>VXBT01009500.1:239545-343865 GCA_013400235.1 Oriolus oriolus | reverse complement strand
CGCCCCGCCCGCGGGACCGCCCCGCGCGTCACCGGCACCGCCCCCGCCCCGCCCCGCGGCCGCGCTGCCGTAAAGGGGACACGGCCGGCGGTGGGGCCCGGCGCCGGCCTCTGCCGCTGTCTCTGAGGAGGCCGGGCTTGGGATGTCCCGTCTGGCCACTGCATCCCTACGCTGGCCACCCTTCCTGGCCACCAGCATCCCTGCGCGGCCAGCGCTGCTCAGGGGGCCGGGCCATAAAAAGGCTGATTGCCCTGGAACCGGTGCACATCTGGGTCACAGCTGGCGCTGGGTACCATTCTTATCTCTGTATACACTTTACTTGAGAGGGGAGCTGGAGGAGCAGGCGCTGATCTCTTCTCTCTTGCCACCAGGACCCGAGGAAATGGCCTGAAGTTGTGTCAGGGGAGGTTGAGGTTGGATATCAGAAGGTTCAGGTCGGGTACTGGAACAGGCTCCCCAAAGAAGTGGTCACACCACCAAGCCTGCCTGAGTTCAAGAAGCATTTGGAAAACACTCTCAGGCACATTGAGGATGTGTAATTCTTCAGGATGTCTTGAGCAGGCCAAGAGTTGGACTCGATGATCCTTGTGGGTCCCTTCCAACTCAGAATATTCTGTGATAAGTGCCCTCAAGAGCCTCCTGTGCCCTCTTGGCTGGCTTGTAGATGGGCTGTTGCTTTGCACAGGACCATTTCGGTTGTTTCCTCCCTGTGCAGAGCAACAGCCATTTGTCCCCTGGGGTCTTTCCCAAACCAGCAGCCCCAGCACCTTCTGCCAGAGCTTGGGGCACAGAGGTGTCTCTGTTAACAGCCCTGCCACCAAATGTTTCCGCAGCTGTTTTGTGGGACACCGTATATCTAACCCCTGCCATATGTGCCAGGCCGCTGGGAATACAGCACGTTGCTGGTGTAAATCCATTTCCCACTGGCGAGAGTGTCAATGGCTCAAAACAAAGTTACATCAAAAAATGCTCAGGGTCCACAGTCAGGTTTATGGTGGAGTGACAAGAGAGCAAAGGCTCAGTCAGCAGCTTTGGGATCTGGCCCAAACCTGACCCTTGGGTGACGTTCTCTGATGGCAATTTGCCTCTGGGAGGGATTTAGCAGGAATTCCCCATCTGCAGCCTCAAAGCTACCGACCAAAACGTCTGGAGACACCACCCAGTAGTGTCTGCTCTAGCACCCTATATCCCCAGTGCCTTGGACCACCCAGGGCAGCCTACGAGAGAGATGAGCATTCCACACCACTCCCAGTATGGGGATTATCCAGGTCTCTCCACACTGTGTTTTACAGGAGCTCCTGTGCATAGGCAGGTCCTGCCAAGAGACCCTCTGATAAGGAGACAGTGATGGCTTCTGCTCCAGGACTGGGGCTCACCCCGTATCACCCCTCGGCCGCCCCGCTCTATTCCTGCACACCCCCTCCAGAGCTCCTGGGGCTCAAGTGCCAATTCCTGAAAAGGGAGCGGTTTGCCATGTAATTCATCTGCCAGGCCTCAAAGCCCATGGGTTGTACCTCTCCTCCAGGGTTTTACAAGCCATCCGGCAGCCAGGGCTGGTGGGAGCTGGGCAGGGCAGCATGAGATGTGTCAGAACCGCAGTCGACTGGCGGAGGCCGTGTGGAGGCAAACCTCTCCTCGAAAAGTCAGCGCAAAACTATTCATGACTCTCACTTCTTTATAAACACACGCAGTACCAGACAGCCTCCAGTGACAGCCACCATCCCCACCCCAGCTAGCTCAGGGCTCTTCTGCAGGGGCTTCTCAGGCCCCCTGTACTCCCACTGTGGCTGTGCTAGGGAAGTTGCTTGGTGCTTAGCAGTACTTAAAAGTGGAAGGTGGATGGGATGGGGTTGAGCCAAGCTGAAAAATGCACCCTACTCTTGGCTGGGAATCCCTCTGTCCTGGGCCTGGGACTGGCACTGGCCTTGCTGTCATCATACCCACATCTGGATGATGCCACCTCCCTGCCCATGCCAGGGAAACTCCCTTGGCAAGGGAAGCCCCAAAGCCAGGCTGGGCATTGCAGCACTTCCACAACCAGCAGGAGCTGCCTGGAGGAAGGCTGTAGACAGGGTCTGCCTACACAGCTCCCAGACCCCTTCCTGATAGTGCTGGGTGGCTGATTAACACCAGCAGAAGCAACTGCAGAAAGCCTGCCCATGCTTTAGTCTCCCCTTCACCAGGATCTTGGTGTGGGTGTCCCAGACCATGCCAAGGGGCCACAGAGGTGGTTGGTAGCTGTGTCCTGGTGTACATCCCTCAACCTCCCACAAGCCTCAGTTTTCCCAGCCACTGCCAGGCCATCATTCCCCTTTGCCAGCGGTCTCCTTTCAGCAGCCCTTAGTCCTGCTCTGGAAAGACCACTGCGTCTCCCCAGCCTCCCCAGTAAAGTATCAGCATCTCTGCTGAGCCCTCAGTGAGCCCTGACTGGGCTGCAGGTACACCCTGCAGAGCCAGGATGCTCAGGCACTTGTCACTAGCATCTGGCACTGAGGTGGCATTGCCTGGTACAGACGATGTCCCTGGGAGCGGGGATGAACTTGGCTGCTCCGCAGAGCCGAGGTGCCAAACTCATTTTGGTGTTTAGGGCTTCGGACCCTTCTGAGCTGATGGTGGAGGGAGGGTGTTTGCAGAGATTTACAGAGCAGCTGGCTGTTAAAGCGACACCATCCCTGTCTGCCACCACCCCCTCTTGGGAACACTCCTGAAGGAGTGTTCCCAAGCACCCAGCCCTGCACCTTCCCCAGAAGCCTTGAGCCCTCTGGAAGTGACACAAAGTGCTGTGTTTCTTGGGGCGTTTATAACTCAACCAGTCAGAGAAAAACCATCACTCCCCTTCTGTCCCCTTCCTCATCAGCCTGGTGAGGTGGCTTAGTGTGATGGAGAAATCTCCCTCCACCCTCCTCCATGTGATTAACACACTGAAGGCTTTCACTGAAGTTTTAAGTTTTAAAGCTGGGTTTTAGGATATAAGGAACATGCAGGGCAGCAACAGCCTGGTTTCCAACCCTAAATCTGTCTGCCTATGACCATCCCCTGTTCCTGTTTGGAGTGGAGGAGGAGGGAAACAGCCCCATGGAAGAGGCACAACACAGAGGTCCCCATGGTCACCTGCTGACCCAGCCCAGGGCACGCCACCAACACGCACCACTTGTGCCCAGCCATCCCATGGAGTCACACTTGTCCCTCACACACTGTCACCTGCCCGCGGTGGCGTGCCCCCAGCCCAGTACCTGTTGGGAGAAGATGCACCTGTGTGTATGTGGTGCATCTGCAGGAGAAACCTCCTGTCCTCTGACATTAATGAAACGGGACCAGAAGCAGGGTGTGCAGCCTGCTCCCCACAGCACACAAAGCAGGTTCCCAGCCCCCCAGGCACTGGGATCCAGCGACACCCGTGTCTGACGCTGGAAGCTGGGAACAGGTCTGGAATGGTGTGCTGGGTGCAGGGATGGTGATGCCCTTGTTGGCCCCGTGGGAGAGCCTTACCCTTGTGCAATGGGTGCGCAACTGGGGCTCCTCTTGGGGCAGAAATGCTGGGCTTTCTCCCTTCCTGCCCGAGCCTAAAGCATGGGCCAAAGTGGATACTGAGGGCTGGCCAAGGGGGACTGCATGGCAGGGTGATGGAGGGGAGCTCTGCTTTGGTTTGAGCAAATCCGGGGTGGAGCAGCCCGGTCTGAGTTTGAACGGCCAAATCCAGGGGTGCAGGGCCAGCCAGCCGTGGAGCAGCGATGGTGCTCCAGGGCTCACCACCTTGGCTGAGCTCGGGGTGCTGGTGGGTGCTGGTGAGCGCGGCAGCGGGTCCGGCAGCTGCGGGGCTGGAGCGTGGGGAGCCGGACGAGGGCCGGTGTAGTTCCTTTGCTTGGTGGGGTTTCTTTCTATGCAAATGCCTGGGAGCAGCTGCCCTGCCGGCGTGACTCATTTCCTGCTCTTGTGTCACATTCTGGTCAGGCCAGTTTGGCAAAGGCTTTCTTCTCTCCCTCCCTGGCTTCTCCTCCTTCTCTCCCCCACCGCCGAGGGCTGGGATGTGCATTTGCTCAGTCCCTGGCAGGATGAGGCAGGATTTTCAGGAAACTGCGTCAAAGCCACAAAACCTCCATATATATTAAAAAAAAACCCCAAAACAACCAAACAAAAAAAAACCAGCACAATTTTCTTTTATTCTTTTTTTCTGAGCATGATGGAGACTGGTGGCCAGACAGGCTCCTCAGCTCTTCCCCCTCCTGGGGTGGCTCCTTCCCCTGAGACCCAGGGGACAGGACCTGGCAGACAAGCTGTAAAAGTTTGCTGGGTGGACAAGGGGAAAAAATGCAGCTTGGTCTCATTTTACCTTCTGCTGCCAGTTGGAGAGGTGCTGCCAGATCCGGGCTGCCAGTGGGCAGCCTTTAACAGGGGATGGCTGGTGAGAGCATCCGGGGCAGCCGCCATCCCTGGAATTTGCCCGACATTTCTTTTTTCCTCAGCAGAGCTCTGGGGCAGCCTCACCACTGCACTCTGAAAAATGTACTGTATGGGGTTAAAAGTAACTCATCCATCTTAAAAGGGGTCTGGAAAGGACAGTAGCAAATGCCAACAGACCCCAGTGTGGCGGGTCTCCCACCACAGGTCGGGGCAAGAGAAGGTGATGCTGGCAGTGAATCCCTCTGGCTGCTCCCACTGTCCATCCAGGCTGGCATTGCCCAAAGCCCTGGCTGTGCCTCAGGTAGAAAAGTCACTTTTTGAGGCATTTCCCATGTGATCTGTGCTGTAGTGGTGAGGCCAGGATTTACAGCCTCCCAGGTGGCCATGCAAGCCCTTCTGACCGGGGCTCTTGCTTTGCTGTGTCACCATCCCCTGGGTGCAGGGACACATACATGCGCCCCTTGCTGTCCCCAAGGCCAGGGCAGAAAGCAGCAGCCCTTTGCCTTGAGCCTGTGGCTACCAGTGGCCCGGTCCTGCCTCTGCACCAGCCCTTCCCCCGGTGCATCAGTCTCTGGCACAGCATCCCTCACCATAGTGGGGCATTTCCCTGAGGGAAAGATGGAGCTCCTCAGTGCTGCCAGCCCAGCAACAAGCTTGGGACATGAAGATGCCAGCCCCAAATCTGATCGTGGGAGACAGGATGGGAGCAGGATATGATCCCACTGCCTCCATTCCCATCTGCAGTTCGATTCAGCCACTCTCCCACCAGAAGGCCACTGTGGTCCCTGCCCAGAACAAAGTGTAACCTTTGCAATCGATTTCTCAGCCTTCCTGTTCATTTTCTGCGTGTTCCCTGCAATTCAATTCGGCTGCAGCCAAATGACCCAGTGCCACACACATGCTAAAAAGCCCCCTGCCAGGCAGCTCTTGGGCTTTCCTTTGAAGGGCTGAGCATCCAAGGCTGCCATGCCCTGTGCAGCTCCCAAACTCTAAGCCCCAAAGCCGAGTGGTGCCACGGAGCTCCAGTTTGGTGCAACTGGGGGAAACTGAGGCAGGTGAGGGCAGGGTATTGCTCCAGAGCTGCGGCCCATGCACTCAGTGCTGCTGGGGCTCAACTTCCTCTCAGAAAGCCTAAAGGTCTGTTTGCCCACAGTGAAGGGAAAAGCAGGAGGGCACTGGTATAAATTAGGTCAGGAAGCATTGCTAATAAACTGTCACTCCTGGTTGTGTAATCGGAGCAATTATGGGCTTAGGTCTTGTTAAGACACCAGGAAGGAAAACACGACCTGTCTGGGGGTAGGAGTGCGATAGCAAACAAAAAAAGGAGGGTCCTGTTGACAGAAGGATGAAGCTGCTTTCATGTTGGAGGCATTTCTGTCTCATCCTGGTGCGTTGGCAGCCTGGGGCTTTAGCAGACTCCCGTATGGGGAATGCAGGGAGTGGGTTCCCAGCTCTCTCTGTGCTCTCCCCTTCCCCTGGGCACCCCAGGGCTCCAGAGTCCAGGTGGTTTTAACCCCTCTGAAGTCTCCCTGTCCATGATCCACTCTGCTCAGCTCAGCGCTTAGTGCCTACTATCCCCCCACAGATCCTCCTTTGGGGTCCAGTGGGGACCTGTGGGCAGCAGGGCCTGTGCTGTGCTCTGCCAGGAAAGCCTGGGAGAAATGCCTGAGCTCTTCCTGCCTCTGGTGGCCCTCCTCTCCCTGCGGAGCTGCCAGGCTTCCCTTGCTGCCCACTGCCTTGTGCTGCCCACTGCCTTGTGCTGCCCACTGCACTGCTGGCAGCAAACACCTCTCTGTCCATCCCTCCCTGCTGCCAGTCTCTGAGGGGATGGTTGGCTGCTGGTGGAGGTCACCCAGAGCCTGGCCAGAACAAACGCAGGGCTCCCCAAGAACAAAACCCCAGGGCCCTGACAAACCTGTGGTGGGGGCACCCGCATCCCCTCCACGGGTGACAGGAGAGTGGGAGGCTCCTGGAGTGAATCCAGCTAATGCACAGCACTAAGGAGGGGCCGTGGCACCTGGCAGCCAGGGTTAGCCTTTAACCACCCAAAACATGGCACGGAGGGAGAGGAAATTCTTGAGGCATCTATTAACATAAAAGGAGTCATACTTTACGTTCGGTCCCACTTATGGCTTATAAATGATTACTGCACCTTTTAATAAATGGTTAATCAAGTGTTAGAGTCCAAACAAGTTGATGGGTTGCTTATTACCACAGTTTATAACCTTTTATGAATGCCTTCTGTCGATGTACTTATAAACATCCATACCACGTACTTCTCGTGTCTTGACACGTTGGCCACATCTGTGTGAAGTTTATTAACTCTTGAGCTGCTTGCTAACGGCAGGCTGGGGGTATCCCGCTACTTTTCCATATCGATCCCTGCAGCTCGGAGGGCACACCTGCACCAGCTGAGGGGTGGTGTGGGCATCCCCCTTCATCCAAAAGAGGCTCCAGGCAAGCAGGATGCAGCTGTGTCAGAAAGAAGTTGGCAGCGGGGTGTTGCTCTCACGGGTGCGTTTTTTTTTGGCCACCAGGACAAACAGCCAGGGGAAGTCAGTGGGAGATTCTTCCTCTCTTGAAGTCATCGAGCTGAGACAGGACGTCGTCCTGGGCCGCCTGCTTGAATCAAAACCACAAGTTATTGGGCTCAGTGCGAGGGGAGTTGGGGGAAAGTCTCTGGTCTGCAACGACAGGAGGTAAAACACGATGATTTAATGGGCTTTTCTGGACTAGAAACCCACGGAAACATCCTTGGCCATCGCTGTTCCTGTGCAGCCGAAGCCCCCCTCCCACCATGTTGCATATAATGAAATGAAACTTTCAACAAGCTGAATAATCAGCAAACAATTTTCCAATAAAATCATTCCCTGAAATCTCCTTTTAAGGCAAGGACTGGGATTCCCGCTGCTGAGCGTGTTCCCAACGCCTCACAGTATTGTTCGGCTGGCTGTGCCGGGGCTGGGCAGGCTGCCACACCACCCTGTGCCCCCGGGGATGCTCCCTGTCACACGGCCCAGCCGCCCCTCCACTCCTGAGCCCCTTTGCCTCCTGCTTCCCCTTTTGCTGCAAGCTTCTGATAATTTTCCTGTTCAAAAAGCAAGTGGGACATATGAGGTGCCATGGCCCCGTGCTTGCTCCAGCGTTTTTAACAGCCAGAGAAGGGATTTGTGCATTAAGCAGACAGGGATGAGCCCAGCCTGAGCAGCGAGCTGGGTCTCCCAGGTCAGCTTGGCCTTGGACACTCCTGGAGATTTTTAAATATCTAACCATGCTTTTTCCTTTGCTCCCTGCTGTCCAGCCCTTCCAAAGTGGGTACCCCATCTCCTGCAGCAGGAGCATCTCCAGCACGGGACAGCCCTGCTCGCTGCCCTCCAGGGGGTTATGTGGCCAGAGTGTGGAAAGTCTGAGGAAATGAGAATGATGGGAAAGGGCATTAAAAATACTCTCACCCTGGGAAAAACAAAACCAAACCTGAGGTACGCTTTTTTGGAAAGCCACTGTGGCAATGGCTGCTGCCTGAAATGGGGCTGCAGGCAGTGCTTCCCTGTGGCAGGTGAGCGGTGGGGCATGGAGGGGACAGGGGGGACAAAGCCTGCACTGAGGCCGCTCTGGCTGAGCTGCTGTGGTCTGTCCAAGCACTGCTTCAGTTCTTGTGAGCGATGAGGTGACAGGGCAAGGTAAGGCCATTTTTTTACCCAGTGCAAACCCTGCCTGACAGCAGGAAGAGTTGCTCTGAAAGCTATTTGGAGAAGCTGGAGCTTTTGGGCACGCTGTGGGTGCCTAGACAGGGAGCTGGGGCATGCAGGGGGCTTCCCTACAGTCTCCTCCCACTCCTGCCAGGTCCTGGTTTCCTGCACCAGACCTGAGGCTGTGACAAGCAATGGGACAAGGATGCCTGCTGGCTCCCTGGTGTCTCCAAAGCTTGTCCTGTGCTGGAGGGACGCAGCAGGATCTGCCCAAGCCGAGCTGCTGTGGGGCCTTCTCCGGTTATGGCTTGGCCACAGGGCCCCCAGGAGCACCAGGCATTAACGGGCTGGGTCCTGTGCACTGGGTTGTGTCAGGAACTTTTTGCTGCACTGAGGTGCTGCTGTGGCCAGTTGTGCCACAAACATCAGCTGGGAGAGACAGCAAGCAGGAGAGAAGCGAGGGAAAAAGAGGGGAAAAAGAAAAATCCACAGGGACCTGTTGTGCTGATCCCCTGTGAGCCCACATTTCTGGGTGCTGTATGACACATCCTTGTGGTCCAGAGGGCTAAAGCATGGAGAACACCTCCTTCCTGTGTCTGCACCATCCTGCCGTGGGCTAGGGGACATGCCATAGGATGGGGATGTGCCATGGGAAGGGACATGCTGTGGGGGTGAGGCTTTGGGAGGGGGTTGGGGTCAGAACTATCCCTGGCTGCCCAAGTCCAGCCATGCTGGCTCTGTCCTGGGTGGGCAGGGAGTACCACGGGGGTAGGAGCCCCTTGCTGTGGGGGATGGTCCCTTGTTCCACCCATGGGGGCCCATCTTTCAGCCCACCCCATCTCCCTCTTCAGCTTCACAGGTGCACCCTCTTCCCCACTGAGGTTCCCAGGCACCGCCATTCACTTTTCAGATGGGAAATGAGCCCCAGCCCTCTCTCCACACTCCAGAAAAAAACCACCAAGAGAGGAGCGAAATAAACAAACAAATCCCTTCCCTCTCCTGGCTTGGCATCTGCTCACAGCCCTTCCATTATTAATTAGAGAAGCTGCCGGCATTATTAGCAACAAACCGCTCCTAATGAAGTTCAGAGCCGCAGATCCAGGAGGGGCTCCCAGACACTGCTTTTCAGAAACCTTAATTAAATTCACTGCCCGAAGGTGCTTTTGGCTGGGGTGGAGGCAGAGCAGTGAGGCTGCCCGGGCTGGGCACGGCCATGCCGGTGGTGGGCCTTGGGGGGAAGGGTGCCAGCAGGAGAGGGGCACCCCACTGTGCCACAGCTCCACGCTCCCCTCCGGATTTGGGGCTGAACAGAGGAAGCAGCTGGGATGCACTGTTGCAAAGGGAGTACTGCCTGGCCACCACAGGAAAGGCAAAAATGGATCGTTTAATTCATTAATTAAATTAACCAAGTGGCTGGAGATGAGGGTTCCCAGCATTACGTGGGTCCCTTGCTGGTCTGGCTCTGCTGTCCTTGCTGAGATGTCCTAAAGGGGCGGCCCTGTGCTTCCATATGCTTCAAAAACTGGGAAGGCAAGAGGTGTGAGGGGGTCTGGGGCCAAAGAATCTGCTATGCGTGGCCTTTCTCCCCGCAAGCCCCTGTCTGGGTAAATAACCTCACTGGGGAACCCAGCTGACCATCAAGATTTCCTCAAGTGAGATGGTGAAACCTGGCCAAGCTGCGGTGATTGTTCTCTTTGGCACGTCCAGCAGGGGCTGTTCTGCACTGGCAGGGCTTGGAGATCCCACCGCTTTGCACTGGGGTGGGACAGTTTGTGTCTGGATGCAGCTGTGGGAGAGGTTCTTAGGAAAAGGATGGTTTTCACTCCAAACTTCAAAGGAAAAGAAATCCTCGCAGAAACCCTTTCTGCCGATTGCTCCCTTTTTGATGCAGGGTGGGCTGAGGTAACACCTGCGAAGAGCAAGTGCAAAACCTGCCTAAAGCTGGATTTTGGCTCTCCATGCATCCTTTCCTTTCCCTGTCATCCTTCCTCTGAGCACTGCGATCTCCCTTCCCCCCCCACCCAGATATTCCACCCTTTCTCTCTGGCCTTAAAGGCATTTATTACTGAGGAGTGTAAAAAGATTACTGCAAAATCGTTCTGCATTACTGGGAAATCATTGCAACATTAGCTCAGTAATATTTTTTCATAAGTGTTTGCTGTGTCTCTTCTCCGACATATTCGGTCTCTGCGCACGCATCCACACCCCCACAAATCCCACTGAAGCCAGGAGGCGCTTGGCAGAGCACAGGAACACGGACCTGACCTGACACTCACCCCAGCTCCCTCCTTCCTGTGCCGGTGAATGAGGTTGCCATCCCTTGGCCAACTGGCTGCATCCTTGGACCCACGTGCAAGCACTCCCCATTCCAGCTCTTGCAAATAGCACGGAAAACCCTGGCTGTCAGGGCACCCAGGCTGCCTTGACTCAAGGGGTTTTGCCAGCAGATATTCATGGAAGATGCTGAACCTGGCAGGTCCTGGGACCAGTGCTTTTGCTCATTTTTTGGGGGAAAAAATGATCCCTTTCCCTCCCACACTTGTACTCCAGAGGTCTGGGCAAGAGACCCTGCTGCCCTGGGAGCAGGAGAGGAAGGTGTCAGTGAGGAGAAGGAGCCAAAGGAGTTGCAGAGCCGAGCAGGAGACAGTTGGTCCCACCGTGTTGCCCGCAGAGAAGGACACTGACAATTCTGCAAATACCTTTAATGCACTTAGAATACACGGGAGGAAAAAAAACGTTTAGTGATTCACAAAAATATTACAAAAAGTCACGTGCAGGCGAAACACACCCAGCACTGCAATAACAATGTAAGAATTTACATTAGAAACTAATATAAAATATTTAAAAACCTCTGCTAGTTTAGCTTTCTGTTTGTTTTTTGTCTTTTATAAAAAAAAGGGGGAGGGGAGAGGGAAGAAAGGCCATCTACAAGGTACTGGTACACCGGCCACAGAAACACAGGCTCCTTCCAGCCCTGTCAGGAGTGTCCTGGGGCTCCTCCATCCACACGACCCCCGTGCCCGCAGACCACACACACACACACACACACACACACACACACATGCACACACACAGCTGAAGTACTGAAAGGTTCACCTTGGGACTGCAAGGGCAGCCCCAGCGGTCAGGGTGTGCTGTGGTCCCAGTCACCCATGTGTCCCCTGCCCTGGGAACCTTGCCTTTGCTCCAGGATTTGCAGAAACCATTCAGCACACAAAACAAGTTGTGTCCCCAGCGAGAGGCAAAACCTCCATCCCTTTAAAAAAAGGGAAAAGTTGGCGTGTCCAGACTGGGCTGGACAAGAGAAGGGTTTTGAAAGACTAAGCTTGGGTTCGGATCATGACCGTGGCCAAACTCAAGAGTACCAGGACTACAGGGCTGGATGGGTGCAAGGACCATCCCAGGGTGGGGGCCAGGGCATCACTACAAGCCCCTAGTGGGATGCTGCCTGCTTACACGGGGCTGCAAATTCCCACTTTGGGGAAAGCCAAAAGCCCAGAGCCTCCCAGCCTGTGATCAGTCCCTACCAGGACAACACGGCCACTCACACCCACCTCCCCTTCCTCAGGCCTAGTGGGTTTTGCATCCTGCTTGCTTCTGCAGGAAGAATGGCACAGGAGCCTCATCACCAGCACCACAGAGCCCTCCTGCTCCCATCCTGCTTGGGGCATTGTCAGCATGCCGTGTTTATGTAGGACCTACCGCACACGGTGACAGCTCGGTCCCTCCCACCCTCGCTGCTCGTGCAGTGGAGAGTTTCCGGAGCCGCACTTTCGCTGCAGTTGGGCCCCAGGGAAAGGAACAAAGGAGCCATTTTCATCTCCAGCCTCGTCGGGAGTGGAGGGAGAGGGCAAGAGAAAAGACCAGTGTTTGCAAAACATGACAATCGGCAGGAAATTTTCCTCTGGCTTTTCGAGGTTGGGTTTTCTTCTCTCTCTCTTCCTCTTTTTAAAAAGGGCAGGCACAGCATCAGGACAGTTTAAAAACAACCAGGCCACATCTGCCATGTGCAGCCTTTCCTGGGCTGACATTCCTCTCCTGATATCGGGGCTCCATCAGCCAAATGGTGAATGATGCTGTGGTCTTGCAGCGAGGGAAAGGGATGGGGCAGCCCTTTCACAGCAGACTAGAAATAACATTTGTGAACTGATGTGCCACTTATGATGATTTTATGGTCTGTCAGCGACTTTAGGGGAAACAGAACCATGGTAGAAATGAAGAGGTGGTGAAGCACGATACACGACAGGTTCACTGCCTGAGAGACAAGTCGATACGGGACCAGGTTTAAAACACATTTGCAACCTCAGGCTTATTCTCCATTTGAAATTTTGGACTCATGTCAAATACAAGGGTTGGGTTTTTTTAAAAGAAAAGAGAACAAGCAGACACTGCACAACAGAAAATATTGTTATAAAAATAGTATGTTGAAACAGAGCTTGTTAGGTTGAGAGCCCTAAATCCAGCTTTAAAATCTTAAGAGGTGAACCTCACAGGCAAATGTGGATTTTGAGATTGTTTTGGATACAGTCTGGCTGCTGTGCAGGCTGGCATTTATCGATAGGGACAGATGCACAGAAAGGAATTCTTGGTTGCTCGACAGTTTGTCTGCCCTTGCAGCTTCACTCACAGGAAAAATTAAGGCACAATGTGTTCTCTCAAGGGAGGACAGTCACTTAAAGGACCAAGTCCCTGAGAGGTGGAAGGGCTCTCCTGGTAATCCCAAGACTTGATACAGTGGAGCCAGAAGCAAGGCCATGCTCTGGGCTAGGGGAAAATTGGACACACAGGTCTAAGGGTTTCCTCTGGCCTGAAGCTCTTCTCCCCACCTGACATGATGCTGCCTTGCCCTGGCTGGATACAAGCTGGAAAAGCAGGACATGGACTCTGGATGTCAACCTAGGAGGAGGGAAGAGCCAAGCATTGCTTTCAAGTGTTTTGGGTTTTTAAAAAATATTTTTACTGGTCCCAGATGAAAAACAACACAACCCTCACTTCTCTCAAGACCATGTGATGACCTGATGGTGTAATTTCAAAAGCCACCCGAGAGCAACTGAATATTTGAAGTGAAGAGCTTCAGAATATAATTTCAAATCACTGTTGGCAATTCCACGTAGAGTGAAACCAATATATACTGTCCTCAAAGAATTAGACACAGCAGGCACCACGTATCTAAGCCACTGAAAACAGGGTCACAGCAGCTACAAGACTGACTGCTCTGCTCAGATCACACCCTACATACTTTAATACTGAAAATATACATTCCTTGTCCTGTTTTTAATCAGAAACTGAGAGAGAGAGAGAGAGTAGTCCTGGCTTTTAGGACTTCTCCTGTTTCAGAATTGCTGTCACATGTTGGATTTTCAAGGCTCTTCATCTTTCCAAGTATCTGAATTGACCTGCATCGGCAGATTTCTTCAGGAGGGAGAAAGCCTGTACTCACTGCTTCTAAACTGCTTTTATTTCCATTCAGGTCACTGTCTTTGGCCAACACAAGCCTCACAGGTTTTGGTTCCACACAAACCTGCTTCAGGCCTTCTACACAATCTAGAAAAAATCAGCATCAGTGCACCTACCATCTCAGCAGGTCTGGGCTAGAAAATCACCATGGCATTTATTAACACTGATGCACTTCCCTCTTTCAAACTACTTGCTCACTAGAATACAAAGGTTTCTTTTCCATTTCTTTCACACACAGACATGTCCTCTTGCCCCAAGATGAAAATATCCAAACTTCACATCTCATTTACTTGCCAGTGAGCAAGCCTTTGGCACAGTTGCAAACTTGATGTGAATCGTGAGGGGATATCCTGTGGGTGCCCAGCTCTTCACGACACTGAGTAACTGCAACTTTCTTACTCTTAGATAACTTGCTGAGAGGCAGCGACACAACCAGGGAGCTTAAGGGCTGACTTTCACCAGCTTCTCGTAGTTGCTCTAACAGTAAGATACAACATTCTATTTTAGCAATTATTTGTCTAATATTTCCCCCCTTACCTAAATAGGAAGACTTCACTTCCTTCCCTTCAAGCCTTCCCCCCTCAATTGTAATGTGGCTACCAGCAAAGATCTGTGAGAAAGTGTCTCAGAAATAGAGATTTCTGGCATGCCACCTGTTCATAACTCAAATACACAGAACTATATATAAATACATGACATGGAACAAAAATACACACACACAAGGATACTGGGTGGATTATCACATGCATTCAGTGTGCTCCCTCTGAAGTCAATGGAAACCCAGCCCAGAGCGTCTGATGAGAGTAAATACGGCGAGGAAACCACTTGCATGAGAAAGGCAGAACTGGAGCACAAGCCAGCTTGGAGGAGGTGCTTTCCCTGCATACAGCACCACATCCCTGCCGTGAAGGCTCAAGGAGTTCATAGGGCAGGAGGTCCCAAGCTTTCCAGATGTGTGTCAGAGCCCAGAGAGGGTCTGATGGACTTCTCTCTGCCCCGTGCTGATCTCTGCAGGAACAGCAACAATTGACCTTCCAAATGTCCCTTCTCCACAAAGATGTGGATTTTAAGCTCCTTTTAATGAGAGCTAGCATCTGGAAACAAGGAAGAGCAGCCAGCATCGTGGCAACAGGCCAGCTCTGCTGCAGCACCCCCAGCAAGCTCATACAAGAGCATCCATGGGCTACTGTTGGATGGCTTTGAGACAAAACTGTAGCTGCTGCCCTTGCCTTTTCCCCACTGCCACAATCATCTGTTTGCCCATTATCTTGCGGTGGGATGCTTGGGCATGTCGTTTTTGAAGCTGGACTGGTAGGTTTTCATGCCACTTTCTCACCCACGCTATCCCTGCACATTCATCTACAGTGCAGAAGGGATGCTTAGTGCTAACCAGGACAATGAAAACTGGCCAAGAGATCCCATGGATGAATGCAGCCTGCCACAGCACAGAAATCACTCTGGCTGGCACATGCAGATATCTGAAAGTTTGTTCTTTCACAGCAGGATTTTAAGATGATCCTCTGAGTTCAGACAAAATGACAAACTCATTTACATGCAAATTGCTTTCATAGCTTTGCAGAAAGGAAGGTTCTGCGGAGCAGTGTTGGACCCTGCATTCGGCCTGCCTTAAATTATAATATAAAAACAATTATAATAATACAAATACTACTTTGTACACAAAGCACGCCCTCCCCTGCAAACCCTGGCATGCTTCGGTAGGTCCTACAGCCCTCTAGTCAATAGTCACCCTCTCTGCACAGAGAGACATTGAGTGACTCGCCTGAGGCCACAGAGGAATTCTGTAGCAAGTCCAAGGAAAGCTTTGTGGCTCCGAGCTCTGCTTCTTGACCAACATTAACCAGCCTCAAATATATGCAGGAAACATCAAAGCTCACTGTGCTGGGAAGAAATTAAATCAGAAAACAAACAGAAAACCAACCCCGGGGGTACTGTGAGGCCTCCTGGACTTTGCTGTTTGATCAGGGGAGTTAAGTGTTAAAAGCTTTTGTTATACTTGTATTAGGATCACACAGCAACTGCGTGTAAACCACCAAGTTATCTTGTAGGCAGAAAGGGGTAGAAGGAAAGCTGCACCTCCCCTTACAAGGAGTGAAGAGTTGTCACCAAAAGACAATGGGCAGAGGAAGGCTGGGGAATATGCATCAGAAACAACCTGCAGCAGCAGCAGGGGGTAAAGCCTGCGGTGGTTTGCTGCAGCGTATCCACAGGGCCAGCAGCTGATGCAGAGACACAACCTGGCACTGCAGAGACTGGCTCCTCTGCACATGTTTTGCTCCAAGGAGGAAGCCACAGGGATCTAGAGAGTGTCTTTTCAAACTGTTTTTGATGCTTTACAGTTCAAACCTATCTGAAAGAAGGAAGGTCAGCAACAAGAGCCACCACAGCGAGGCTAGAGGGGAAAATGAAGCTGCACTAGGGCACAACCCTGCTGGAACAGGGAGAATAGTTGGCTTCATTGAGGCTGAGTCTCCTCTCTGCTGTGCCAGGGCAGCAGAGATCTCCACTTCATAAGCTTTCAAGCAGCCCCCGATCCTGCAGAGCTGCTGAAGTTGTCCCTGTGAACAAATGATCCTTTCTAGGTTCTCAAATTCTGTACAATAGCAAGGAAAAAATACTTGACAGTATCTCTTTAAAGATAAACACACTGTAAACAGGAGATCTCCCCCGCCCCGGTAGCTTTCTTCCTCCTGCTTGTGCAAAACCAGAGGTTGCGACCTTCCCTGGGGTTCAGGCACAAGGACAGGATGCACGAGAATAAAGTTGCCTCTGTTTGCAGCGATACCATAGCTAATAGCACCAAGACCAACACTTAAAACATGCCTAATTTGAGGGCAGGGAGGATCTGGATTTGTTTTTCTTGACTGAACTAGAAAGTTCATCTTTAAATCTGTTCAGCTTCAAGCATGTGAGCTTTTGGCCTCCTTTAAACAGGGGAAATACCATTCCGTTTCTGAAAAGAAAAAAAAAAATAGCACATGGAAGAACAGTTCTGCAGTCAGTAAAAGTTTGGCTAACAAAAGGACTCCAGAGTCACGTAAAGAACATTTAATCCATGGATTATAGGCTCGCACCTGGCAGAAATGTATGTGTAAATACAGGCGTGCAGAGCGTCTACACCCTGGGCTAAGGCAGAGGGGAGTTCTGCAGCTAGGAGAGAGAAAGGGTTCTTACTACTAATTTTCATAGTTAAATATTTCTCACTCGCACTCACACATACGCAGGCTGTTCCCAGAGAGTTCAGCCTTGGGAAGGATAAAGGAAAGGGCTCAGTTCGGTCTGGGCTGGTGCTGAGTAGCTCCTCTTCTGTTTGCAGTGGTTGTGCAGCAAACTCTTTTTATTTGCAGGCAGAGTTTTTACTGCATTAATTATCCTGTGAGTCACTGGGTAATGGACAGTAACTTGGCTCTCCTGGTTGTTAGAAGAGTGTAATTCAGCTCTAATGCAGTGGGTTGTCGAACACGGCATCTGGCAAGATGGAAACTTTCAGTTTCTTTTCAGGCCAGCTGTACTCCTTTGGAAGTTTAAACTGTAAGACAGTAGAGAGAACCAGTTAATGCATATCACTGCAATCTGCACAGAAAAAACAAAATTGTTGCAAAGGCAGGCAGCCCCATGTTATTATTATTTTTTAAAACAAGAGGCCACTAAGAAAACATTTCCCCATCAGTATGTTTTGGACAGCAGTGGACATTAGATAATGCGGCCTGTCTCAGCTGCCAAAGTAAAGTTCTGAGCTTTCAGCCCAAGCGCTGTTTATTTCATCAGCCGAATTTTGGAGGGTTTCTGCCCCCATCACCATTTCCCCTTCCCAGCCTCTCTGAAGATTTGCAGAAGTGTCTTCCCTCCTATCTAACCACGTCCCTCTCCTTTCACCCAGCCCAGCCCCCAGAGCCCACATTTGCTTTAAAAGGAGACTTAGGGCAGCTCTCAAACCCCTGCTCATTCAGGGTGGAATGCAGGTGAGCCATCACAGCTCTGCTGGGTGCCAGGCAAACTGTGCTGCCCTGGCCGGGGAGAGCCAATGTGCCTGCACAGCATTGCTTCTCCAGTCCTTCCCACCTCTGGCACAAAGGCCTCACAGAGCTCTACAATGCCTTGTGCTCACACAGGCACTCGCCTGCTTGGGCTGTTTTGCAAACACTGGTTGAAGCACACAGAAGGGGGATTTTTTGCCCCAGTCTGGTTTACACAGCATTGTCTGTGGCTAATATTTCTCAAACAAGGCAAGTCCACTGGTCCCATCCTGATGCCACTCCTTAGGCTAGGAAGTCACCCCTACGCCAACCCAAACACAACCATGCAGGGACAGAGCTCCAAGGAGCCTTACCACCAGCCCTTCTCACAACCACATGACCAGTGACCAAGCATTCACAAAGCTCTCTCAAACACAGCTCTGGGGTGGGGGTGGAAGGTGTGGGGTGCAATCTCTTAGGCTACAAATCTGCCCCATCCACAGCTGAATGGCAACGAGTTCTGCATAGGCATTTCACACAATCCCAGTGCCCAGCCTGAGGACTCAAAACACATAGGGGATAGCTCTGGAAGCCTGTTTGCAGGATCATTTTGTTTTCAAAACTGTACTGCACTCAGTGTTGCGCTGCCTTGCCCTACGATACTCCCTGACACCCTGATGGGACTCCCAGGGAGGAATCTTACAGGGACCCAACACCACCAGTGACAATCTGCCCTGGAGGTGGCTAATTCAGAATGGTTATGGATACAGTGGTCCTCTCCCAGGAGAGTCCTCAGACCCAGGCCAGCAGCACCGTAGGTTTCACGGGGGCTGTTTGAATTAGAGAGCTGGTACAAGGGGACAGCGACCTGCAAATCATCAGTCTTTATCCAATTCCTTGTCTTTCTTTCCATAAGCACTCTGTTTCTGATGGACATTAATACAGGCTCAGTGTGAGGTTCCCGCTAAAGGAGATCACCTCCAGCTGCCTGCTCCACACTGAGGGTGTCTCTAACATGAATTTGCTCCTGACCTTGCTCCATCTGCAGCTGCCCATGAGGGTAACCTGCAGTTGGTATCCATAGACCTCAATATGCTGGGCTGGTGGTTCATGGTCTGACCCATGATCTGGGGGCACAGCAGGAGGAGTCTTCAGGATAGAGGTTACCACAAACACCTGTTCATTATCCTCGAGGAAACAAACAGTTCAAGCCCCATTTATTGTTTTTTATAAACTCAAGCCCTGGGTATAGCTTGCACCATGTAATCTACTGGCCCTGCACTGCCCAGGGAACTCTGAGCTTGCTGTCTAGGACATGTGAAAAACATGCTAAAGATACTCAGACAGATTATTTCACTTAATTTCACTTAAAACAGGTAGCTCTTTATGCAGCAAAGGAAAGACTCCTCACAGCGCTTCGTTCTACCACATGAACAACATCAGCAACAGTCAGGGCTGCTGAGGAATGCTTTCAGTTGGCCCAACCCGGGATCTTGCAAGTTACAAATCCTTGGAGGAATCTGGATGCTGAAAGATCACATTTCATCTCAAGTATTTTCCTTTTCATAAACAGCAGTGGTTCCAAAGCAATCCTCTTGGAGAAGTCATCTTTTGCATTTGTTTGTTTTTCACTTTTTAATTCAGCAAAGTCACAGTGAGTCGGAACCAAACACCCGGTCGCTGTGCCAGGAGCTGCCATGCTCTTTGCCTCAGCGGACAGCGAAGGAACATGAGCCATCCAAAGCCTTCACTAAAGGGCCTTCAAACCAAAGCGCTCCTGGGCTTCCATGTCACTAGCAAAAATGAGCTTTGGATTAGGTTTAACTGGATAAAAGCTGGCCTGAAAGTTACTGCACAGCCAGCAGCGTGCTCCCCTCACTCACAGTGAAGAACACCCTGGCATTAAGTCAACTCTGGATTAAACAATTAGAGCCCTGAGATTTTTCCTGGGGGGAGGGGAGCAGAGCAAGGGATGGGAGGGCTGCTCTACAAGCCAAGGAAAGTTTCTTTAGAGTCTGCAGGGAGCTGTAAAAAATGGGATTAAAAATATTACATGTCATTTCTGCCACTGCTCTTTGAAGTCAAGCAGAATATTTATATGGCATGCATGGGAGACGGGGTGTTAAATATTCCCCAGGAAGAGATCACATGGCAGTGGGAAGTTTAGTACCAGCTTTATAAAACTCCCCTGGCTGTTGCTGTAATGCTTCCAGACTGGTGATGGTTCTTCGCACACTGTGCAGGGCCAGCAGGTGAAGGCCAAGTAGCAGATGTGAAACAGCCCTGCCTGCTTACCAAACCCAAAAAGGAGGCCCATACAACAGCTCGTTCAAAAGTAAATGTGCTGCCACCACTTTCAGCCTTTCTGAAAGCAGGGAAGGTGATGTGCTAGGAGCTGCTGACAAGAATATTATCTATGCATGGCATGCAGGAAACCCTGCCACCTGGCCCAGGGGCCTCACTGCTTTGATTTGTGGTGCTCAGATACCATGTTGGGAGAGATGCTGGTGGAAATGAAAACACAGAGTCTCCCTTAATACCTATCCCTGTCTTGTATTTCTTGCAATCCCTTCTCTCAGTGCCTCAGTAGCTCACAGCAGATGTGAAGGCTTAGCACGGCCTCAAGTCTATGGATGGGGCAGGGCTGCAGCCTGCAGGCTGAGGGGAGGATCAAAGGCAAGCTGCAGGATGGGATGAGCTCTCTGGCACAGCACATGGAAGGTACAGGAATGGTGCAGTCTTACTTCCTCTGGAGAATTCAGATCTTCTAAATCTTCCAGCATTCTCTCTACGAACTCTTCGGTCAATAGGATCTGCAAAGGAAATACAGTATTTTATGCCTTTACACTCTTAGCTTTAGCTAATTGCAAGGAACAGCATGACTTCTGCGGAGAGCAGACTGTACCAACTCACTCCTTCTCCTATGTCCTTCTTTCCCACAATACAAAGGCTTAAGGGCAAGAAGCTCCTAACTTTGTCTTCCACCCCAACCACTGAAAAAAAAGTTGAAATTATATAGCAATCTTTTTTGACCCTCAATTATCTTCCTCAGTCTAAAATTAGAGGCTCAAATTTAGACAGAAAGAGTGGGGAAGGAGGAAAAAGGGTCAAGATAACAACTCTTGGAGAGACAGTGGGAGACAGCCACTTTTCATCTGATCCACTGAAGTTAAGATCACAGTTTAATCAGGAAATAGCAACATAGGAAGAGCCAGAGACCCATAAAGAGCTGGTGCTCTGGGCATGGGGAAGAGCCTGACCCCAGTACAGCACAGTGTTCACATGAACCAGATGCTGGGTATGGGAAGTGCTTCCAGAGGTGCCTATGCGAGACGGCCCCATGTTGTGATGGGAATGCCCATCCTGCGTGCCTGTGCTGGGAAAGCTTTTTGCTTATCTCAAAGCCAGGCTGGCAAGCATGAAGTAGTCCAAGAAAACAGCTGCTGTCGAGTCAAAAGTCCCAGAAGAGGACCACGACCCCAGCTCCATGGAGTCCCCCAAGTCACAGAAACCAGAGACATCACGGGGGAAATCAGCCCCGGGAATTCAAGCAGAGGAACTCCCACCCTCTTTAAAAAAATACGTGATAGGCAAAAGCAAACACATCCTGCCCTCTTCACAACAGCCGCAAAGGCCAGAGCTCCAGGCAGGACAGCTGGCTTGGCACAGGAGCAGAGACGGCAGTGCAGGACCAGGCAAACATCCCCACGCAGTGAGGGGGCCTTGGAGCAGCATTCCTGGGAGTTAGGTTGCAGCAGCAACCAGCGGATTATTATTCCCATTTTAGCCTACAGGTTTGTTTCTTTCCCCCTGCTCCTCCTTTCCTTCCTCTGGTCCACCCTTTCCTCTTCTCTGGCATTACTTTCCATCCAGAAGAGCCCACCATTCCCATGCCCCCTTTCTCACTCTCTCTTTCCCTTGGTTCTTCCCAGCCATGAGCCCTGTGCTCCAGAGAAGGGACTGTTCTAGCACCAAACAGTGGTGGAGCTAAGTGGCCAGTTGCACTGCTCTCTGCCTCTCATCTGGAAGAGGGGCAGCCAGGCTGTCCCACTGCCCTGCAGGAAGCCAACCTCCTGTGCCCACTGGCTGCTTACGGCCAGTAACACCAGTGGACAGCGAGGGACTGCCAGGATGCCATGGGCAAGTGGAAGCCTCTGGGCTCCATTTTGGCAAAACATAAGCAGGATTGTTGCACAGAAAGAGAAAGGGAAGACCCTTTCTTCTTTTGTTGGGCAAGAGAAGAGATCCAAAACCCACCAAATCTAAATCCAAGGTGTCTGCAGTCCTCTCCTCTCAACATTACCATGCTGCTGCCACTACACACAGATTTCCTGGGGGATGAGGGAACTACAACCTCCCCTCTCCGCTACACTCCCCTCTTCACTTAGCTTCAACGTGCAGCAGGCTCCAGGCAAGGGTTTATGACCAAGCTGCTCAGCATGAAAGCAGGCACCTTTACCAGGCCTTTCTGATCATACTTCGAGCCTGAAAAAACTCTGCTCCAGCTTGGAGCCAGGAGCTTGCTGCTTTGGACAGGACTCTGCTACCTGGCACCAATCTGCAGACTGGCAAGCTGAGGAACATTGCACTGAAACACGCAGTGCCACCGCAAACTGCTGCAGTCTCCTTGCAGGGGCCTGCAGCTCTTCTGCCTGTTGAACTGGAGACACTCATTTGCTGACTGTTTGCAGGAGGAGGAAGAAGTCTGTCCCTGTTGGAGGCAGGAGGGCAACCTGATCGCTCAGCTCAGGAGGAAGGGCTGGGTGGGGAGCTGGGGCTCTGCACCGAGCAGATCGCTTTCTGCGGAGGTGCAGTCTGCAGTGGGGTGAGGGAATGAAAACAATTTGGCAGACATCAAAATCTACAGAACAGCCGGAAAAAGGAGGAGGAATTGGTATTCACAGCAATCAGGCCAGGAGGAAATGAATATTCAGCCATCCACGGATGAGCAAAAATGCCAGAGGTTGGGATGGGTGAGAGAGCAGGAATGAGGAGCTGCAGCTTTGGCAGGGAGACTAGAAGACAAGCGCAGCAGGAAGACCCCTGGGCCCTCCCAAGGTGCCACAGGCAGGAGAGAAATGGGAGCCACGTGTGCAAGGCAGCCAGCTGCTCTGAGGCTGTACGAAAACAAGACAGGGTATGCAGGGGTAAACAGCAAAGGGTGGAGAGAATGAAGGAGGGGACAGGTCAGGTCTTGGCTAGGGACAAAGCTACGTGGAGCACTGAATCTGGGGTGCAATGCCTTAAGATGGCTGAGCCTGTCTACAGCTCACTATCCTCTCTCAGTCAATTTTGGTAATCCAGCTGAAAAAAAGCACAAATTCCACTGAGGTACTGAGCTGAATTGGCTCCCTGAAAGGTCTGACAAGTGGAGTGAGACAGGAGACCACAGCTCAGCTGAGCTGCATTTGGGGGCTCAAAGCAATGGCAGCCTGCTCTGTGCAGCATGTGAGGAAAGATCGCAGCGCCTTCTGCAATCCCTGCATGGACAGTTAACTTTGGTGGAGGGCAGGCGTCACAGGCTGCAATGACAAACTGCTGCAGTGACATTCACATGCACAGTGCGTGTCTCAGAGCCTGTCCTTAACAGTCCAAATCAGAAAAAACCCCACCCCAAATCCTAATACCCCACACTGCTGGGGAGACCTGCATTCCTTCCTGGAGAAGAAGGGAGACTCCAAAGTGCAGGTGTAACCAAATGTACAAGCAGCCACGTCCCGCAACACAGGAAACTGGCACTCGAGGCTCTCCTGAGCATGCAGGGAGAAGGCATGTGCCAGCAGGACACCAACTGCTTAAGAGGGCTTGGAAGCAAGAAGTATTGTCATCCTGGATCTGTGTCTAGACAAGATTTCTGCTGTTAGGAGTAGTCCAATCAAAACGCCCCAAGAGCACTAACGCCTGTGCTCACACATAGATCAGGCTGCCACCCCCACCTGCAATCAGCAAAACCACCTTCGTGCTGGTGAGAGTCTTATGGAGGAGGCTGAGAATAAATCCAATCCTATCTCAGCGCCCCTCACTCACAATATTTCATGTTTCCAGTTCTTGTAGCACGCCTGCTCCTGCACAGTATGATACCCCATTACATTAACACACACACACGTTGTATGTGCATGATATTAAAGGTGACATTCCCAGCAAATAAACATGACAGACTGCCATTGCTCTAGGCACCTAATTTAATTTCCTCTGGGATTTAAACCTTAGAAGCTCAAATTAAACAAACAGGCCTCACTCACTTTATACTTCAGAACTGAATCTAGAGTTTTCCTCTGATGCTGTTGACTGATCTTATCAACAGGACACTGCACAGAGATCACAATGATGAAGCAGCTTATTCCCTTCCCAAAGGAAAACAGAGCCCCACTGTTGTGCTGCAGCCATGGGAAAAGCCGACACAATCTGGAGGGCAAGCGAAACCATCCCACGTGCGCTGAACAAGCCTCTTGTCCCATGAAATCTCTCGGCTGGTGCTGAGGAAGCAAAGGAGCATTCCTGAGCAGGTGTCCCGGGTGCCGCGGCAGCCCAGTGCCCGCCGTGCTGTGTTTTCACAGCCCTGTGCAAACACTCAGCCTGCCGAAGCTGCTCGCAGGGTGCAGCTCAGCCTGTGCAATGGCTGTTTGCAGTATGAACAGTGAACGGCCCCGCCAGCCAGCTGCAGGTGTCTGAAACATCTCCTTGGGTGCTGCGCAGTCCTGCTTGCACCAGGATCTCCCGGACCTGACCTAGAGAGGCCCGGACACGTGCTAAACCATTGCCAGCAGATCTGGATTCCATTTGCTTTGTGTTTTGTGGCACTGAGTCATGCTACAGATGCTTGAAAGATGATGACTAGCCAGAAGATAAGTCCCTGTTTTCTATCACAGGTACCTACCGCACAACTGAGGTCCAAAGTTTGGGTTCTCACCACTTCACTAACAGCTGCAAGTGTCCAGACATGTTACAGAACACCAGGCTAGGCTGTCTCATTCAGGTGGATGTGCTCAGGGAACACATGCTGTCTCCCTCTCGTGGCAAGTCTCACCTGAGCTTGCTGAAATCTACTTCTTATCCACAGGGCTCACCTATGGGTCACCTGAAGGAATTTGTGTTGAAGCTTTCTGTGTTGAAGCTTTCATACCCACAGCTGGCTGAGAAATCTGCATCCTGACTTGTTACAGGTACATGGAGGCATATGAAAACAGATGAAATCTAAAAGTGTACACAAGATCATGGGGCTCCAGATGAGTTTGGCTGACTTTGAAAGCAACTGGTGCTTAGTAAAACATTAGAGTTTATAGTCAGCTTATAGGCACCACCCCACAGTCAACACCCCATCTCTCACTACGGGGTTCAACATTGCCATGAGGTATTGAAATTCTCAGCTCAGGAAAGGCTGCCAGGGACAGAGGTCACACCAATGTTGAATGCCTGGCACAGCTGGCAAGACTTTGATCAAGGAAGACTCTCAGAGGCTGAGCTAGGAATCAAGCTCCAGCTCTACCCAACTTAATGAAATATGCTTTGCCCAGGGAAAGACATAAGCAAATGGCCCAGCTACACTGAAGCGGAAGCTTTCACTGATAATACTCAATTTTCTTGCCTACCTAGGAAAAAACAAACAATCACACACTTTGCCCTAGTGCTCTGTTGGCATTAAACACTGCAAGTTGCTTTTCTAGCAGGTTTGTCAAAGAAAGGAAACCATGTTTTATTAGTTCTGGACTTAGTACAGAGCTGGCCTGTATGTCCAGCCAGAGAAGGTGAGGACACATTGCAATAAACCCCTATGAAAACCACACCAACCCTTCTAAGAAACTATTCATCCATTCGGTGCTATGTCTGGAACAGGTGGAACAGTTGTATCCCAAGCCAAATCATCTGTTACATCTGCAAATATCCAGAAACTTTTAGGAGTCCTTTGCCCTGAAAATGTTTCAGCTTAATTCTTGTTGGCAGCACAGCAAAAAGTTAAAGTGTGTCCCACTCAAATTTCCACCAATAAAATCCCCTGAACCAAGTATTGTGCCACAGGCACCCCCCAGCCCACCTCTGCTCTCTCCTTGACCTGGCCTTCTTTGCACTGCTTTGCTCACGCTGCAAGTGGTTTGGTGCAGAGGCCTTGTCACATCACTGTTCTATGTCAGGCCAGTCCTGACACTGTCTGAAAAGGCCACCTTGCTGCCTGAATCCATCACAGCTCTCACTACAGCCTCAAAGGTATCAGTATTGCAACAAACACCTCTGATGGGAAATTCCACTGTTGCTCTTATAGGAGATTCACAACTCCCCTTGTAAAGGAGAAACATCCACTCACAGATGCCTCAGGGACCTTATTGCTTCACACCACGATGTTACAATCCCAGAAGAGGAAGTATAAGATGACACTGAAAGATGTTGACCTCGTGGGATCTTTTCATGACATTCCCAGTCATAAGGCTGATCCCGAGGACCTGAGCTCCTTAGAGCCCAGACTGATGAGATCCCTCGTGCAGACAAGGCTTCTTTTATTCAATACATAAAATTTGGCTCAGCTGGGGAAAGGGATGACAAGGGAGCCAAGACAACAGGCAAATCCAATTCTTTCAGAGAGAAAAAGCAAAGGAAGAACAGGCATTTCAAGGAATGGACTAAGTGGGTGGCAGACAACCTACATAAAGTAGCCAAAATGTAGTATGAGTGGCAAGGGAGGGGCATTAGGTGGCAGGATAGACAGTCAGTCAGATTAAGAAGGATGAAAGAACCTGACTCATCCAAAACTAGCCTGGACAAAGTACTAGAGAACATGCTGCAGGAGAGCTGACATCAGGAGGATCACCATGTTCTAACGGTGCAGTTCTACCCTAGACTAAGTGTCTCCCAGTGTCTCATTCAGCTGTGAGGGAGAAGAACACAACGGGATAATGCACTAAGATTTTGGGGAGTGTCTGGGGAACACGATAAACTTATTGGAAAACTGTTGGCTTAGGTTTCTAAGACCTGCTCAAGAATTTGGGGGAAGCCACTCAAAAGATTCTGAAAAAAAATCTTGAGTAGACACATAAAACTGCTTTGGAGAAGAGCAGGCTGTAGTTGTACACAACTCAAACCAGCTTGTGGCTGTTGTCCTTAAACTCACCACGCTAGGAATGACACATCTATTCAAGTGTGGGGAGACCAAAAATCAATCCTATGTCTTCAGGAGAGGACACAAACCATAGCTACCACTTACAAGTGAGCATCTTGAGCATCAGAGTAGCTCTTTCAAACATTGCTTTGAACCTCTGTTGCTGCCATTATGCCAATGTGCACAAATGATTTAACATGTGGTCTAGCAGAGAGAAGAACCAGATGTGCTCATTTCCAGGGGAATGTCCTGACTCTACCGGAACAAAGTCATTCCCTTGTGCACTCTGTCTCTGTGACTAATTCAGTGTTTTATACGATGTGGAACAACTCCAATTGGATGAGCTGAGGAAGAACCAAAATACCCTATAGTTGTGGTGCTCATAAAGCAAAGAAGTAGAAATAGGGGTTCAAATTAAAGGAAAGAAATAAAAAATTACTTTCTCATATCCTACATGAGTATTATATCCCTCAAGTATTGATTAGAGAAGGCAAACTTCTAACAACTCCAGCCCTATTCTGCAAAACTAGATTTTTTTTCCTGTCTTTATTGAAGAAAACTTTCTTATTTCTGGTTTCATTCAACATAAAAGGATTTTATTTCAGCTTTTGGTCTCTTTAAGGCTTTTGTTTCAGCAAGAAAAACTGAAAATATTTAAAGATTGGGCTCAGTCTGATCTTCTTTCCCAGATTTTTCACTTAGGTTGCCAAACCAAAAGAATGGATCGTCCCCCATGACCCCGCTCACAGTAATCCCCCCTCTGCTGTGACTGCCAGCATAGATAGCACATGTTGATAGCTCCTGCATGCTGGATGCTTCCCACGGCTTCCATGTACCTATCCTGCCTACAGGCACATTTAACATTTTCTATGAGAGGTTTGACCTTGCTGTCCTAAGCCTCAACTTATTTTTCCATGCTGGATGCCTTGTTCTTGATTTTTTTCTAAAGGTTTTTACGGAAAAAGGAATCGAGAGAGGTATTTTGGAAAAAGTGTATTTTGACAGTACTAGCAAATTCATATGATAATTTTGTTGGCACAAGAACTATCCCTTACGAGGAGGGTGATGAAGATTAGCAAACAAGTGCTCTGGAAGACAAGGGAAAGTCTTTTTCCTTATCATGAAAATGCTTTGCTAAGTCAGAAGTCTCTGAAAGTACTGTTTGCCCATAGCCTTTATGAGAAATGAAGAGCCCTTCTTCACTGAGCACGTCCCAGCCCAAGGCAGTTCTGCCCCCAACACAGGGCAGAGGTAGCTAAGGAGTGATTTTTCCTCTGATCATTCCTCTGAGAGGTGAGGGATTGCTATGTCACCAGGCATATCAGGACTAATGGCAGGGAAACTCTCCAGCACTTTCACTGACTCTGCTGGAAGTCAGACCATGTGGAGGAGGAGGAGAAGGAATTTTCCAACTTGAATGAAGGGGAGGAGAGGAACGCAGAGACAGGCCAGGATGAGGGGAAGACGGAGACACAGAAAAACAGGATGAAGGATAGATCAGATGCCAAAGCTGGGACAGCAAAGGGCAAGGAGACTGGAGAACCCCATTTCCACAGCCTTAACATCCACAAGCTGTCAGATGGACATTGGGAACCTACTGGCATGGGAGGCAAGCAAACAGGGCCCCTCAGCAGTGCCTGGTGCCAGAGGGTAACACTCCAGCACTGCTGTGAGCTCTTCAGCTCATACAGAGACACCCACCTTGTGCTGATAATCAGGGGGTGCCAAGGGCCAATGATCCATAGCCTCCACCTGCCTAACAGGATTAGTCCCAAACCCAAGTAAATTACCCGGAAAAAATATCCTCTGCACTCAGAGACCAGTGACACTGGGCATACAAAACTTTGGAAATTGCTGCACAGAGACTATGCCACGCTAATTTAGCCCCAGCACATGTCTGCCTCACGAAACAAATCTGTAATCACAGGATCACCTGCAGTTTTTCTCCAGCAAGACCTCTGCCCTGCTCAGTCCTCAGGATGGTTCTGCTCACTGAATGCAGCATTAGTCATCATTTCTTTTCATTATCATTCAACTTGCTTCCCATTCTCTCCTACTCTCTTCCCCTTTATTTAGTATGCTCCATCGAACTACTGCCAGCACGGATAACACTGGAAGTACCTAATCTTACTGTCCACCACTCTCTCAGCCTCTGACGTGCTCGGCCTCACATTTCTGTGAGGCAGAGAAGTGCTCCCCTCCATGCAGCAGATGGGGGATGGAGGCTCAAGGAAGTAGAGACTTAATAAAGCCACAGAGAAAACCTGCAAGAGCAGGAAGCTGAACACGGGTGTTTGACCACGGCTCCCAGGCTGAACCCTTGCCCCAAAGAAATCCTCTCTCCTGACCTGCAAGGACAAATTTTAATCTCTTCTTCAAATTGTTTCTGGTGTTCATCTGTGGAGCTGGAATGCCTGGCGAGCACTGAATTCATTACATTCTTCACAGGATAACTGGAAGAAGGTTCTTCTGAACAGACACAGGAAAATGAGGGAAGAGAAAGTTGAATCTGAATGTCTATTTCTTGCGAGTGCCCATCTCAAGACTTGCAGATAGATCCCTGTTTTCCAGTCCACTTAGCCCTGTGGAGCACAGGGGTATCCACAAGGGAATTCCTCCTGACCTCCTCCTGTCGCTGGGAACACAGATCAGCCCTCAGGTCTTCAGCTGGGCATCCAGAAAATGAGGAACAAAGTCAGTAGCCAGATGAGAATATTTTAGCTTAAGACTCTGGAATAGCACTGAGAAAGAAAAGAGTAGTAGAGGCAGGAACAGGACCCAGTTCTCCAGGACAACACTTCACAGCCTTCACTGTAAGATTATTGTGATTTTTCTGCAATTACCTGCCTCATTCATTACACACTTTCCAGTTTTAACAAATAAACAAAGTAGAAGAAGCCCTATAGGCAAGAGTCTACTTCACTCCACACTCCTGATTCATCCCCCAAACACACTGCACCTCTGTGCAGTGAATGAGGCAGGCACACTCTTAAATAAAATACGTATGATTCTTCAATTAGATACTGCATTGAAATACATGTGTAACAGGGGCAAGGCTAAAGTGCAGAGATATTTCTTACATTCTGTGTGCTAGATTTTACAGTTAACGAGGACTCTAACTATAGGTTTGTTTTTACTGCACTGTATTGGCTTGTATGTCAGAGTCTGCAGCAATATCTGATGCGTAACATGTACGTTGCACATGATCAAAGACTTGAGTGTCACCTTCTTGCCTAGAACAATGACTGCCTAAAGCAGCGGGAGCAGAAATTATCTAAAGGTAGAGTTAAACAAACCTCCTTCTCCCCTCTGGGGAGAGTAAGCAGTCCAGGTGAGCGAGGCAGGAGGGAAGAACAGCCTGCTTTGTGCTAGATGGGCAGAGAGCTCCACATAAAAGCAGAGGAGTTTTGCAGAAGCATGTCCTGACTCCCATCACTGGAGACTTAATGATGGTAATTCCCAAAGGATGATGCATGCTGACAGGCTTTGACATAAACTACCCCAGGATAATATTAATATGTATTAAAGGCTCAGGCAACTTTATTGGGACAGGCTTGATCAGTAACACATTTCAACAGAGCGTCTCTATCATCTGTCGGAACAAAAGTAAGGGAGGGAGAGAGAACACACGCACAACCTCACCTTGCTTTGGGAATGGTTTAGAGACAAACAAGGTCAATCTGTGATGAATTGCACACTTGGCACAGCTCACACATTGGACCAAGAACCTTGGACATGCCACCACAAATACAAATGCCACTGTGGGGCAGTTTATGTTGGAGTCTGTCTGCATGATCAGCATCCTTAACCCTCCAACATGGGGCCAGACACCTCCTGCACAGCCTTTCCCTGCGCATCTGGAACATGTACCCCTTGGAAAGCAGTGGAGAGGTGCTTAGGAGGCAATGTGGGGGCTCTGCAGTCACAGCACTGGGGGAAGGGAGAGTGGAAGAAAGAGCTGTGGAAGCCTTTGATCATGTGTAATGTTAATTCAAGTGTTACACATCAGAGACTTTGCCACAGTAACTAGCATATAAACAGGAGTCTAGTGTTAACAAGGAGAACTTCTTGAATGGGTTTGTACATTTCTGAGTTAAAGCAATTTCCCTATTCAACAATACATGACACAGTGGAAGGAGTTCAGAAATAAACCAGCCTAACATGCTTAGACCTTTAATAGAATTTACCTTCTTAGAACTAATTAAATGTTACTTAAATGAAAAAAAAAATTCCAAGTACTACTTGGGAAAGGTGCCAATTTGACAGCTCTGGAGAATGAAATAATCTAATCATCCCCAGAGCATGGGCAGCAGCAGGACAGGCTTCCCCTACTAACATGCCTCAAACGTGACCTGGAAAGACTGTTGATAGAAATGGGGCGTACAATCTCTGTGGTCTAATGACTCCTTACTTTTTCTGCTGAGGCTGCTAAAACGGTTCCCGCTGAGTACCAGCTGTGGCAGTGATATGGACACCTGTCTGGTAGGAATGGTGCTGGGACCTGCCAAACTCCTGTCATCTGCTAACCCTCCACCAGAGCCCAGTGACTCTCAGCTCACTGCTCTGCCTGGGCAGCGGGGGCTGATAGACAGCAGCTCTCCGGCCTGTCCCACCTTGGACACACTCCACTCCAGCCCACGAGATGTAAACAGGAGGTACTGTGTTTAGTCTGCAGGTTTGGGCTCTCACTGCACCAAAGCTCAGGCTCAAGAGAAGTCAGTCTCTGGCTGCTGCAGAGTTGAGGCCGGGATTTTTCAGGCTCTTATTTCTACCCTAAGATAGGGAAAAAGTCCACAGCAGGAAATGCCTGCCATGTCTCCTCTCCTCCACAGTTCCTCCATTTACTCATCTTTGCAACATGCCCCTGCATTGCAGTAATGTGCTTTCAGCCACCAATTCTCCTTGGAGCTCCTTGCTGTGCCTGAGGTCCCAAGCGAGGGAGGAGGAAAATCCTCCCTGGGCCTTGCTGTGAAAGCTTAGCAGGGCTTGCCAACTCAGCCAGCCCAGGCTGCAACGGACTAAACCAAACACAGCTCGCCTCCTTGGAAATTTTATGCACCACAACTTCTTTTACTTCTGAAGCAAAGCCATATGAACCTCCCCCTCCCCTGCTCCCAACACCACAAGGGACAGCTGAGCATGGATCAAGACTTCCATTGCATACTAAGCCAAGAGTCTCAGACACTCCCAAATGTATCTCACAACTGGGTGCTACTCCTGCTGTCCCAGGCTGCTTTTAGCCTCCCTTCCTCCCTGCTTCAGCCTGTTCTCCTTTGTACTCAACACAGGACAGGGCAGGGGCCAGCAGGAGAGCTGGTCATGTCAGACAAGAAGATCCATTACACTGACCTTGTGTAGGAGACAAGCGAGGGAACTTGCTTCTCCCCACCATCTGAGCCAGCAATTCTTCTCCTTTCCATCTCACCCACTCCAAACATTTTACGCATTTTTCAGCACCAAAGCAACAGGCATGAAAACAGCCAGGTTCATAAGGGTTAACATGTCTGAATGGTGACATAATTATTGCCATTCTTCACTGTTTAGAGGTTACCTGACTACTCTACACATCAATATATTTTGAGATGTGATGTAAATGCAAACAAACACTCATGTTTGGAGTTAACACAGTCACAAGATTCTGTGTATCATGTGTTGGCAAGCACAGGAACCAACAGCAAATGACCCACCCTTAAACCTGACTCTGCTGTTAATCATTACAGAAGCATTGCACTTTCCAGTCAGAGCAATCAAAGCATGCGGGCTCTTTGAAAATCCCTGCACTCGAGATGGTTCTGGCCGAGATCAGCTCCTTTACAAGTCATACAGATTCCAAGGTATGATGTCCTCCAGACATACGAATGCGGGCTGCAGAATGCCATGAAAACAAGTCATTGGAAGGCTAACTGCAACACTGCAATGCTGAAAAAACCCTCTGTCTTCAAAACAGAAGGGGAGGCAGGAATGCCACAGTTACAGTGAAGGCAAGGACGTACTGCACACACAGTCCCTCAGAAATGGGCTTTTCTGCATTAATGCATTCCCTCAAGCTGTTTTTTTTTTCACAATATGGTTATAACCATAAAGAAATTCAAGGGTAGAATAGTGCTACACTGTCAGATCATTAGTGCATCACTACTCTAGGGTTGACCCTCAACTCCAAGCAGATGGGGATTTTCCAGGGAAAATCTGTGACACCAAAAACATGTGGGTGCAAAAAATGTGTGGGTGCTTCAAGCAACCAAAAGCTTTTGTCAAAGAATCAATAGAAAAGAGCTAAAACTGAAAGGCATTGCTCTCTGTGCTGCTCTCCAGTTAGGGATGATGTCAAACTGAGATCTTGGCTCTGCAGGATCACAGTCCCACAGCTTTCTAGCTCTTCCGCCCTGGCTCCATTCTTGTTTAGGTCATTCCACTCTGCCTCCCCAAATTCCTTTCTGGAAGAAATCAAGAATAAATACAGCCTGTAGAGTGTTCACTGACTTCAGGAAACGGATAGTACTGTATTCACAGATGATTTCTGAATTTTCCAGTCAATTATCAATTTGAGTTCCACTAATATAAATAGCAACATTTCACCATTTTTTCTGAGGCCATAATTACTGAAAATATTGTGCAAGAGCTATGAGAGATGTTGCAGCAAAAAATACAGGTTTGTTACACTTTTAAACAACATAAGCCCTCAGCAAGGTAATTTTTAGGTCAAAGTAAAGGAGGAAAGGGGAAAAACAAGAAGCAGGCTTTCTCACTTGTAACCAAGGTCCGTGGGCTGCATAGGGGTGCTCCTCTGTAGCAAAGGCTCCTTCTACTCCCGTTGATACAAACGTGATTGCTGTATCTCCTGTAATACTTTTATATGTAAAGTGCCGTCCATGTAAGAGCCTTCCCCTGGGGAATTAAACACACGTGCATGAGTCGAGAGGGCGTTCAACACAGCAATGGAGATACATCACTATTGTTTCTGCCATCAGCATGGGAAACTATATTGAAGGGAGCAACTATTAATTTTTTAAGAATATAAGAATGATTAGCTCCAAAAAGCAGGTCATAAGCCTCCTTCTGAGGCAGGGAGCCTCATCTTCCCCCTTAATCTCAGGGCCTTGTTACAGAGCTAGAATACATCCAAATCCCACTTCGTGCCTATCCCCATGATGAGGTGCTGATGTATGTAAAGGCAGGTGACTGCCAGTTTTCCACAAAGATGGGAACTACAGAAGAGAATCCAGACTCCACACTGTGTGGGAATGTGAAGATGCATTTCTAAGAAGGCTCATTGCTGGGGCCAAACCTACCGACTGTGACAATACCTAGTAATCAATTGCCGTGGTGCTTGACAAATGTCACCTGTATTACTAAAGCAAATGCCTAGAAAATACACATACACAACCATCTACAGTATCACTTCCCTTTTTTCATTCAATGCAAGGCAAAATCATGGCTCTGGTATTTCAGCTCAGAGCATCTGTGACACACATGCATGGCTTCTAACATGCAAGAGGGAAAACTTCAGGTAATACATTTAGTGCCTACCAGAGTCACAGCTGCTTGATAAGTTACTGCTGGTCAGATGAGCTGAGGTAACTGATCAGGACAGACTGTTCACACATTTGTGATGTAAAATGCAATGTGTTTGCATTAACTTTCCCATTGGTTTCTCAACAGGTCCAGGCAAGTGTGCACCTGCTGCTGATAACTCTGATACTACCAACATGTAACTCATTAAGCTAAAGTAACTCAGTCACCTACAATCGTTTGTCTTGACCTGACAGCTCATCTTTATCTTAAGGACTAGAACATTTGCACAGAGATTTTTAAAAATAATGCTGGCTGAAATTATGGAAAACTAGAAGGCAGTGATATGCACAGACTGAACCTTCAAAAGACAATGTGTAGAGTATGCACATGTGTTGCTCCTTCAGTAATGTGACATAATTTGTCTAAAACCCACACTTGTATGCATAAACTGATTGCAAACAGGTTTTGCATGACTACTTATCTGACTCCATAAGTCAGAATGAGTAACTTAAGGGATTTCTCTAATGGAGTATGTTAAGACATCCCTTCTTTATCACAGAGTTGCTAGCATTAGACTAAGAAAAAAACCTCTATACTAACCCTGTCCTGCTTCAGCACTCAAAAGACACTGGAGGACGTAAAAAGAATGAGAAACAATCTTAACATGATGAGCACAGAATCATGCCAAGAATCATCTGTTTCTAATGTGTTTTGGCAAAATATCTAAGCTCTGGCCTTTACAGACCCATTGCATGCATGTCTGTATGGTGAAACAATGCCACAAGGCAAAAGCAGCATGTTAGCACAGTCTGGGGAGGAGGACGGCTTCACTCACCTTAGACAGAGGGGGATAAGGGCTCCGGACTCCTGGTTAAATTTCAGGTGCACACTCTCCAGCTGTCTCGTGCGGATCAGCTCATGAGGAATGATGGCTGCTGAGCTCTCGCTTTCCAAACTGTCCTTACGGCTTCTAAGAGAACAGACAAAATGCACATACTCAGGATTCCGGTACTGTGTGCTATTTTGACTGCAAATATTGAAGGACACAGGAAAAAACTGTTATGAAGACAAAGACACATCTGAGTTTTCACCACTCCTGCAGAGATACAGCCTTGCTCAGACTACCAATCCCAGCATGCAGCTCTTCACCTTGATTTGATGAGCTAGGATCTGAATTGATGCATACACATGGTACATCCCTTCCCAGTATATAAAAAAAAAAATTCTGGAAAGAACTGCAGCAAAACTAAAGTCCCCAAAACTCCAAACACTATAAAATGGTTTGGAAGAATTACCAGGTGTGTCCTCCCTCCTGCTTTTGCTTTGTCTTCAGGATTTTTCAGGCAGTGGCCTGCAGAAAAGAGTTGTCCAATCCTTTGTGCCTTTTTTTGCACAGTTCAACCAAAAGGCTTTGAGAACCTCCTGCTTCCACAGGAGGTTCAAGTGCAACAGCCAAAAGACAGACTCTCCATGTGACAAGCAGGAGATTCACAGATTCTTTTCCCTTGTAAGTCGGGCTGCTTCACGACAATGGTAGCTTTGCTTTCTTATTCCTTCATTTCTGCAAGACCAGCATATTCTGAAGCTACAACAAGGTTATGTTGTTACATGATTAGGAACTTTGCCAGACCAAATCCTCTAGATAATAAAACTATCTATCTCAAAATACTTGACCATAAACACTTTATATGTTCAAAGAGCATCAGTGTGATCTGTCTGGAACAAAGAATAAAGGACAGGGTGGGTTATGACTTTTATGGATGACATGGACGGATGAGAAGTGTCTGATCAGTGATTTATATTTTTGTCACCTGGCACTCTACATGAACTTAATAGAGGTAAGACTTTGTTGAGATAGTTTCTACAGTACAGAATCACCAGAGGAGAGGGACAGGGAAAGCAGGAGGGCACTGAGATTCCACATTGCAATGTGCCTCCATTGTGCCACAAGGACTGAAAGCCAAACAAGGCTATCAAGCTGTGGCTCCATTTGAGAACACTGTTAAAACAAGCCTGGATCCTTCCCCCATCCAAGCTGAACTGTCTTTAATGTACATCTGGAAATGATTGTAAAGAATCAGCTTCACCCTCATGATCTGACCTAGATGACACCTTTACTTGATTTTACCTTTGAGGGCGGTCCCAAAATTACTCCCATCAACCACACACACAGTAGTGCAGTTCAGTGTGAATTCCAGTGCAGATCAGCCTGTTGCTTCTGTCAGGTCCCCTAGTCCCAGGTGAGCCCTTCACCCATGCTGCTGCGCTGCCCACTCTGAAACAGCTAAACTCTGTTATCTCATGGACCAACGTGCAAATACAGTGCATGGCCAGGTCAGAAACATGCAGAAAAAAGATATCAGAGCAGCTCAGCTCTCTGCAAGATGAAAACTGTAAAACACGTCCCATTTTCTGCTTTAGCAACACACAAAAGTAATAACAGATCCAGCAGGGACAATGGTAGGTCAGGATACAGCTTGTGCACAGGGTGGGCTGATGGACTGACAGTCAGCAGAGTGTCAGTTTAGTGGGTTAACCCTGAAGCAAAGACACAACACGCTTTGTAGTCTATGTGTGGCACTTAAAGTTGTGTTTAATCTACTTCAGCAAACATTTTATAGCTCTTTCTAGGTGGGGTCTTCAAAGAGTGGAGCAGGCCAGCATTTTTCAGGGTGATTACCTGAGAAGTGCAGTTACAGTTGATTAATGATCAGTTGACCTTAAGCTAAGCTTTGTCTCAACTTCCTTATCAGATCTTATATACACAGTGAGCTGTGGGAAAGTCAGCCTGTGGTCTACAGCTTCCAATCATTCATTTATCAGCCCCTACCAAAAGGGTCAGCCATTAGCAACGCATGATTTTCAAGCAAGCCATAAACTTGCGCTCCTAAATGCAGTTCCAGAGTTTAGGCACTGTGGAGTGGATTAGGAGTTTTACAGCAATGTTACTGCTACAGATGAGAGACTGTGCCCTGCTCACCTGGACTGCCTAAGCGTGCCAGGCATGGGGACATCCCAGAACAGCCTCCCGGGCAATCCATGGTATAAGGTTTGTGCTTCAGCAGGACAGAGAGCTGCAGGACAGCTCCCCATACCCCTGGGCTCCAAATCCCTCCGAGCTGAAGGTGGTTTTTTAGGTTTCCACCATGCTAGCCAGTACAGCTGCGAGCACAATGGGGCTGCAGTCCGGAGGGGAAACAGCCTCCGGTTGTTAATGCAATAATAGGAATGACGACAATATTCTGGAGGCAAGGGGCAAAGCTTTCCGAGTCTTATTAAAACCAGCAAATGCTGTTTGTCATTACATGCTCAAGAGAAGATGTTGACTAATGTGTAACTATCAAACGGAACTGTCATGACTTTAGGGCTGTCAATAATTATGACTTCACATTAATAAGTAACCAGCCCTTCTGTCAAAAAGGTGAAGCAAAATGGTAGTTAATACTTTGAATGACATGAAAGGATTAATCCTTTTGACAAATGTTTTCCAAAATTCTCATACTTTGTGTCTTTTGTTTCCCTTCAGAGGAACTCACACAATTTCAGGTATTTCAAATTAAGGGTGAAACTCCAACAGCAGAAACCAAATAACCTTCTGTCTAAGGCAGACCTAAACAAGAATTGTGTATTGTGGACTGTACCTAACACATCAGGAGGCCACAGCGCCATCACTTTCAGACTCAGAAAAATGTCGCATTACACAGGGACTCAGAAAGACCCATTAAGATTCCCTCTTTGGGATTGGAAATCCTTGTGGTGACCCTTCCAAAGGGTGATAGCCCAGATGAAGGGTCAGCAGGACCTCTAGGTTATTAATAAAAAGCTCATTTCCTAACACACATTGCCATCCACAGCTTGTAGTTTTCAGACTCAGAAAAAAAAGCAGAAAAAGTTTGCTTTCTAACACTAACATCCCTGGTTTTACGACTGTCAGTTACCCGTAAGTCTTTGCTTTCTCCACCCCATCACCAAATAAATCAGCAGCAAAAGTCAGTGGAGTTTTACTTGTTATGACTAAGATCTAGCTGACTGTCATGCAAAATGTTGCAAACTTTGTCTATTCCAGATTTAATACCTCGTCCAACCCCCACAAAAAAATTCATGTTTCTCAGTGTCCAGAAAAAACAAGTCTGCAAAAGCCAGGGCTGCTGCATTAGGAAAGGCAGCAGATTTAAATGGAAGCAGCATGCCGGAAATGCCCCAGTTTAAAGACTGCACATCTAGTGTTTTGTGAAACTGGAGGGGAGTTGGAGGAGATTAAAGCGCATTTCCCTCTGATTGGGAGCCTGTGGGAGGTGTAAACGTGGGCAGTTGTCAGATTAATTCTTTAGATGATTACATTCTTTTTGTTTCTTTAAAGCTGTTTGTAGTTGGGTTTGATGTCTCCTGTTCTGGGCAAGTGTATTGCTGCAGTTACCAAGGTGACTTTAGCTGACTTTCAACTATTTTTTCCAGCTTTGGTTTCTACCAGTAGTCTGCTCCTGGGTGGAGGAGAGAGGGAGGAAATTATGTTTGTTGTTTTTTGTTAAGTCTCATGAATGCTGATTAACATGAACTTAACCAAAGCCATATTTGATTTTTTTTTCTTTTTCTGAGAAAGAGAGGGTGGTCAACCCATTGCAAAGGTGTCCAGTGTGGCCTGCAGCTTCCCCAGATCTGTCAACAAGGGGAGAGGGCCTGAGGAGACTCAATGTCCCAGTGTGCTGTGCTCCTTCTTGATGTGAGAAGGCCACACGCTGGAACCTGCAGCCTCCCGGGGGCCCTCTCTTTGTATTAAAGATGAGGGTGGCTGCAACCTGCTTAATTTGATGCCAATTAGCAGCACCCCGTGGGGATCCTGGAAAATCGCCAATGCAATCACTGGGTTGCACAAAGTTTAGATGTCCCCTCCTTATAAGTCATGTTTATAGCAACCCCTTCTCAAGCAACCACTGGCAGTTATTTTATGGGATTCAAGAATAGCCAGGCTGATCGGATTAAGAAAGGTTTATTTATTCTTTCATTTGCGTTTCGCTTTATGATCAGAGCGCTTGATCTCATGGATCTGTCAAAGAAGGAAGTCTCAGTTCCCCTCCAAGCTCTATTGCTGAGATGGAGCATAATTTTGCTGCATTTCCAAGCTCCCCTCCCAGGTATCGAAATCACAAAGGACATGCTGCTGGAAGCTGGCCATGGCAGGGGCTCTTTCCAGGAGTGGGTGCCCACTGCCTCACCAAAGTTAGTTTCTGTCATTGCTCCTCGCTCCCTCCACATAAAATTCAGTACTGTGAGTTAGCAAATGCAAACCACCAGTGCAGGCTTACACAGCTGGGAGAGAAAGGTCAGGCATCTTTTCCTTTCTTCCCCTCCTGCCCCCCCCATTCCACTCCCCCTTCCTCCCTTTCCAGCCATGGCTATTTCAAACCTCCTCACTCCCTCATGAAGATATGGTCAAAGATCATTTAAGTGCCAACAATCTTCCAGTCTCTTTCCCACAGTTTCCCCTGAAGGGCAAACCAGCAGCTGTGGGAAAGAGCCCTAAGCACCTTGGCACAGAGTTACAGCACCCGTCAGGAACGCACAGAGGCAAGTGCAGAACTGGGGAGGACGTGGTTACACAGCTCCCGCCGTGGTCACGCTGAGACAAGGCTACCTTGAGTGCTCAGACCTGGGTGCTCCTCAGCCTGGTTAAACAGGACGGTGACGAGGCTCTGTGTGCATTTCCTGGCATGGAAGGGCTGCTAGGACAATGCCAGTAGCAACAATCTTCTTGCCACTCACATACCCCTTTGGAAAGCTGCATAATAACTACTGTCAGAGCTTGCAGGGGCCAGACTGTTCCAAGACCTGCAGCTGAACTGGAATTGAGAGATTTAGGCTGTGCCACTGGCACCCTGCAGACTCATGAGCAAAGTCAAACAACTCTTTTATGCTTCAGGTTCCCTGTCTGTAAAACTGAGACATTTTTCCACATAGGGATGTTGCAAGGATTAAGTCAATGTTTGCAAAGCACTTTTGGATTCTTAGATAGGGAAAGCTATGCAGGAGTGCAAATTATTAGCATGGTGACTGCTTTGCACTTCTACTGACACTGGTTTTCCAGACATTTACTTTTCTAGTTTGCAATCTTGTCACCCAGCACTCAGCCTCACACTGAGAGACACTCCCTAAAGTATATTGCCTCCCCCCCATTCAGCATTCCTGACTCAACCAGGACACCACTGAATGGCAACCCGATGAGAGAGCATGCCTAAATAAGCAGGACTGGATTGGAAACTTACTGCTTAGTGGTTGCAGAATCAGAAAGCCTAGCCAGAACCAGACAGCTTCAGAGAATGCTGAAATGCTCCTCTTTATGTAAAGTTTGCCTCCAAGAACTGAAGACAGGAAACCAGCTACAAAGACAACAGCTCCCCTCCACCCAAGTAAAGCAGAATGAAAACCCAGTGCAACTGGGAGAAGCAAAGTGCAGACTCGCCTCCAAGCAAATCCTACATTTTGGTATTACCGTCAGAGCTTCCTCAGAAATGCTGCTCAGATGGAGCTTGTTAATGTGCATTAACCCAATGCTGCTCCCTGACAGGAGAAATCCATGTGCCCTATTTACCAAGTCAGAGGAACTACAGGGACAGTGGACTCCAGCCCTGGAAGCAGTGCCACTATTACTCATGTGCTCCAAACCAGGCACACCATGTGACAGTCTGGGGTTATCCCAGGAGGAATTCTGGAGTGACACAACTCCTCCCTCTTCCCACAAGGGAAGGGCAACCACCTGAGATGCTCAGAGTGCAGTGCTCCAGCAGGTCATCACCAGGACAGTCCTGCCAGCCCCACCTGCCGGAGGGTTGTTCCCTACTCTGTTTGCCAGGAACCTGCCTTCATTTCCCTGCACAGCTGGAAACTGTTCAGGGCTGGATGGAATTAGCACACGGCTACAGGGCTACCATATGTTCAGGTTTCCCTAGACTAAACCTGCCTTTCTGCCTAGAAATTGAATGCAGATGGGATCTGAGATCTCTGTGGGTCTCTGGACAAATGACCACTGTACATAAGGGACCAGCACAAGCACAGTTACCTGGGAAATCCCAGACAGAAATATGAGAGTCAGGCATGTGAACCACACCATTTGATCCTTCTTGAGAAGGGGGAGAGCGATAAACAGCAGAGACATGATCAAAAAGCCTTATCAAAGTAATACAGTTTTGGGAGACCCTTTTCTATCACTCAAACCTCATGTTCAGACACTGGGGCATGCGTGGGCAATACCTGAATTCTGGCACAATGAAATGCAACCATTACAGATAATTTTAGCTTCAACACATGCAGTAATGCAGTGTACTAGCACTAGGTTTCTACTCTATGCCTCAACTCACAGTAGAACAGTCAGAGTCAGCCAAGAGGCAGAAAAACGTCAGTTTCAGCAATGCTGCATTATCAAAGGGGCCCTTGAGGGGTGGAAAAGGTCACGAATTCCCCTGTCCCAATGCTGGCTCTCACTACAACTGTGGCAAATTAACTCTGCTGTCCTAATCTGTAACACGGAGATGCTACTCACCTACCGCACAGGAGAGCACAGAGCTAATTACCAGAGACAACCAAAGACTCGGCCCCAGAAATTATTACATCAAGAAATTAAATAGTGATCGAAGCAAGACTCCACAAGTGTCACTGAACTTTGACATCTGGAGCTTCCAGCCCATCAAGGCCTTGACAGCAGCAGCATTTAGTCTGACATTTAAACGTCCCCTACGGGTAACAGTTCTCTGTATCCAACAAGAGTCAGTCTGCACGATTCAGGAGACTGGGAGCCTTGCCTTTCCGTCTGTCCCAGCAGCACCTACTAAGATGATGGGTCCTAAGAAACAAATAATGTGCCACTGAAATGCACACTGGTATTCATACACGTCTTATTTTTCCAAGTGGTAATTGAGAGTATTCGGTTACCTATGTTCAAAATGATTAGTCATGTTTCCAAAGATTAATTTACATGTTCTTTTGTTAATATGTACAAACTGATTTAATGGCTGCTTATGAACCGAGCCAACAGTCATTTTGAGAAACAGATGTCCGATGCAGTTTTAAGCTTTAAGTGTGCTTTTATTCATATCCTTAGGAGAAAAAGGGCTACACAGTCTACAGTAATAACACTAATGAATCAAAGTACTACAGCTGCCCAGCAGGGTTTTGACAGAAACCAGCTTTTTCTCAAAGGAACTTTTTTTTAGGACTCTGGGACAGTGAACAACTGGTAATATGCATGCTTAACATGTAAGTATGTGCTTTGCTGGAGCCAAAACACTGAATCAAGCCCTATCCGCAACTAAACAATGTGAGGTTTTTGCATAAGCACTGAAAACGGTAACTATACAAAGACTGGGAAATCTATATGGAATCTGGATCCTCTACACTTTATACAAATAAATATTCAAAAGTTTGAGTGTTTCTGATACTATTTGTGATGCTGAATGCAGAACAGGTTGTCTGCTTTAAACCTTGATAGATTATTGTGTGTGGGTGGTAGGGTTAGGATAAAAGAAAGGGAAGAAAGCTACTAGGAAAGCAGTTGGTGGTTGCAAATCCATGATAAATAAACAGCACATTCCTCTTCTGCACAAAGCCCTTAGAGTCCGTGTCAGACGTTAACATCCTAATGTCAGTTGGGTGCAAATTTGAGAGCCTGGGGTTCTGCAGTGCTCTCTGTGGAAAGCATATTTTAAACAATTTGCCATGCCCCAACAGAGCGTTTCGGCCAAGTTCCTAAAGAACTTCTAATGCACCAGTTATTCACAGGACCCTTGCAAAGAACCACGGGTTTGATATTTTATGATCTGGTGTGTACAGTGCAGGATATGATTACACACAAGCCTGCTTCCCATCAGCCAGCACCTCGTAATCATTAACATATTTATCCTTGTGGTGCCTCAAGAAGATGACATTGTTATTAGTCCCATTTTATAGATTCAGAACTGAAGCTCAATAGCTGAATGACTTGCCTTTGATTACACAAGATTTACAGTGAAGGACAGACCTGAGTCCCAGCCCTACCAGGCCCAAGCAATGCAAGCAAGGATGGCACTGGAAGGACTAGATCTATGTGCAGAATTGTCCTTCAACTCACATGCTCAGACGTCCTATGAAACAGTTATATCAGCACTGGGTTTGTGCATTTTGTGTCTCAGCCTTTACCCCTGCAGGTACCTGGAGGGAACATGGATGTAAATACATTACTGCACGCAAAAGCTGAGCTCCTAAGTTACATTCCTGTGCAGCAGCTGGAGATGAGTCTCCATATCATGCTCTTCTTCTTATTGCACATTGAGCAATTTTGCTCAAATGCATGAGACATGCTGAGACAGTGTATTAAGGAAGGCGGAGGCATAACAAGATCTTCCTCTTCTGCTTCATCTATACCACACTGTTCTGGAAAATGTGTTGACTGATCAGTTTTAGCCACAGTAAGGGTAATCATCAGGTCTGATTTAAGTACTAGTTAGTCAGAGGTTGTAAGTAAACACTGCTTTCCAGCACAAACCACCCCTTTTGGTATGGTTAATGCATTGAACAAATCCCATTGTATCTGCTACATGGAGAGGAGAAGTAACTGCACAAGGAGAAGACGACCTTTCCCAAACTCCTCTCAAAGCAGCCAGTAAGATGGAGGAAGAAAGTATTAGGACACACTGCTGTTTTAAGCTGAGATCTCCCCTATCCCTCCAATAGTACCACCACAGTAACACAGCTGATAGCTGTCTTTCCTTACTGAAGTGTTAATGGAGAAACAGGCTACCTATCAGTTTCCCCAGTGGTAACCACAGACCTCAGAGAAATGTATTGACCTCCCAGAAGGCAAACACTGGGCACCAGCCATTCCTACCACTCACACTTCAGGCAGGGTGGGTGTGCAGCTGCTGCAGGTAAGAGAGATTTGCAACAAAGAGCATTGTCACAGATATGAGGCTCTGAATTTGACCTGCCCTCCTCTGTCTCAGAACAGTTAAAAACCCAGGTAAATATTTGCGTGCTTCTTCTTAGACCTCTGCTTTCACCACTCTGTCTCAAGCGTATCTCTGTTTATCTCACCCTGAATAACGTAAAGCTCTCTTATCTAAGCAACAACTGCCTCCTAGCATTAAGGCTTACCCATCAGCTGCCTCCTTGACCTGATGTGCACCCAAAATGTTTCTGGTCACTCCCAACCACTGCAGACTCAGAGCTTACACTGGGCATGCAGATGCATGCAGGAGCCCAGCATCTGTGAGAAATCCTGCCCAGTACTTTTGAGCTGTCCAAGGCTAGGTGTGATTTGTGCAAATCACATGGCATAATTTTATATTTTTTCAGTGGGGCCAGTGGGACCAACCAATGGTTCAATGTGACCAACCTGCAGGTAGAGAAATATTACTTGAAATATGAGTCAGATCAGAATTTGACTCCATATAATTACTATATGGCAAAAGTAAGGTTATTCCTAAAGCAATAATGAAGTCACTTGAGATTTTTTTATATAAGCACCTATATCTCATATTACATATTAGTAAAAAGCATCAGCATTTGACACATAATACTTCCCCCAAAGGATTAGGCAACTTATAAACATTCATATATTAATCAAATCAAAGTCACCCACAAAATGGAACAAGAAAGGACAACAACAAGAAATATTTTTCTCATGCAATGTTTGAATCAAGAATGAAACAGAGCAGGGTGCTGTCCCTGCCTGGCACTACAGGGAAGCACTGATTTCATGATGATCTTTACTCTTGAGAGCAGAAGGCACAGATGTCCATCAGAGACTAAGAAACCAAAGGAAATACCAAGATGAAAGAGTGCAGCAAAGATGCATGTCTTTCTGTATCATTCAGATGAAAACATTAAAACTGATGGGAAGACACTGAACTAGCACCTGAAGTCTAGGAGGGGAAGGGAAGAAACCCAGAAAGACAGAAGTGCAGATACTACAGATGGCTTGAAACCACAGGTATTTTCCTATAGATTCACTTAAGTCAAAAGTTACAAGAGGTATCTACAGGCCCACCTAGTCCCACTTAAATCACCTGTTAGACTACTGCTATTAGAGACCCAGGTGTTACCAGCGTTTTATTACTGACAGAACCCGCCTGTTTAAGCAAGGCAAGATCAAAGTCGCTTAAAAAGAGAAAAAAATCAACATTTTAACCAAAAGGTTTGTAATTATGACCTTGAAAACAAAATACTCAGGAAAAATTATCAGTCGTCACCTATGCCACCTAGCTCTGGATACCATAGCACTTTTCAGCACAGCACTTTTTACAGGGATCAGTCCAGTTTGGATTCAAACACTGTAGACCATGCACAGCAGGTTCTACAGAACAGTCAGAGCCACTCTGCATTAGCAAGGTTTGTCCAAAACCCCTCTAAAAAGCTGCCCTCCTGAGTACTAGCCCATTAATCCAACCTGAACAACTCTTCTCCCTCTATCTTTGCACTTTGCAAGTATTCACTGCGAGCTTTCCTCTTCCCTTGCCAAATCTTCTCCCACCCAGCTTTAACTTTGTTTTCCATGCTGAGCTCTTTAGCTTCCCTCTGCCACCATCTGAATGTGCAGGGTGAAACTCACGGTGCTCGGTCGAGGTTCAACCCATTCTGTCTTTGTGCATTGATTGGAGGTAGGACAGGTTTGCTGTTAATCTCAAGCCCTCTCCGCAAAGTCTCCCTGATTTGCTCTGTATCTGCAAAGAGAAGTTTTTAAACATGGTTTAGAATCCCCAGAAACAACACAGACACAAAAAGATATCAGGTGTGTTTCATCTAAACTCTTCCCCTTCAGACAGAAATGGAGAAATGTTATAGGGTAACACTTAACTGCACTTCCTTAGGAGTTATTTCACTTTATAATGTCAGCCTGAATTCTCTTGTTTGGGCTTCATTGTTATGTCAGGCAAGGAGAGCAGGAATCTTTGGTACTGAGTCCTCCTGATAAAGAAATTCTGAGTAGTTTTGTAAATTTTCATAAATGAGGTGTTTGTTGGTTCTGTAACTCTGATAGAACCTCCTGACACTTCCAAGCCTTTGTACTGGAAATCATTTTTCCCATTAGGCATAACAGGAATTCGTTCCTTTACCAAACGAATTTTTGAAGGTTTCCAAGTTTTTTGCAATTGGCTTTGGAAATCTGTTGATTAATTTACAACAAGAGTCACAAAGGAAGGGATTTTTATGCAGGGCAACCTTTAGCCTCAAGCTCACATTTGAAAATAAGCTGCAAATTATGTAGTTCAGATGCAGTCTTTTTACTTCTGCCTTTTTCTGAAATGTCTACTGGCCAAATACTTTCAGTAGGAAGCTTGCCTGCCTTTCTTAGAAGTTTCCTCATATTTTTATGAGAAATGTGAGAATTAGGTAGAGAAAAAAACCCCCAAATTATTTAAAAATCTTTTGAAGGATATACAAATTTCATCATGTATACCTCTCCAGGGCTTTTCATTTCAAGGCTGAGGCAAAACAGCCTTGAAAGTGCAGCTCAAAATATTTGCACAGAAGCCAGAAGAAACGCTATATGCATTAAACTAATTTTTCCCATTATTTAAGAACAAGTAAGATGCCATTCCTGTGGAAATCATTGTTAATTCCAGGAAATCTCAAGCCCTCAAATTTTATGTTGCTTCACCCATTTGAAAGGTAATATGCATAATTTCAAGCCCGTGTAATGGCTATGACATCTGTACTCTGAGAAGACATCTCATTGCAAAGGGGAACTCCATGGTTTTTTATTTCTTCTTTCCAGAGCTCTGTATTTGCACAAATTCCTTGAGTTCAGCTGCAGCAATGTGCAGCGTCAGTCTAACTTGCCTCCCAAGAAGGGACAATATGTTAATAAGGAAACACAGCCTGGGAAAATACAATTGCTTCACCTTGCAGGTGTTTACAGTCCTGGTTTCAGCAAGTGCTCAGTTTAACTTTGCAGATTCAAATTACAATTTGCCTAAAAACTGAAAGAAACATTTAGACAAAACAATGCCAAGGTCTCTTTTCCTCTCTCCTGCCTTCCTCAAAGAGGCCATATCAAAATCCATTTTGCTCCCTTGAGACACACCGAGCCTCCCAATGGCTGTGGTGTTTGTTATGAACTCAAAGATGCTGCATGACTCAGTGCATTGCCCAGACCCACCAGAACAGAAGCTGAAAGGCCATGACAGCGACTTGGCCCAGGACCTCTTACCTTTCCCAGAGAGCCGCCGAGGCTGGGTCCCAATGCAAATGCTCCTGCTGTCTTCATCATCCTCTGGTGGCCGGCTCAGGTCATCCCAGGCACATTTGGCACTCACTCCACTCAGGTTTGAGCCATCTGTCTCAATCCCTTTGTCGACTCTCTCCTGCTTGAAAAGATCCAAAACACCAAGACTTTTTTGGGCGTGGCTTGAGCCTGAGTTGGAACCCACCAGCGTGCAGCCCAACCTTCAGCAGTTCCTGTAGATCCCCCTTTGTGGACAATTTCCACTCTCTGGCCCCTGTGCTTTGCTGTGTCAGCAAACAGCAACTGCACATTGAGCCAAATCAGGGAGCCACTCTGAACTAAAACCTTTTCTATAGCAGGTTGGTCTGAAATCCCACCCTGTCCCCACTGCTTCCCTACATGGCCCTGGCAGGCACAAAGCAGGGAGAGAGAAAGGTGGAAATCAATGGCCTGGGGTGTGCAGGGTTGCTTCTTTCAGTGTTAACTGATTTACACCAGCTTGAAGTATTTAAGATACGAAGCACAGCTCGGCAGTCGATCAATATGTCAATGATATACGTCAACGATAACAATCCCCTGAATAACTAAAGCTCTCTTTCCAACCTTACCAAGGAGTCCCACAATGAAAACAGCTCACAGATAGACTCATCATCCAAAAGGGTTCTTCATTTGCAAACAGCCCAGAGAATCCTTGCTTTCCAGTGTGCCGGGGTGTCCCGCAAAGGACAAACACGCAAATTTGGACGTGCAAGGAGACACAGGTCTGTTCCCAACGTCAAAGCTTTTGCGTAGCTTTCTCTATTGGCAAATAAACAAACTCCCTCCCTTGTAAGCTGGACTTTCCAAGCACGTAACCAGTGCTTGGGTCTCAGAAGGTGTCACACACCAATCATAAGCAGCTGGATACTCTTAGGGACCAGGCATTTTCTCAAGGACACGTGCATCTGTTGCCAGCAAGACTGCCCTAAGCTACAGCCAAAACTTCCACAGGAAGCTCCACCTGCTTGGACACGGGCATCAGTCTGAATTTCCACCTGTGACCCACAAGGGGGTAATGTTGAGCTGAACAAACTCGGGGCCGCGCTACACCAAGGAAGGGCTCTTACTGCTGGCACCTCTTCCCTGGCACCGAACCAGTCGGGCTCGCTTCTCCCTTTTCTGAAGGGGTGTTGCCTCTGGTACTGCTCAGTGGCACCACAAAGATCTGCACCTCTCTGCATACATCTGGGTCACCTCAAAACGCAGGCAGTCCCAAGAGACTTTGAAGATTCGAGGAGAGAGCCAAGTGGTGTTATACACAAAGGGAGAGGATCTCCATGTAAGTACCCTCTGGTTTGACACTGCCGCTGAAGATGAGAGATTGCGTGAACATTATGCTCTTTGCAAAATCTGTCCCCAAGAAACAGTTTCCAGACTAAACCCACACACATCACTCCCCTTGCCCAGCTGTGCATGCTGCACCCTGGGAAGAGCATTGCCTGTTCTTGTGACCATTCAAGAGAGGATTTGAGCAGCTCAAAGATAAGCACAAGCGTTCAGGGTGTGGTTGCACAGCGGTTTAAGCTGATGTAATTTGCAGTGACTGCAGTCCCACCCTCCTCCATGTGCTCCCCCTTGAGCCAACTCCTTTTTTTTTTAATCTGGATCACCTCCCAAAACCCACTCTTTGGCCCAAAAGTTGAGGCAGGAGCCTGTGGCTGAGGGCAGGACCAGAGCAGTCTTGACTTAGACTTAAGCATTCAAGAGACAGCCTTTCTTCTGTCTCTCTCTCTTTGTTAGGATCTTCCTCCAGCGTCAGGGGAAACTGGCTTCTTGAAAACGTAATAGGAAAATCTGAGAAATAACAAATCTGCTGAGATTTTCTTTTGTTTTATCCTAAACATAAAATTAGTTGTGTCACCCAGAAATAGAAGCTGTGGAAAAAGAAATAAAAATACATCCGTTCCTACATATGCAGACAATGCTCTAAGAGAGATTTAGCACGTGGCTCCTTTGGGAGCCCTCCATGGTGCTCCGTGAGGACCCAAATCAGCTGGCGTGGGGAGGTGTAACTTGTCAGCGAAGTTATTGTTTTATCCCAGTCATTGGGGAAGCATGGGAGAGCCACCAAACGTGCTTGTTAGCAGGGAGAAGAAGAGGCCAGAGGGCTGTGAGGCTCTGGTGGGACCTGCTCCCCCATCCCTGCAGCCAGGGCCCCACTCCCAGCCAGGCCCTGCGGACAGAGTGCAGAGCCTTGGGGAGGGGGAAAGGACTCTCATCTGCAGCTCAGCTGGCTTGCAGAGCACTTCCTCAGGGGAAGAAGTGCTGCTCTGTTGGCATCCCTTGGAGATCAAGGGGAGCTGATGGAAACGAGCTGGCTTAGGGCAGCCTAATTTGCATGCCTGTTTCATAACGTTTGCAAGTATTGATGTTAAAGGGGGAAAAGTCCAAAAAACTCCGACCAGTGTAGACTCATAGCTCTGGCAATGCACAGTTCTACCCCATCTTTAGCCAGCAAAGTTTTGCCTGGACTGAGGGGCTCTTTTTCCTCCCTTGAAAGGGCAGCTTGAACAGGAGGTTGGAAGAGCCCAGGGCAAAGGAGGTTCAGCTCTTTCCTTCTTTAAAGAAAGGATGTTTCTGTCCCATTTTCCTCTCAGCATGTGGGAGGGATGCTCTGAGGCTCTTATAAGTCATTGATCCCTTTTTAAACGAGCCAGAGCACTGCAGTGTGACCCACAGAGCAGCAACCACAACTCAGGAAATTCAAATCAGCTTTATTCTCTTCTGAGATATCTGCTAAACAGAAGCAAAGCACTGAGAATCAGCACAGGGGACCGACAGGGATTGTTTGACAGTGCTGCCAGGGAAATCTGAATGGCCTACAGGGAAGCCTGGCTGAACAGAAAACAACCAGCGTTGCCACAGCGTTAATTGCCGACATCCTGGGATGACATCTTAGTTGGGATCCATTCTCAGCAGCTCCGAACAGAAAGTACAGCTGCTGCTGCCAGGGCTGGGTTTAGGCCTCAACCAATTCCCATAAGAGACAATGCAGCCTCCAAACAAGCTCTGCCTGCTTCCCAGGCAGACAACATGCTTGCTGGCTCCCGGGAAAGTTGTCCAGTTTCTCTACTTGCTCTCTCCCTCCCCTCCACCTCTCTTCTGGTCTCACACACCCTGTACCAACACTAAGAAAATGACACTTTATCCTCTCCCCACTAATCAGAGCAGGAGGCGCACGACAGGGCTGAAGCCAGCCTGGCATAGTCTTGCTCCCTGTGCTCAGCAGAGGCTCTTTGTGGGACTTGGGGCAGGTTTTGCTCTAAGAATCCTTGGGGGCTGCAGCAGCAGAGCAGGAGGGAGGTGTGCACACACACCTGCCCATACACACTTCTGCAAGGGCAAGAGAGAACAGAAACAGGAATGTATTCAATGTGAGGAAGTCCGGAAGGACCACAGACGTAGCAGCTTTCGGCAGCAGGACACGCTGGTGAGGCAGAGGTACTCTTTTATTTGCCTTAACTTGCCTTGGCTGACTCAGATTCCAGTAAGCTGAGCTATTTTTCATTTACAGTAAATTGAAGAAAACCCTGTTATCATTAGGAATCACTAGTATGCAGACAAGAGAAACACCTCCAGGAGGGGAGAGGGCAAAGTTCTGGAAAACCTAAAAACTTTATGGGACTTTCAGTTGTATTAGCTCCCACATTGTAGAACATTTGTGGAACATTTTTTTGTGTTTCTCAGACTGTGGTTATTTTAGATGAACAAATCCTTAAAACCAGTAAAAGTAGAATTTGGTTTTGTTCTTAAGCTTTCAAAGTAAAAGATGCTGTGAGGCAACTGAGAGTAATCAGATACAGACATGCAGACCATAAGCAAATGCTTGTACAAAACATGCACATTTGCACGTGCCCTCTGAGCCATAAGTTCTCTGTTAAAGGCAAATACTCAGTGATTCACTGAAACATGGCCAGCACCACGCTGGATTTTCTGGGGATCCATGTACTCCAGCTCTGGTGAAGGGATTGCAGAACTGTCTCCCAAATGCATGGATCAGAAGTCCATAGTACAGTAACCTCTCCTTAGAGGTCCTATTCTTATCTTTAAATTTTAGAAATTAAATTGAACTCTGAAGAAGGTTTAGTATATCTTCCTGCATGGATTATTAATAACTGCATGTGATACTTTTGGGTTCCCATCATTTCTCAGTCCACACTAACTACTTGGCCTCAAGTGACATCCTACAGGAATGAGCTACACTGTCATATTTGCTGTGAAAAAAGAGTACTTAGTTGGTTTTGAGTTTTCAGCGTGTTCTATCTCCTTATGCTTTCAGACAAAAGAAAGGAGGAATTTCCTGGTGTACCATTTCTAAATCTCATATTATTCTATGTCCTTCATCTTTTTTTTTTTCTCCTTTCTAAAACATCCAGTCCAAATTTTACCAATTTGTCTCATATATGAGATTCTGTTTTCCTGGTCTCTCTTCTCTATCTTTCTTCCTAGAGCTGCCATTCACCTGGGGCTGGACATGTACCCTCTTGAGCCACCTTTAGGAGGGCAAAGAGTTCCTAAGACTTTCCCCGGATTATTACAAACACTGAGAAGATCCAAGCACCTTTACAGAAAATATTAGAACTGTTGTATAACGTTAAACCAATTCGTGGCTACTACAAGAGACATGACATTTTATAAACTAAAGACATACTTGCAGATGTGGGTCAATCTCGAATATGGTCTCTCCTCTTCGCATGTCTGTTATCAACCAGGGGCCTCCAGCTCTACAAAAAAAGACAAGTAATGAACCAAACAAGCTCTCTAGTTAGAACTCCCCAGCAGGGTCCTCAGAGTAGACCTGTACTGTAAGGAAGCACAAGATAAGGGTTTAAAATAAGCCTAGAAACCCCTCTATGCTGTGTATACATCCCATAGCATGCATTTGCTCTTTACATTTTCCAAATAAATAAAGAATAAAAGCCCTCCATGACCTAGCAGTTAATCTGCTCAGTGTCTGGCACCAGCCAGACGTGCAGAGCAGTCAGGACTGACACAGGCTGTTATCCCCCGTGCAGGCCCCCTTGCTCCCCCAAGACTGAGATGGGTTTTAATCTTACAGGAAACGAACTGGGACTGAGAAGTCCAGTGTCGCCAGGGTCTAAGAAAGATGGGCAAGGCATGGAGTCAAGATTTATTCCTCTATTACATATCTAAGAACAGAGAAGGGTCCCAGTGGGACTGCACTTTTTGCCAAGATTGGCAGTCATGTTCAGTACCACAAAGAGCTTATTGCTCTGATAAATACTATCACAGCAGACACTTTGCTCAGTTGGTACTTAATGGCCAAGTACTCAGACAGTTCAGGGAAATCTTTGTTATCATTAGCAATAAAAGCTGGAAGGCTCAAGGTGTTTCCCAACAAAGGTGATAGAAAACAGATTACTGTGAAGATGAAATACTCGGAGACTTCACTTTGGGTCACAGTGCAGCCAGACTGCAGAAGTCAGCCTTAGATGGTGCTTTTCATTTGAAGTAAAAACTGAAGTCTTTTGGAACTGCCATAAAAAAATTCATTTTTTTCATGAGATACTTTGTTATTGCAGTCAAAAGCCCCCTCCTCTGGCCTAGTCCGTGTTAGTCTCCTAAAACACTTAAGAGTAGGAGCAAAAAAAGTTAATATTTTACAGGTTTTCAGACGCGTGGATAGCCACTCTTTTTTTCACATCACTTTGGAAGCTGTGAATTATTAACTGCAGAGGTGTGACCTGCCACAGTTCCTCACTGGGATGCAAGAGACTTTTACCCTGATTCCACATCAATGGCTTAGTAGTTTGCAGCTTTGCCTTCAAATCATGCACATTTGTGTTTCCTTGGAAAGGTGCTTGTACCACGGCACAAAAGCCAAAAACCAACATGAGAACGGACTGAGGAGAGAGGTGCTGTATCTGTACTGACTTAGAGGAACCAAGGGAGCTGCAGGCAGTGTTTCTTGTCTCAGGGACCCAGAAACAAAGCTTGCAGCTGGACAAATTCACTCTACTCTAAGCATTTGCAGGAATTATCTGCACTTGTGCCTAAAAGGGAAAAGTTCAAGTTAAAGAAGTCCAGCTTTTCCAAATGATCAATCAATTCAAGGCTATTGTGACACTAGAGAGTGTACTATTGTGCCCAGAAGCAAATATTCAGAATTATTTTGCTAATAAAAGTAAGTCTTTTGAGTTACAATCACATTGCAATAACTTCCACTGAATTTAAAAATATTTAAACAAAATACCTGCAAGCCAAAAGAGATTTAGCTGCACCCTGGCAGCAAACAAAGCATTGACATATCATTTACCATTTAAAACCCATCTCTTCCTCAACCCAACACCATCTTAGTTATTTCTCCCATGGCAAAACAATGAACTTCACTTTCATGAACTCTCCTCCGGCTGCAAACTGGCCCACCAAGAGTGGGCCCAATTTGAGAGTGACTTTCTCACTTTCAGACAGCTTTGTAAGCCAGACCCTCTTCTTCCTTTCTTTGAACTAAACATTGAGGTCACCAGTAACAGTTATCCCAGGAAGAACCAATGAGAAAACCCTGCAGGCATGAGAGGAAGGAAATTAAGCTTTCAAGACCTCATTCTCTTTCACCCTGAACATGTGGCCTTCCACATGCATTAATTTGCCATCTAAGTGTCTGTGCGTGAGAACAGATTTGCAACAAATTCCCATCTCTTGCTACAGCACAGATTAAATAAGTTCCATCAGCAAGTTAAAGACTGTTAATAAACAACTGAATTGTTCTCTGTGGAAATGCTCTCCTATATGGGCTGTATGACCACTTACACCGGGACAGTCCGAAGCAGTTCCAAGATCCCTTGACCGTTCCACTGCTGAGCTGCATGCAGTTCCTCAGTGCAAACCCCAACAATCTGGAATAAATAACAACAGAGATACTAAACTGGGTGGGAACCATGCAAGAGCTACGGGGAGAAAATGTGCCATGTGGTACTGGATCAAACAGTGCAGATATAAAGAAGCACTATTTCTTTAATCTAACTAGATGAGCCAGGACAAATGGAGCCTGGGACAACAGTGGGATCCTGCAAGTCCTTGTGCTCTCTCTCTCCACTTACCACGTGAAGCACCCTGGTCAAGTAACATTGAACAGAGAGTGTGAATTTAACTATGGGGAGGGTCAGGTGACAATTCAGGGTTTATACATTAGTCTGCTCTGACTTTTCAATCAAGTCCACACAGATAGGACTGAGCAAGATGGGTTAGGGTCTGAGCACATACAAACACTGCTCTGTCAGCTGATTGCTAGGGGCAAATGCAATACTACATGAGCAATCTCAAGCAGGCAAGGGACTTGCTGCCACAAGGGATTGCTTTGGTGCTCATAAAATCCTTGACCAACTCAGTTTGCTGACTGGTTTCATCTTACCCAGCACCATAAAGTAAAGCTGCTTACACACCACATAATCCACTTGTCACTGCAGGCAACTGCAGACTTCTGCCTTCCTGTGTATAAGGCAGGATATGTTTGCTTTTCAGGATAGGAGCTGCCACACTGTGCAATACCAGATGTCTCTCTAACAGCAGCTGAGATCAGCTGCTTCAAATGAAGGGCTGAAACACCCTTCAGCTGATAGTGGAAGGCAGTTTCTTCCTGCTATATCAACCACTGGCTTGTGCCTTCGAGCACAATGATTCACTCTAAGATGAAAAATAATTTTAGCCATGGCCTTCTATTTTCTTCCTCGATACTCTTAAGCCTTTTCCAACAACACTGAATTTTTGGTCAAAATATGTTCAACTGATGTTTTATCAGAAAAGAGGAAAACTGAAAACTAAGTTCTGAAGAGCAGCAAGCAGAAGTGAAGGATGTGCCTCTGCTGCAAGCACATATATGCACTGATAGAGATCTGCGTGGAAAACCCTCATGTCAGCACGTACCCAGTTCTGCACACCCTACCTCTCCTGCCCCTTGCAGAGCTCACTTTCTCAGGACCCAGCCCTTGGAGGTGCACTTCATCCACACCCATCTTCCAGGCTGCCTCCATCAACAGCCTGAATCACCCTTGCTTCAGGACACCCCTCCCTGGGCCTTCACTCGCTAATTACATGCAAACAGCAAGACTCTAAACAGGAAATTATTTTGTGTTCATTCTTTGCTTTTTGTAATCATTTATCCTCATGGGTCAAAATAAATCTGTAACAACAAGCATCAAACAAAGGGGAAAACCAAGTCAACTGTATGTGTTGTAGAAGATCAGAGGCCAAGGGCCTCAGGATGCAGCAAGCTGACTGTTCTTTGATTCAGGACAGCTGGGCACTAAGGAAGAAATGAGGACTAATGCAGTACTAGCTGGAGAGTCAGCCAGGAGTTATCCTGCTTAGCTTGGCTCTCTGTCTCTCCTTCCAGGTCCCACAACTCACCTTGCACTAATTAATTCCACACCCACCTCATTTTTGTTGATAAAACACAGACATTTGGGCACCTCAGAAAAGCCTCTGCCCTTGCACAGCAGTTGTCTTGTGCAGGTTTGTGGTAACAGAACTTCCTTTTACATGTTGCAACTACAGCCAAAGACAAATGGGAGCAACTACAAGCTTAAATTGTAAAATACAGACACTTGCATTTTCCCACAGGATAGAAGCTTTTCCATGGAGCATGGAGAAATCAGCAGTTGGCATAAACTATGCCAGCTCTTCCACTAAGGTTATTAACCCAATATGCAATTTAAAAATATCCAAAGCAGCCCATATCTAAGAGGCATCGCTGAGAAGGACTTTGGGAAAGCAAGCAAACCTGTTTGGCCACAGAAGCTCCCCACACTGAACAGCAGAGTTAAATCACAAGGGATTTTTTTAAGGTTTCTTTTGCAAAGCAAACCCGAACCTTTCTTAAACAGCAGATCAATATGGGAAAACTCAGCCTCTAAACAATCTTTTTGTCAGTGCTGCAAGCTACATTTCTGCTGTTAAGTACTGCTAAAACAGCTGCAAGTCCTGCTCCAAACTCTTATCTTCCTGGCATTCAAACCAGTGGATCACTTACCGATATTACCATAGAATTAACTTTGATTTGTCTTTACATTAGCTTTTAAAAGTGTTTCTCTCAAGGTTTTTCCTATGCTCATGTTTGAAACTGAAGACAGGATAATAAACATCTGAGTTACATAGCCAAATGCAGTGTTAGCTGCACTCCACGCCCAGGAGGTGGCAGTCGGAGCCACTGTGGCCGGGCCATACCTGTAGGAAAGTAACGACCCCAAAAGGAGTCTGCACCGGCTGCATCTGGGGGTCTTCTGTCAGTAACATGTGCTGGATTCGAGATTCACTGTTGTCCAAAGGGCTGTGCCACGACACATGGTCACCGCTGCAAAAGGTGTTTTCTGCAAGGACAAGAAGCAAGAAATATTTAGTCTGTGAAGTCTGCTAGAACATTCCTTCTGTTGGCAGCTGCTCCTGACTGCTGCCAGGCAGGGACCTCTGGCCTGGACCGCGACAGTCACTGGTGACTATTCACAGTGACTGCCCCGGCCAGCTCTGCTGAGCCTCTGAACCACCTGAAGCAGGAATGGAGTCTCACTGAGTCATCTGAATTCAAGCACTAATTTCAAAATTGCCCGCTCTTGAGTCCTGTGGCAAAAATCACTGTCCTACTTTGATATTAAGCCCAACACAGGAATACCAACAAATAAAATTAGCCTGTCTCTAATTTACTATTAGTCTGCTTTTGTGAGAGGGCACAGAAAGTCAGCAGGCCATACTGAGTGCCCATGGCCACAGCAATTCACACTCCAATTGCCACAGAGAAAATATTCTGAAATTTGAATTGAACATGAATACTACCCTGCTATATCTAATAAAAATTCTGCTGCCCATCTTGTGATAGTGTAAGTCAAAATCACTGTCTCTCCCAGTTGTCTGGGTGGCTCTGGTGCAGAATTATAATTAATATGTTTCTTCTTTCCCAAACAATGAGAAAACCAGTAGGCTATAAATTTCATTCTATGTCAGAATAGACTGCATCAAAACAAGGCCGGCATTCCTTTCTTTTCCTCCCCTCCTACTTAGAAAGACAAAACCCCCAGATAATCCCATGTTCCACAGCTAGTGCATGCCAGAAGGCACACCAGAACCCATCTGGTGCTGCCCCGTCACAGGAAAGGCTAATGCTTGCTTTCTGAGCAAACTAGAAGTAAAACAACCAGCCATGACCACGTTCACAGCAATTAAAGCACGCTCTATTTGCATGCAGTTCCTGGAGCAAGTGTGGTAATGCCGCCTGGCTGACTGCCTTTATCTTGGGTCTTGTGCTTGTCCAAGCAGTCTTTTATTGCACATACAAACAAACAACCTGGAATCCACATTCTGCCCTCTGAGATAGGTGTAGCGCCCCAGGGATGAACTGAGTACTGCCTGCCTGCTTCCACAGTCAGTGGCAGGCCCAGCACCCCTCTCCTTGACCAAGCTCATCCATGAAGGCACTCTGGGCTGCTGTCCTTGCTGTGGTCTCTCCCAAGGCCACACTTAGAACACAGCATGAAAGGAGGCCTGGCCCACTGGAGGAGGACTAGGAATTCCAGTGCAGACTGGAAAACGTTAGTGGTTACTGGAGTTGCTGTCTGTCGAGACTGGAGCATCTCCCATGCTACAGGAGCAGGATCCAGTTCAGAGAGGTGCCCTCCCCATGGTCCTGGATCTTCGTGCAACCTTCCCATATCACCTTCCAAACACACTGCAATATTTAAGGACACCTCTTAAATATCTATAGGGCTAAGAGATGAACATGGCAGCTTCTGCAACAGCAAGAGAAAAACCTTTTCAATTGCCAGTAATTGCAGCTTATTCCCAGTCACATGAAACAACACCACCGAGGAACTGGGTGCTTGCACACCCGATTGCCACCACTGTACATCAGGACCACCACGACAGCGAGCACGGACTCGTGCAAGGGCAGCAAGGGCAGGATGCTTCAAGGGAGCCCTCAGCAGCAGGCAGGTAAACTAATGAGAGTTCCCTCAGAGTTGCTGTGGTTAAAAATATTTGCAGTCCTCTCCCTGATGAGGAGCTGCTGGCCTGCTCCTGGGTGTAATGTTAAGCAACTCGGAGCGTCTCCACTGGGTGTCCCCATTGGTGTGGGTTTGAACATTTATTATATATGTTTTTTCAGATGAATTTCCTGGACAGCTCACTTGATTAAGAATTAAAATAAACTCTGAATACCATAAGGAACATAGCCTGAAAAACGAGGCATGTAACAGAAGTGCTGTGATAAGTAAGGGAATGTTTTCCTTAGTTAAAATTAGGAAAGAAGGAAAACATAGTGAATGCAAACTGCTTCAAAGAGTTTGTCGTTATGTACACTAAATTACACGCTTCCAGCTCTGTGACTGAAAGGACTGGTTCAGATATTACTTTACTTTTAGAGCTGAGGAAATATAAGCAGACAAATGAAAAATGATTTTTTTTAGTATCAAAATATGATTAAAGAAACAGCACTTACAATGTTGCAAGGGATATCTTGTGATATTTTCCAAGTTAGACAAAATGTGGCTGATTAATTTTTTTAAAATGATAAAAGCCTCTCAGTCACAGTTTTCAGGAATGAAACAAAGCCACAAAGAGCTTATTCTTGGGCCCTGTCTTTATACCACAACATTTTGCCCATCAAATGCTCACACAATTCTATGCTGATCGATCGCTGCGTTTCACTGTTGGTGCTGCTTCTCCTGGGAAAGCCCAGCCCGTTTAGAGCAGGTTTTCAAATGCAAATGTCTCTGCTGGAAACCCACCTGTTTATGTCCATGTGAACACTGAACACTTAAAAAATCTCCCTCGCCCTTGCATACATACGAACACCACAAAATTCACACTGACTGCTCAATTAAATCACACCAAAAAAAAATCTGCAAATAACACGAAGCCAAATTAAAACCTGTGGGAGTTCAAGAAATTTGGAATTACACTCTGAAACCCAGCTTTCCACTTGCTGCATTATGACCCATGTGGGATATAAGATCAGCTCATGTACAAAGACCATTGCAGCACTGAGAACAACCTGAATTACATGACTTGCAGCCACAGAAACTAAAAAAATACAGAAAGAAAGGACTAGATAACCACTTTCTATTGCCTCATGCTGGAAACAGAGACAGTATCCTCCCTTCCCACCTTTTACACTCATGTTTTCAAAACAGGACAGGGACGAGAACACCACAACTGGTTAAGCCTCGTTTCCTTAGGTGACCACAGCAAAACCAAGAGTCATCAGAAAAAGTTCCAGGACATGACCAGGAAATTGTCAAATCCATAGGACAGGGGGCAAAGTGCATAAATGTTCTAGCCACCAACAGGAGAAATTAAAAGCAAAAGAACTAAAATAAAATACATAAAAAAGTTAAATCCAAATTATTTTAGCCTATGGATAAATCAGCAAATCCTCAAGAGTAAACTAAGGCTCTGATTTACTGCACACAGGCTGACTGCTGCTGAATACTTTGGCCTCGTGGTAAACCTGAGGTGATTACATGTTCCCTCCATGACAGGATGAGCTAAGGTACCCAATCTGCCCCAGGAAAAATTAATATCCTTCAGCAGTTACCATGGGAGCATGGATGTGTTGTAAATATACAGGCTTGCTCAGGGTATCCTCTGGGACTCTTGCACCCTTCCTGCTTGGAAGGGGCACCAATTAACAAGCCTTAAACCTAACACAGCAAGGTGACTCATACTCACAATTTTGAAACTGGTTCTTTTCCTGTAAGTTTGCGTTTTAACAAAAAACACTGACTTCTCTTTCTTTCTGTGGGGGAATGCTGATTCCATGAAATCCAACTGCTTCATAGGGAGGTATTGATTTCATAAGAACTCAACAAGGAAATCATTAAAACATTTCCATTCAAACTTACTATTTTAGTTCATAATTTACAATAGCAAATCTGAAGCCTCTCTCTAGCTCTACAAAAATGAAAAGTCTCTAAATCTGCCATAGACCAGCTCTTGTACTATTCTATTATGCAAAAGCAGCAGTTATACCCGACCACTCTGTTAAGCCACCCATATTTTGAAGTCTTTAAAATGTCATTATCAATTTTCTTTTAGAGCTCACATAAAGCAGGTGAGGTTCCTTCATGCAGCAACAGTCATAATTCAGCTGCACAATCTCTCCTAACTTTATTATCCAATTGCTCTGTAATGAGAACTGAGGAAATAAGTCATGGGGAACCATTCTACTGTAGACTAGTAAATTTTCTTTGTCTAACTTTGCTCATGTATTTTCTTGGAGTGCATTCCCCCTCCCTCCTTTAATTTGACTAAATACAGCTGATGCCTAAAGAAATAAAACCAAGTCATATTCTTGGCCTCGGGATGTTTTATAAACAGTATAATGCACGCAGTCTAAGATCAAGTGGTGTTACCTAGCTCTAGAGAGAAACATAGATTACTTCCCACTGAATTTTCAATTTCTTTTTTAAACCTGCCAGCTTTCCATATATGGGATCCTGCTAGGAGTCCTTACTCCCTTAACTGCCACAGAGAGTAAATTGAAAAGGACAGCAAACTTAGAGCACTAGGAGCTGAGAGAGAGCTCCATCCTAAAGGCAGCCCCAGGCTGAAAGTGAGTCAGGGAACATCTCCAGTGAGCTGGCTATCCTGCACCCAGAGTGGATGGCAAACACTCTTTGGGCATCTGGGAGGCAAATATCTTCTCTCGCATGTGCATTGGCAACTTAAGGAGGAAAACAAAGAGCTGATGATGTTCCACCAGCAAGGAGACAGCAAGGCAACTTGAAGCCTTTCTGCTGTCCATGCATGGCCTGGCATACAGTCCCCAGCCTGTCTGCCTCCAGGGCAGCTCAAACCGCACCACCCCGGTTCATCCAGAGGCCAGAAACTTGCTCCTTCTGACATGATCACACCATATAATTCTTGAGATAAATTTTAAAATTAGAAGAACAGATTTGCAGCCTGACCATTCCTCTGTACCTCTTTTAAGAAACCTCTTCCTTCCAAATGCCAGCTAAAATCAGCAACAGAGGGGTTAAACTGTGCTGACTAATCAGCCAGATAAATCCACCTGGATGGTGTGTTACAGGTTAAAAGCTGATACTGCACAGGGGGAAGCCCTAAGTATGCTAACTACTACACGTGCTTGGTTTTGGGAGAACAGCCACTCTAGACTCATAGCCTTTAAGAGCATGTTTCTGTTCCTCCTGTTTCTGGGGAAAGCCAGGCCATCATTACGTGGTCACTTTATCTGGGGACATGTGCAAGATGATGCTGAAAGAAACAGTCCTGCTTGTCCTCCGTGAAAGCAGGGCTACCTGGATCACCCCCTCAGAGCAGTGATGTTGCTTAGCTATGCTAGTACAATGCTTGGTGATTCTCTGCTACCTTGGTCTAAAAATAAAAGAAAAATCCAGCAAAAAACCAAAACCAACCAACCAAACCAAAAAACCAAACCAGACAAAAAAATCCCAGTAAATTTGCATCAGCATGTGGCACTGGGGATGCTGGCACACAAACAAGATGGCCACGTCCCTCACATGAGCCAGACCTACATTGTCAGCATCACTCAGCGGTGTGAAAACTGGCTGCTCTAAGGGCGACAAACCTGCATTTTGTACTCAACTCAGAGATCTCAGCTAAACTGCAGGCAGTGAGTCACAGATGTCAGCCTGCATAACTCAGAGAAATTGTGTATTTGAGGGCAAAGGAGGATTTTAACTCCATGACTTATGGGTGCAGGAATGTTAAAAAGGCCCCCAGTGAGTTCCTGACCAGCATGACAGTGATGCAGCCAGACATTTAAATTGAATGCAGCTTATCCAATACTTACAGAAACACCGTAATTTATTGCATTGCCATTACCCCATGCATGGTCTGTATAATTTATTATATAAATGCATTTTCTCCAACACATTTTTAATATTCAGTCTGGCTTTGTTAAAAAAAAAAGTAATCTGGCAATCTGTCACAAGTAAGATTTGATGCTGTTTTTCAGTACCATTTTGCAGACCGAACAGCTAGAATTAATTGAGAGAAACTATGGGCAAACACAGAGTCCAATGCTGAAATGTAATAGCTATATTTTTCACCAGACCTATTTAATATATTTCTAACTAGCTCAATAATAAATATAAGTATGCATGCAAAGATGTTAGCTATAATAAATTGATACAAAAGCTAAAGATCAAAGTTGTTTCTAAATATCTCAAAGTAATACTGTTACTGCAACTCATTATATGGATGCAAACTTTTTAAAAAACAGAGTATAAAGAAAAAGACTTTATTCAGACTCATGTGCCAGCCATGTTAAACTAAGATAATTAATGCTAAATTCAGTCTCAGGCTTAGTTTCCTAACCTACAAAGAACTGCACACATGGACTGGTAAAGGGAAAAAAAACAATTGGGATGTAATCTGTGGGGCCCACTGGCAATTAGTTTATCATTTTGTTTTCAAGTCAAGATGAACGTGTTTTAAGAATATACAAGGAATTAGCAGAATCCAAGCTGTGATATAGTTGCACTATGTTTAAAAAATGCTTTTCCTCTCTGTTTTTCTTTTTCAGTTCAGTTTTGCTGCCCCTTATCTCCTGCCTTGGAAGCAGGAACTGCCCCAGCCCTGGCATTCCAAAGAGGTGCAAATTCACACAGTGCTGCTGCCTGCTGCAGACGTGCAGCATAGAGAAGATCCCTTAGGAAGAATTAATTCCCCAGGAATACAATTAAACAATAGCTCCACTGCAGGGATTCAAATTGGGCTTTTAGAAACAAGGGGCCTGGCAAAACGTTCTTTAAAAAAAAAAAGCACGGAAAAAACCAGATTATCAGTACTGTAAGGACTGCTTGACCTCTGAGGTTTGAAGATAGTTTCAGAAAGCAGAGCAGTGTGATGCAGATTATCATTAAAAAATTGCTCTGCTGGTTGAAAATACAAAATTGATTACTGCACAGCTCCAGGGCGTTAAGTCTGGAAAATAAACAAGCCTCTCAAAAGGGCCGAATCAATTTATGCAAACACATGTAAACTTATTTGATGACTTAAATCTTTGGACTGAAACCCAATGAAGAACCTCCCACACCTTCTCAGGGTACATCACCTTGCAGAGCAAGGTGATTCCTCACTTGTCCATGTCATGCTTAGAGTCATCACTACTAGTAGCAGTGGGATGATGGAAAATGTCTCACTGTACTGCAGCTTCCACGGATGGAGTTGCAAATACTGCTTTTCTTATCACAAAGTAGACCCCAGGCACCCAGATGCCTTCTGCAACATTGCAGAGTGCAGTATTTTAGGGGGGAAAAAAAAAAGTTAAAATGCTACTGTAGAATAACCAAATTGGTTCTGAGCCTCCTCTACCCCTTCTGTTTTCCAAGACATTTCTTTCCATCCCTTGCAGATCTGGCTTGCTCCTTCTCCCTGCCCAATGCTATGTGTGTATACAATTTCCATGACTGCAAACTCTGGGAATTTCTCACGCAGGCTCCCAGCAAGTGACTCCAGTGCCCAGGGCACACTCCCACCCTCTGCGAGTGGTGGGCCCCCTGTCCTCTCCCTGACTCTGTACAGCCTGCTCCACCAGCCACCTCCTCCCACACTTCCTCTCCTCCCTACAACCTCATTCAGCTCCTCCACGCTGTTCCCCTCAGCCTTGTGCAGCCCTTGCAATCAGCGGAAGCAGGAGCTGGCACATTCATCGTGCTTAGCATCCCCTTTGTACAAGCATTGCCCAGGGCAGGTTACATCTCCCACCTTGCTTTTGCAACAACACAGTTCTCACCCATCTACAGATTTATCTGCATGGCTCCCTCCTCCAGAAGGGGAAGCTGGAGGAAGGCATGGCAGCACGAAAAGACTTAGCTGGCATTGCTGAGTATGGCAGAAAAAGAAAATGAACACAGATGTGAGTTGCTCCTTCTCAGTCCCACAGAAGTTTGCTGCTCCAAGCTCTTACTCCTCTACACCACATCACTCAGACCCATTGCCCTTGGGTGCTGCAGGGTTGGGCTGCTTTCACCTCCTCCAATCTTCCTTTTACTTTCTCCATCCTCCCATTCCAGCAGCCATAAGGGAGCAGGAGTGATGCATGTGCAAAATTCTGAGCTCCAGGCCAGGCAAGAGACCCTTCCACCTCTGCCCAGCTGCACTGTCACCAGATTTCTGCATCTTCCACCTGAAGGAGACACATTTTGCAGCACCCCTTTAAAGGGTGGTAGTTATGTCTTCAACAGTTTCAAAAAGGGAATAGCCTCAGGATGGGGTGGAGGCCCAGGAGCCAGAAAGGATGTTATACAGCAGGATCTGCTGTCAGATAAGGACTCAGCTCAAAACAGGTATTTAATGATAGTTTATTTGCAGATCATGTGGCCCCACATGGCCAATCTGAAGAGATACTTGCCTGTCATCTAAAAACCTTATTCCGTGTTCTGGCACAGGAAAGCTGGAATGTTTGACAGTTACCTGAATGTTTCCCAGCCAGGTGCAACTAGAACAAAGACTGATACTCACAGCATTTGGCAACCTTTAAGTGTCCTCAGTGAGGGAAGAGAACTGCAGCAGGTGAGAAAAACTTTTTTCCTTGTTGTTGGACCTCCCGCATACCTGCACATGTGCAGGCCACTGAGGAGGGCGGATGCTTAGATGGACCCATGAGCACCATAAGCCTGTACAATGACTCGTGATCTTCCCCTAGATATGCATCTCTAAGACATTTCTGTTGAAGAGCTTTCAAGGAGCTTGAAGGGGAAGCAAAGGCAGTATCTGCCTCTGAAGAACCCAAAGAACATGCAAGCGGCTTCTTTTAACAGCCTTCACAGCACAGACATCGGACAGAGAGACTGTTAGACTGCACTAGGGTATCTCTTTTAGCAAAAATTATTCAGGAAATGGCAAGAAAGGGGAAATGGTCTGTGAGAAAACATCGACAAAGTTATCACATCATAACCCCTTCAGAAAAGGGTTCTAATTATCCAGGCATTAGTTCTGGGGCTTGTAATGGACAAGAGGGCAAAGGTCTTCAAGAGAGCACTGTGTCATTTTTCTCAGTGGTTGATTACTTTCCCTTAAATTTTCAGGAATTTAAAGCTTGCACAGGCCAAACTTTTGTTTTACTTTGGCAAAGCAGGAGGCCAAAGGGCAGGAAACAGAAGAGCTCTGCATTCACACATACTTGCATAAAATAGTTACGCATTGAGCTCTACCAACCCATTACAGTACTGCAAGAGAAACACACTCTTTCTAAGAGCTGTATTTATGGTTCAAATGCAAAATGGACAGCCTGTTTATGGAGCATCTTTTGAAACACCACCCCAAGAGTTCTGAGAAGACTCCTTTAAGCCCCTAATTTTAAACCAAAAAGCACAAGAGTCCACTTCCCTCAGGTTCTGGGCTGCCCGCAGCCTCTGAATATACTCTCCCAGTTTCTCTTTCCCACCAAGAACAAAACACTTCCCCTGCTGTGCCCATTTGCTGCCTCCTGGCTGAGCAGGCTGCTGCAAAGGATCTTTGCCTCTGAGGCTGTCAGAAGACGGTCTGTAATGAGCTCTGCACACTGCCACTCTCACAGGCAGAGCAGGTTAGTCAGAAAGCACAGTTTGAGCACCACTTGCTGCACAGATCTTCAATAGAATGTGTAAGAAGGTGGATATGTAACAGTGAACCCAACTTCCAGCTCTACAGTTCATCTGCAGTTACTCTTCGCTGCAGTTTCATCTAACGCGGGCCAGACAGCTGTCAAGGGAAAACACAGTCCTTTTCAGAAGGCTCCTCAGTACGTGTAACCTTCAAACTCTCCTCTGTGCATCCCAAACAATTGCACACAGGCAGTGAGAGAGGATGCTCTTGCAAGTGCAGAACAATCCCTCTGTGTTGTTGCTTTCAGCTCCTCCATAGGAGGAGGCAATACTGTTCTCTGCAGAAGCTTTTAACTGCTAAAGCGGCTGCTTCCGTTTCCCAGGAAAGGCCGGGTGGGACAAAGACCTCATATATGAGAGGCCAAAGGACCTCACACCAGCAGGAGGGGGAGTTTTCTGCCTTCCCTGCACTGTTTCCTTTGTCCTGCATTCCTCCTTCAGTACAGGGGACAGAGCCTTTGTCCAAGGCCAGGCTGACCATGTGCAGCTTCTCCCCTGCTTCCTTACAGGGTTAAGAGATATTCTTCCTCACAGAGCTTGCTGATCTCCAACATGTGGGCTCCTCCTCCCTCTCCTGCAGTGGGGAGGCTCTGGGTAGGATGGAGAAAAGGCTTCCTTCAGAGAGCTCGGCTCCCTTCCACTTTGGGCAGAAGACATCAGCCAGATCAGTCCTGATCTTGAACTGCAGCCACTCCGGATAAACACCTGCTAGGGGCCAGCATCCAGGCGTCCCTGGGCGTGGGGCCTGCTGGCTGTCCCTCTGCCACTCGAGCTGCTGCAGCAGCCCTGCACAGAGACGCATCACACAGCTTCCTCTAGGTCTCCGTGCCAGCTTCTTCCCTCCCTCTGCCAGTAGCAGCCCATGTGCAATAGGAAGGCTAAATCAACTTGTGCGTTTCTAAGTATAACCACGTATCAAAGTTACAAGTCTTGGTGCTCTGTCCATCCCTTACCCTTGGGAGTAGCATCAGGGCACGTGGACTGATGTAAAACACAGAGAGAAGAGAAATTTCCCACCCCCTTTTTTTTCCCCTTTTTCTTTTTTAAAATAAACCAACTGAATGAACTGTACTGAACAGCTGAAAAACAACAAGCCAAGTTCAGTTCCCAGGCAGGAACAGGACATGAGTTGACAGAATTAAAAGGGACAGCATCAGTTGAAATCTTGCCAACTCAAACTGGGCCTAAACTTACTTTATCTAAATTGCAGTAGCAGCTACAAACAAGCCTTCTCTTTCAGGCAGCACTGAGATCCCTCACTTACTGCCTGGAAATACTATGTAATCAGTAAAGCAGTCTAGGGGAAGACAGCTTTCCTTCTATTTCAACAAAGTCTTTTATAAGCAACAAAGGCTTTCTGTGCCTCTGCTCCTGGCACAAAGTCTCTCCATGCCTTAGTGTGAACCTATCCTTTGGGGCTGAAGAAGGTCAGAGAGACCTGTTCCCAGCCAAGAACTAGAAGTTGGAAAGACAACAGTGGCTTCCACAGCAAGGCACAGGAAGTAACCAGCCTGATCCATGAGTCCAGACAAACTGCAGGAGAGGAGAAAAGCCCAAACTGTGCGAGATTTGGGAGGTAGAGAAGAAAAGGCTTTAATTTATTATATAACTAGCTTAATGACAACGTAAGACGTAGACTTTTCATCCTCCAAGTAAAATGAGAGTACAGGTGTCCTTGGAAACTCCTGGGTTTCCAGTCATGTTTTCCTACTACTGCACTCCTGACTAGGAGGAGCCTCATGCCCAGCCCTGCTTCACAGCACCAGTGCTAATGAAGCAAAAGGCAATGTCACTCAGCAGTGATCCTGGTCCCTTCCTCTCATGCTCCTCAGAAATCATCCTGCACTTTTCAAACCTGGCCAGAGGGCTGCAGGGGCTTTTCTAAACCGCAGCTGAATTAAACACGTGGGAAAGAGATTCTCTAGTGTTGCCCAAGGTCCCAGAAAGTCACAAACAAAGGCCAGAAAGATGCTACTCACTCAAAGCATGACAACCAACAAAAATAATGGCCAGCTTATCCCATCAGTGGCTGATGAAGTGACAGTGCTCCAAGGCAAAGGGCAGGACTGAGCCTGGCACTGGGGTGCCTCCAGTATTGCAAAGGGGCAACGCCCTTCCTATTGTGAACAGGAAGAGAATTGAAGTCAACATAATCGGACAAAATCTAAGGCCATACAACCCCGTTTCTGCTGCCAGGAAGAATGGACACACCACCCACATGGTGGCATTCACAGCTGTGTCCCTGCTCTATGCCCTCTCCCAGTTTACCACCCACACCTGAAACCACTCTGATCAAGAGGACTCACAGGGAGGAAGGACAGGCCACCAGCTGCGTGCTGGTTCACAGCCCGGGAAGCCTCAGCCATGGCCATGGCCACTGCAAAGCTGCTGTCTAAGGACTGGCAAGCCTGTGCCTCAGCACCCACCCACAAAACACAGCTGGGTGTATCCCTGCCTCACAAGTGAGGATAAAAGCATCAGACTCTGGAAGTCCCAAAAATTACAGTTATACAAACTGGCAAATAATATTAAGCTTTGCAAGCCTGCAGAGGGGACCTGCATTAATTTAACCAAGGGAACCCAGCTCTACAACAGGGACTAAAAGGGGCCAGGTCTATCTGCAACCAGCACTTTGCTGCAATGCCTTTCAAGTCAATTTACAAGAGTTACATCTGGCAATTCCATCGCCAACAACTTCAGCGCTGCCATCCAGCTCCAGAGGACGCCAGCCACAGGTTAGAGACTAAAGCACAAGCTTGACAGCTGCCTGTCGTGCCCAGCTCATCAGCCAACCACTCTGCACACCAGCAACTGGTTTGTTTTATCAGCCAGCACATCATTTGGTACCACTCACAGCACGTACGTCCCAGCTGGAAGCTAGGGGATGTGACAAGGCTGGCTTAGGACATGGAGGGGAGGGATGGGAAGTGCTGGGGAGGTGAGCTCACAGGCAGCAGTATGGGGAGAAGGGGATTTGTTGCAGCAGTGCAGGACACAGTGCAAAAAAAGGAAAGGACCAGGCTCGATCTGAGCTGCTGCTCACAGAACAGCTTGTTTTATGGGAAACATCTAAGAGGAATTAGGCTAAAACCCAACCAATTTCTCATGGACCGCTGAATAACTATCAGATGATGAGAGCTTTTGGCCATGACAAACTTGGGTTAAATTGGAACCAGTGACTTAATGTTTCCATACCCCTCTGCAGAATAAAGGCACGCAGCCCCTGCACACTTGGTTGAATCCTGTTCACCTACAGCAATTTACTGTGTTACAATTTCAGCATTCACGCAGCAGAGTTCACTGCATAACAGGTTCTGTTGAATTGAAACTGATGTTGATTTATACTTCTTTGTAGAGCTAAGAAACGCAGTTAATCTCCACACAATTTTAATCTAAAATCCTGGAAGACTAGAGAGGAGCCAGGGCCAGCTCTACACTGGAAACGGGTCAATATTACAAACAGATGATAGAAAAAAAAAATATATTTTACAGAGCCATAGCAACCAGAAGAGAATAATAAATCGGCCTGGGGTTGGAAAAGAAAAGATAAGGGTACAGTCAGGGAAAAATGTATATGAATTACTGGCAGATTTTATTTGGCTTTAGTCATCCTCCTGGGAAGAAACAAACAGCTTTACAAACAAGCCAGCAAAGCTTCATTTGTATTCAAGGAAGCAAGGAGTTTGTTTTTGGTTTAGAGTTTGGTTGCTTGTTTTGCTTTTTTCCTTTTTACACACAGAAATTGGCCTGTGTCAAGAATGTTTGAAAACATGTTGGCAAGCAAAGAGTCACTAAGGCTACTACACCGAAGCTTTCTGGACCCCAGGAGATGTGAAAGTGAGGCCTGATGGTTATGGCAGGACAGCAGGTGCCAAGGTAACTGCTAGCTAATGGCTGCAGGTCTGTGACCCCCATCAGATCCCCTGATCCCACTGAGCCCCACTTTTCAGTATAAAAGTTATAGTGCCTGTAACTTGATTCAGGTGAAAACTGCTGAATAAGAAGAGTGCATCTACACCTGCAGCCTTTACAACTTCCATAATCACCCTTGTTTAAAGAAAGGGTGAAACTGCAGAATAGAGAGATGGCATAATGGCCCCAAACTGATGTACTGGGACATCATGCACGTGGCAGGAATTGTCTCTGTGTCCTTCCTCAAACTAGAGACAAGCTGTCATAAAATAACTTCTACCTGAAGAAAGTATGACATGTCAGAAAATACTAAGGAAGGCTACATGTACCTCATTGTGGGCTTGCTTTTCAGCCTGGCTGCCAAAGGCTTGTGCAGCTGTACTGCCTTGGGCACTTCCACGCAGCAGAACCATCCTCCTTTCCAGAGGAGACTTTGGGAAATTGGCCCATGGACTTGAATCATGACAGAGGACAGAAGCTCACAGATACTAAGTTCCTACAGGTTTCACAGAAATAACAGATATATTTTATATCTTATCCTCTGAAAAGGGGATTCCTCACCATGACAGTGCAGAGGTGTTTGTGGGGAAGAAAACCACAAACCAAACCAGCTATAGTTAGTTTGGCTGTTGTTTTGACATGTTGTTATCAACATGTATAGATTGTCATGTACCTACTGGAATTGGTTCTGTTCAATCCACTTTTCAGAAGTAATAAGTTTTCTAAGGAATAATTCATATAAGTTGCTTGAAGTACCCAGCTGAAATCTTCATTAAATTGTCACTGAAAAATTGCACCTTGCATCCTTACTTTCTTTGCCTGCACATTTTGTTACTACTGTTTTGCAGTACCCAAGATGCAAACAGCTTCCTACTACTGACTACTCAAAGGTCAAATATTAAAATTCAACTTTTCAATTAGTTGAGACATCAGACTCACATTTAAATATCTTTCAGTGCACTAGTCATCAGGAGACTATGAGAAAAGATAAATTATGCACTTAAGGAATAAAAAAAAAATACATTTAGAAGACCTGAAAAGAACACTTAGTCATTGAAGACATATTTATAATATAAATGAGACTAAGAAGGCTCCTACTCTGCCCTTGCCTAAAGGAAGGATCAACTCTGCCTGACAAATATCCATGAAGAACAGTTTGACTTGTTCTCAAAGATACGCAGCAACAGGGAGTCTGCCACTATCCAAATGCATCACTGCACTTGCCATTGAAAAGATTTCCTAATGACAAACCCTAAGCCTATTTTACAGACATTTTAGTAGTTAAATTACAGAATTTTTAGTATCTCCTGTCCCCAGTAGGCTCATGAAAAATGTATTTATTACTTTATTCCTTACAGCAACCTTTTGCATATTTGAAGACTGTTCTCACATCTTCCAGCTTCTCCTCCCTAGACTAAACAAATGCAACTCTTTTGATCATTCCTTCACAGGTCGTATTTTCTGGGCCTCTGGATCATTCTTACTGCTCTCCTCCAGTCTCCCTCCAACTGGGATGCATCTGACTTGAAGCTTTTTACCCAAAATGAAATACAAAGCCCTCCCTCTCCCTTGCACTGTAGGACCCAATCATATGCAATACACAGAACACTTCTATTTATACATCAGAATAATTTCACTTCTATTTCTCAGCGTGAAGGGCGTGTTGGTTTAGGTATAGCTCACTGGTAATAGTAACTCCAAACAGTTTTCTCCTTTCAGACCTGCTGCTTTCCCCCAACTGATTGCACTAGATTATTCCAGTGTCAGGACAGGACCTTGCACCTGTTGCACCTTCCTGCCCACCAGTACTTCCCAGCTCTACCCGTCTTTTGTGGTTGATAACTACACACTGACAATCACTCAGAGTTTAAATGTCCAACCAGTATTGCAGCCCTCTTCTTTACCTTTCACCAAGATCTCATCTCCTCAGCTCATTCACAGACTTGTTGGGACAATGTAAAAAGTCTCAGTAGTTTCAAGGTAACCAACATTCACTGCTTCTTATGGTATCTCTTACTTAAGTTTCTTCTGATTTATTGTTGATGAATCCATGCTGGAACATCCATTATTCGGTGGATGCCTTCTGCCTTCTGGATGGTTTGTTTCTCTTAGCAGTTTCTTAAGACCTGAAATCTGATTGACCAATTAGAAATGGTTTTTTCCCCCCCCATTTTGGGAGTTTGTTTTGGTTGTGATACAGGTTTTTTTAATGCAATGTGAAGAACGGCATTTGCCAGTTTTCCAGTCTCCTGTGATGCTACCTATCTCCCCTAAACCAGCAGGGGCTCAGCCTGCTCATGCTGATATGTTCTGGGGTAAATGTGATCAAGCTCAGCCAACCTGCAAACTTCTAATTCATGGACATTCTCTTAATACTTCTGGCTCATTCTCCACTACAACTTATGCATTGTGGAGAATATAACCATGACATCTGCCACATCATTATCTTCAGGCTCTATGCATGATGAGTTTTCATGACAATTTCTCAAAACCTGTACCTGACAGCTGCAGCTGCTTTCTTTCAGGCTAAAAAACATGGAAGCAGCAAGAGCTCATACACACACGTACATTTTACCATGCTACATCAATATATTGCCTTCATGACACAGATCAGGCAGACCATTGAAAACAACCTAAATTTATCTAAGAGAGAAAAAAAATGCAGATTTTAATTTCAGGAAAACACAAACCGTAGTCTCTCTGTAGTTATCAAGGGTCATAATACGGCAGTACATAAAGAGTTAACAATTGTAGTAAGCTCTGGATAAGCTTTCTGTATAAAGAGTGTTTCTTCCTTTTCATTTGAATTGAAGTACAAATTTGTTCTACCATGAGATATTTGCAGTAGACCCACGAACCATGACAAGCTAAGGTCATGGAACTGTGCAAAGTTTCATTCTCAAGGTCTGAAGGTTTTTAAAACTAACAGAGTTGGAATTTGTGGTCATGGTCAAACAGTGATAAAATTAAGAACAGAAAAAGCCACAAATAAAACTTTTTGAGACTTGAAAGCTTGGTTTTGTTGAAGGAGGGTAAGTACTGCCCTTTAATCAAAAGCACCAAGCGCTTGTTACAGTGAACAGAGAAGCCAAGGCTGAAAGAGGTCTGAAATTCAATGCAGAAGATTGCTTTTCTAAAGCACTGCCACAGTGCAGGAGAGCAAGAGAAACAAAGGAATGCAACATTTATTTGCCCAGAAGTGTTTGTTAGAAAAATTCATCACTTGCAATGAGACATGCTTTGCAACTGCAATACACAGGAATAATATTTAGGACAGCAGTAGCTGCTAGGTCAATATTCAACTCAGTCATCAGCACCTGAAAATGCTCAGGCTCAGCAGGAGTATAACTACACCTTACTCTCCCCCAGCTTCAACTGGACTCAGCAGAGCACCTCTATGATAACTAAAAAGTTGGTTTTTATCAAGAGATAAGAATTTAGCTCTTAGTACAGCTTTCAGAGTAAACAATCTTCTGACACGTGAAAGTGCTTGGAGCCTATCCAAAAAGTTTCTGCTGGTTTTATTCTTTCTCTTGCATCTTGTTCAGGGTGGATTTATAAGCTTTACTTAAGTTGTTTTGGTTCATCAAATGTTTTTAAGGCTACTTTGGAGTATTAAAGAGACATCAGAAATTCTTCTCTTTTTTTAACAGCTGAAGAGGACAACATTAGGGTACATACACCAGAGTTAAACAACACTTATCAGTGTTCCATTTGACAAATGCTCTAAGCACTACAGTCAGGAAGAACCTGAGCAAAAAGGAACCTTTCATCATGTAAAACAATGCTGTCATGCCACAGCCTGCCTCATGCCCAATGGGCTTCAGAGGAGCCAACCCTTCAAATACTTCACAGTTTTAAAGTTTCAACATCTGAACAGAGTAGTCCTGTAAAAAAAAACAAGAAAAAAAGACAATGGCAGAAGCTCACTTGGCTCTTCAGAGTGATAATGTCAAACTGGGGGAAAAAACTCTACTAGGGAGAAAAGAAAGTAACACTGCCAAGGACTGGGTGCCTGATTACCCAGGAGTGACACAAGGGAGAACACGGGAACTGCTCTGGACACTGCCATCCTGAGAGACGACAGCTCAAGGGAGTAAAACAAAGCAAAGCAGGACACGTCAGATGTAGCAGAAGTACTGGGGACTCTGCAGAGCAATGGAGTGAGAGATCTTTGACTAAATTAGAAAATTACTGCATCTAGCTGTGGTCAACTGGCATTGCTCTGAAAGATCAAGAAGAAACATGACAAAGTAGGCCCCTTTACAAGTCTTACTTCTAAATGCATCATCTTGTCAGGATTAACGTGATGTCTATTATTAACCAGACGATTTTAGCCTGAGAAAATTCTTTTCTAAAAGAGACATGCAATAATCAAGTTTGTACTAAAATAAAACTACGGCTTGTTCACTTGTTACAACAGCATACAGATTCCTTTTATACAAGGCAAGGAATGGCTGGTAACAGTCAGTGACAGCACAAAGCTGTTTGCTGAAGGGCATGAAGCAGTATGGGAAAAAATGCCCCAAATCCAACACTTCTGTAATATTTTAAGTGGCCTTTGCAGGTCTCTTGTCCAGCCTCCCTATTTGAAGTGGAGCCATCACCAATGCTAGATCAGGGCCAGCTTAGCTTTTTTGAGCTAAGTCCTGAACCTTTCCAGGAATGGAGTTCCAGCACCTCTCTTATAAACCATTCCCTGTCCTTTGCCACTCTCCTTGTAAGCAAGTTTTCCTTGAAGCTTTTCCAGGGCCTCCCATACTGCAACTCAGAGCTGCAGCCCTTTGATGTACTATCTAGGGCTTGACCCCACAATCTTGTAACTACCCTCCCTACAGCTGTAGGCTCCAATTAGATCCCCCTCCACATTCTCCTCCCAGGCCCTGCTCCCTCCAGCTCTCCTCATGGCTCACATGCCCTAGAACCCTGACTACCTTGAACACTCTCCAGTTTTTCAGTATCTCTTGAAGGCCCAAAATAAGACACAATATTTTAAGCAAGGCTTTCCCAGTGCCATGCTGAAGAGGTAATAACTTCCCTCTATCTGCTGCTCATGCTTTTCCTAAGGTAACCCAGCGTGTGGTTTGCCCATTGTATGATGAGCGTGGTGTTGGCTCACACCCAATTTCACAGTCAAAGAAATAAGTAAATTTATGATTCATACAATGTTGTTTTTCATAAGGCAAATTGAAAACTAAACACCTAGAGGCTAGAATCCATTACCATGAGTTTGAGCAGTGCCTTTAAAGGGTCAAGGTGAATATAAAGTAAAAACCAGCATGGATAAGCAGAAGATAATGGTGGAGGGTGGTTCATGCCAGATGGATATGCATGGGCACAACCACTCTTTTCATTCTAAAAACCATTTTTTGGCTCTGAGGTCAAAAAGATGGGACTGCATTATTGCAGGAACCAAACAAGGGAAGTCTCTGCCCTGACTGCCAGCTTAGTCACCAAGAAGTTTGCCCTAAAGCACCCTACCAAATCCCATTTCACTCTGCAGACCTCCTCTCACCCATGAAAAGACAGTGACCACACAAAGACAATTCCCAAGACTTGACTGGGTGCCGATGAGACAAGTGTCACATCCTGTAACAGATGTGGCCCTGCAGAACTAGAGCAGGAATAAGCGAGGCCGTGCATTTAACCCTGTGGTACCTGACTGGAAGACGTATCTGGCCAAGCCTTGCATCAGCTCTGCCGGCCAGGTGGGCGGTGCCGACTCCCCCGTCTCTCTCTTCAGTCGGAATGTCAGCTCAAACCCAAAACCACTTGGTCCCTCTGTTCCTGTAAACCTGGAGGGAATGAAAAATAAAAAGTCACGACACACTTCTTGTAACCAGAGCAGGATTTAAGATTAGGAGCATGGAAAAAGGATGAGCGTTCTCCTCATAGAGCAGGTATGTTTTAGAAATTCCCTTTCAGTCTACTCTGGCTCTAATGGCATAATATGGTGAGATTAGCTGATGTAATACAATTTCAATGATAACTATCATAGTGGTGTTTTCAATCACAGTAATTCAGCCTTGGAACTATGACTTCTTTCCCGGGACTCGTGAGATTTTCAACAACCTGAATTTGTTTTTAAAGCATCATTGTAAGTTTTACACTGATAGCTAAATGGGAACACCAAAGAAAGGGCATAACAGAAAATAATGTTATTCCACCTTTTTGAATTCAAATTTCTATGCATTGAGAAGTGGGATATAACTGAAGTACTGAGTAGCTTGCAAATTTGAAAGCAAGTTAGGGTCATCCATGTGATTTCTACCACTGTCACTGCATCCCTTGCTCATGACTGCTCCACAAAGGCAGAGGAAAAAAGGAAGGATTTATGCTGAGCATAAAAACACCTTACAGAAGCTTTCATAAACCCGTATCATTCTCCAAGTTCAAATCTCTGACACTTGCAGCCATTTGCAAATTTTCTGGGGAAACTTTACAAATGTCTTGGATGCTGGTACCTTGCAGGCACATATGAAAGATACAATGCATAAAGGTTTAGTAACACTGTACTACTAAAAACAGTCAAACAGAGCAGTCTGGAAAGTAATCAGAGCACTTTCTATTTGAAAAACCCAAAGAGGTAACAACAGTAATTACAATGCAGCAGTCTGCAAGCACCTCAGCTTTACAATACGACAACCATCTGGGATGGAGCACGTCCAGGAAGGAATCTCAAAATTAGTATTTTTTATCTGCATGTGGCCCCAGGAACAAAAACTGAAAGCTGCAACACAGCATTAAGTTTCTGTACTAACAAATCTGAATATTCCACATAGTTTGCTTTATGCTGAACCCTGCAGTTTTGAGTGAACGTTTCTTTTTTAAAATGCTAAGGAAAAGAAAATTGAAAAAATATCTGTAACTGAAAACAATAAAGTATTAGAAGTCATTCTGACATCTGCAATAGAGGAGTAAACAATATAGCAAATATTAGTGTAACAACATACAAGAATGTCCATTTTTATTTCTTTCCACATTATCCTCAACGAAGAATTTGAAAATTAAATACTATGAAAACAATTTCCCTGTGAACGGGGCAGAAAACACATTTCAAATGCTCAACTGGTACATATAAAACTTCTTTGGGGAAAGAAGTACACACTTCTAAGCAACAAGTCAAATCATTACATCTGGTTCTCAAACAAAGCAAGAGCTCAGTGAATAACCAGTCAGCTAGGGATGGAATCTGGATGTGCAGTGAATGCTGTGTTCTGTAACCACACATGCAGATCTACCTAACTGACTGATACAGGACAGTGACAGCCTCACAAATGCAAAGCTGTACCTTGGACATCCAGCACCCTTGTAGTGCTTCATTAGTTCTACATATCAGTTAGAAAAGGAAAAAACCAGAAATATTTCTTAAAGGGAGAAACAAAACTGCTTCAAAGTGGAAAGTTTTCAAGAACTGATTCCAGGAAAAAGCATAAACCAGAAACTGAAACACATTATGAATGGGTCAGTTTTAAGAAAGATCAAAGTTAACAAAAAGCCTTCGAGCTGATCTTTCACAGTTAAATTTTTTGGAAAGTAAGATGGCTCCCTATTGAATTTCCTCCTTTCAAGGCACATTCTGAAACAACACAGCTTTACTTCTAATATGCAATGAGCTAGAGTTCAGTGGGCTTTTTTTTTAACCTCTTGGATCTCTGCTTCCCAAAAACAACTGTTTAAAGAAGACCACACATGCTTTACATTGATCCATATGAAAGTTACTGAGTAATAGAAGTGAGTATCCGTCAAATCTAAAGCAATGTTTGTGTTTAGGAAACATTGCTGGTCAGCAACATATCAGTAGTCACAAAACAGTAAAGCTGACAGGCAACGTTACTTAAATGAATTTGTTCGTATGGTAGTGAGACTCTAAAACAGAGAACTACTAAATGAATAAAAGATAAGGAAACAAGCATTACGTTACTTCCCTTTAAGATTTAAAAAAAAATCCCCCAAAATTCAAGATGTATCTTCCAAAGAACACTCAGAAAACGCAGCAGCAATACAATGCTTATATTCTCAAATTAACAGTTAAATCTTAGAAGAATTCTATTTGCATGTAAGAGATTTGTATTTAAAGATTAGACTTAAAATGTTTTTGAATAGTTAATGGTCACAAGTTGCTGAAAATACAGTCACAGGGAAAATTTAAAAACATGCCATTCACCTGCACTATGCAGCTGTTCTGAGGTAACAGTCTATAAAATAAAAGTCTTTGATCTGTTTAATTTTAGGTTGGTAATCTGGTTTTGAGGAAATTGTGACACATGTGGCTTTAAAAACTTGTGATTACTTTGCAAATACTTTATGCTTAATTTAGACAGGTCTTTAATGGAAAGAAATATTAATATTCAGAAAGTAATTAGCATAGTAATATTGTTAGTATTTTTGCCAAAGGTTTTGCTTTTATTCTTAAAAAAAGTCTTGTATTTGAAGGTAAGTTCAATGTAGTTTCAACAGCTGCCATGAAATTGCTCTCATTGCACAACGGACCATAATCCAGGATCAGAGCTCCTGGATGAACTTTGGGGGATGTACGTGAGAACGGAGACAGACATGAGCTTCAGGAGCTACACAGACCTATAACCTTCCTGTATGCTTCTGACCCTTGGTCTAAGGAAAATCCCAGAGAAGTATCCAGTAGCCAAGTTATGCAGCTTGGCTTCTCTTATGGATATCCTTCTTACTGAAAGTGCTTACACTGGCCCCAACTTCAAAATTTGTGAGGATGAGGATGTATCAGTCTGCTGGTGGAGAGGCAAGTAGCATGGGAAATTATTTTTCCCAGTTAGAAACGCAAGATCTCCAGATACATGTGCCAAATGGAGGACAGAGCAAACGGCCGATCATCTCTCACAAGGATAAAGAGACTCCTCTCCTGTATTCCTTGTGGAAACACTGGGTTCTCGTGGCAGTCTCCTCCTTTTAGACTATGTCTCCACCGCTTAAGGATTATCTTAGGAGGACGACAAGAAGCTGGACCAAAAACCCATCACCCCTTGCAGGTTTGCAGATGTTCAAACTTGTGCTTCTTCCCCTAAGCTCCAAATTTCCCCCAAACTTCCAGAATACTTCTAGAAAATCAACTGCCTTCATCCAGCCACAGTCAATGAACAAGCTAAGAAACCCAAACAATATTTCCAGAAGAGAAAGACTGAACAAGCCTCATTTCCACAAAAAATCTGGGTGGAAGGGTAAGAATATCCCAGATGGATGAAATCTTGCTAAAGCACATGGAAGCCATGACCTCTTCCACCGACCTGCCCACATTCTCTGCTACCTGTACCTGCACCAACCTGCTCCCTTTCCAGTGGGCAGCAAAGCATTGCCCAGCAGGTCAGCCTGACACAGCTCCTGTGCCAGCTGCAGAGGCGACACACTTTGATCACAGACTCTGATCTACAGAAACATGATTCTGGCACTATTTGGGGCTGGTTTCTCTGAGAGCTACGGAGGTGAGGACTGAGATAGTAGGTTTGGTGTGGGGTTTTTTGGTCATGGTTAGGTTGGTTGGGTGTTTTTGTTGGTTTGTTTCCTTTTTTTGTTCGAGTTTTTTTGTTTGCTTGGGGTTTTGGTGGGGGGCTTTTTTGGGGGGTGGTGGTAGTGGTTTAAATCTGAAAGTAACCAATTCAAACTACAGCCAATTTAGAACAAAGACTTTGGAGCTTAGTTCAGCATTTCAGCACTGAAGTGCTTTACAGGTAATTTCTTCAGCCAAACTCCTGCAATGCACCAGTCCAAAAGCGCCTCAACTTTGATCATCTCAGACAATGATCTGAGACAGAACGTGTGCAGGAAGGAAACCTCAACATTAGTATTTTGTATCTGTGCATGGCCCCAGCTACACAAACTGAAAGCTGCAATACAGCATTAAGTTTCTGTACTAACAGATCTGAATATTTCACATAGTTTGTTTTACGCCTTGGTTCTGGTGAACCCTGGAGTTTTGAGTGAAAGTTTCTTGTAAACACTTCTACAACACTAAGAAGGGGGGGAAAAAAAAAAATCTGTATTTTGCCCCCAAACTAAAGTATAAAGAGTCAGCATGGACCATATTGTGCCCACCACTGCTTTGCCCCCTCCAGCACAAGGGCACATCACCTTTTTAGCCAACCCAACTGCAAAGCAACCGGCTAAGTTTTCTCAAAAATAAACACTGATGGAGAAATTCTTGGCTTGTTGCATGCTCACTGGCACACATCAGATAGTTTTATATTATGACTACAGCAGTAATAGAAGGCTCTGGTATCTGCCAAGTCAAATCCAACCCTATATTTAATATTAAAACCTTATTTTGTCAAAAGAACAAAAATAAACCTTTCAAAAGCCAAGGTCATACATTTCATGCCATTCTTGGGGTTAAAACTCCCTTTATCTGTTCAGCAAATCAGCTCAGCAGAACAAACCACACTGCAGCACTGCCCGTATGCTGGAGGAGCCTGGCTTGTTCCTTTAATGAGGTAAGAGTTTCACTGATCATGATATTTAGTTCCAGCAAAAGAATCCAAAGAAATAGAGGCCCCTTTATTTACGGAGCTGTGCAACCAGGCCCCCCCGAGCCCCCCACCACCCCGTGCTCTGCCAGGCCCTCTCCTGAAGCCACACACAGAGAACTGAAAAGCTGCTCCCCTCTGCAGCAGAATACCCAGGGCGTTTTTCACATCAAATAACCCAGCTTAAGAGGATCAAAAGCCAAAGTAGCCCTTTGCTTTAAAAGCAGCTCTGAAAACCAGAGGCTTTTCAGTTTAAATCAAAGCTATTTGCCAAAGCATTTTCATTCTCACTTTTGCAAGGAAGGAGAGAAGGTTTGCTTCACTGCAGTGCAAATGGCAGTATTTTTGCAATTCTGCTTTTGAAAGCTACACAGCTCTGTACAAGGAGCAGAGTGTACCAGGTGTTTATTTTTTGAGAGTTTCAGAGTGTGTGCATATAAATATATTAGGTGAACCAATCCCTGGAAAAGGGAGTTTACATAGGGAAATCACCATGATTATTTCAGCCTGGGAACAACAAGAAAGCCCTTTCAGGCTGTTTGGGGATAGTTAGGACTGCACTTTCAGAAGTCACAGCTACACTCCCCATAGGTTCAGGGAGATAAACCATGTCTCTTCTGGGAAGCAAGGTCACAGTACTCTGGAATGACTTGTCTGAGACTCAGTTCTCAGCTCCTTCACCACTACTTTTCTGAAGCCACTTAAGATGCCTTTTACTTCAACTCCTTAATTGTATCCTTTCACATCCTCTGCAAAGATAGTTACCTCTTCTGCTGCTGGTGAGCTACTTTGATACCATTTTGAAGGCTGCAGAAATATAGTATTGCTACATTTCTAAACCTGACATCAGGAAGAGCTGCTGTTATTTGCATCAGTAGAAATTTTAATTCTACCCACAATCGCCATCACACCCACCAAAAAAACCCCCCCCACCCAACACAGAAATTGCCAATTTACAGCTTTCAGTACTCCAGATCAGCCTCTCAGGACCTTTCAGAAGTTTGAGAAGCTGGTCGAACCAAGGCGACGGGCAGTATCCACCACTCTGCCTGATGAGACCAAAGTACTTCAGAGTCCAAACCTCAATATTGCTTTAAGGCTGCAGAGCTAATACCGGCCCCAGAAGACTTTTCTATTAGGTAGCAAAGAGACTACTATTAGCAACACAGAGGACTGGTGTCTCAAAAAGCATCAAGGTACCCAGTGATTGACTTCATAGGTCCTCCCTGAGAATCACTTGCATCACCTGAGATGTGAATCACTTCCCTTTCACTGCCCACTAACAAGCAACACGAAAGGTGGTCTTCTGTCCAAAACCAAAGGAGAAGCCTTCAGCAGCCACAGAGCTAAACACTCCAGTGTCTCTGTCTCCTGGGAAGGACATCAGGCAAAAGCTGATGTGCCTCAAACAAGATTATACACAGTCAGTCTTCTGAATTCAAGTTCCAGGTGCACCGCACAATTCCTACCCACCATAAGCAAATGACTCTCAGATTCCAGAGCTTCAGGGGAAAAAAAAATGAAAAGAAAAAGAAAAAAAGGGACCCTACCTAGTGCTTCCAGCATCTTGCCTAACAGGAAGTGGTTGTTTTTAGTGCAGCTGTCAAACAGTATAAAACTCTCATCCGAGAACCCCGATGGCACGCTGGGAGGCTCCTGTGAAGCAATTTCATAAGAAAATAGGCACAGCAACCCCTTCATATAAAAGGCTTAAAAAGTATCCAGAAGAGTTATTTCAGCCAAAGCCTACCTACTTATTCACACATTCTCTTGGATTGTTTCCTGACATTTAAAAAAGTGTTCATTCGCATAAAAACATTTGAGAGAAGCAGGGGGTGGTTATCTGGATGTCAGATGGTTATCTCTTCAGAGCGCTCACCAGGAAATTCCACGAGCTCCTGCCACCCCAAACTTGCACACACAATCTTACTGGACTCCTTTGTAGCTTGATTTAAAAAAAACCCTTCATGTATAAGCAGGGCAAATATAAACATAAACCGAACACATGCTCAAAGATTTCTGTTCATGTAAAATCAAGGCTGGAAAGTGAGGGACACAGTGCTCAGATGTCAGTCCATGGCAGCTGCTGCTTAGAGCTTGCTCTTGCACTACATCATATCAAATGTGTAAGCCATCAACCAAATGGAAAACTCTTCTAGAAAGTTAAATTGTTTTTAGAGATTTATTCCAACATCTAAATCCAAACAGATGCAGAGGCACTCACTCTGCAGTTATTTGGAGGCGTGTTTCTCAGCTTTCTGAAATACTCATGTAGAAGCCACTTAGAAAGCTTACATTGAGATAGATCTGAGTAAAATTTGTGAATTGATTTGTGCTGGCCACTATGAAAACAGAACTGCACTTCACTGAGCTACCATTCAATGAGAGAAGAGCTGTTACAGGGCAGAAGGGGAAAAGGAGACAAGGTACAGTTTCACTCACACATACACAACACTGATTTCACAGATTTTATTATTCAGCTTCTTCAAAATTCAGCCAGTGACAATCTTGTCCCTGAAGCCTGGAAACTCACAGTTTAGATGTCGTTTTTACAAAATTGTCTCTGTAAATAACAAATGTTGATACAACAGATAAGTTGTTTTTTCCTCTAAACCTAGAGTCAAGTCAACCTTATTCCTAATTCTGCAGACACAACTGTTTTATACAGCGTCACTAGATAGTGATCAACCTCCAGAACAGGATCCAGGGATGTCATCCAGGGAAGTCGGCCCTCTGAGAAAGCATCAACTGGGAACTTTTGTAGGTCCCTTCCAACCCAAGTGATCCTACAAAGCATCATGGCCAAGAACACAGGTATGAACTGCTGCTACTGATACCCTGTATCCACAACTGTGCTCGCAGGACCCACAGCTGGTAATTCACAAACACTTGAGTTAAACTCGTTTTGACAGAAGTGGTTCCTATACTCAGCTCCTGCCCAGCCACCTGGGAAACAGCTCCTGAACTGTGCTATCTCCAGCCTAGCATGTTAAAGTAAACCACCAACAGTTTTTTGGTCACTTTAATGTCCTGGGCTGCAAGTTAAGGCAATCTAGGGGTTGCTTCTTCGAGGCTCTGCTGTCCATGGCATGAAAGCAGTAGCATCTGGAAGAAGGACAGGATCATGCTTAGCTGCTCGGGGTTAATCACCTTGAGCTCTAGAGGCTTGGAAGCATTATTGCCTCATTCTGGAGAGTGCCAACATACAGTCACACCCGTAGGGATAGTACTTGTAGATTAAGGGCAAAAGGCTGTAAAGGCCCGATCGGGTGCCAAAGGGATCAATCAGCCTCATTAGTAACACCAAGTCAGGAAACTTCAGAATACTCTTAAAATGCTAAAACAGCATCCAGGTAACCTAAGTTTGAACCTCCTGTCTGCTACAAACTTCTCATCCTCCTCAACAAGTTACTTAGGAATTTGATTCTCAGATGTAAATAATGATATTTCCCTGTTTCCAAGAGTAATGTGACACGCTCATCATATGGGAAATGCTTATATACTCCATCTATCAGGGTCACAAAAGCTGGGAAATTAACTCCACATTCTGCACAGCATGGACAAATACTGAACACGGGAAATGACTAAAACAACAAAATATGAAACAGGAGGTTGCATGGGATATGTCACTCCCTACTCCAGCAAAAGATGTTCACATGAGGGCAGTTTACATTTTATTTTCTCTATTTTATGGTGCATGCATGTAGCTACACCACTAGGTGACGGTTTACTCTCCCATTACAGTTATAACTAAACTGACAAGACCAAACCATTTCATGTTCACGATTTCCAAAACAACTTATTAAAAATAAATAAATGTATGTGAAATCAAGTAACTAGACATTTGACCATGTGTTTCAGCTCAAGGGTTCACACATTTCTCCACAGAGATACTCTGGCTTCCCACCTCATGGCCAGCAGAATCAGTCCCAGCCCAGATGAGATGTTGAGAGCAGGTTCTGAAGCACCACAACCAGCACCACAAGTGAGGCTGTGCTTCTTGGCAAAGAAAGTGCAAACAGTTTCACTGCAATGGCCTGGGAAGTTGCAGAAGACTTGCATCATCTTAATGCCCACTGAAAGGATCTGGAAAGAAAAGCTAGGAGTACAATAAGGATTTACTATTGCATTCGCAGGACAAGGGTGAAGGCACTAATGGAAAAGAAAAGTTATCAAGATCTGTAACATTTTACTTAAGCTGCCTATTTATGCTGCACTTCAGAACTGCTCGTCCTTCGTTTCTACAAGGCCCAGAAGAACAGTGCTCCCATTTGGCCTGAGCTGGAGGTGATTCTGCCAACAAAGCACACAGTCACTGCACAACACAGCGCACTAGAGAAGACAACCTTTCATCTGCACATGGATCCGCTTCATATCGGAACTGAGTCCTTAGCTCTGATAGATGGGGAACAGTAATACATCTCCACAACTTCACCTAAGGGCTCAGCTGCAACCTCACTAGGCAAGAGAACATTAGCAAAGGGCTAGTTTGAGCCAGCGTGGCTGGGATGGGCAGTATTGCTGTGCTTGCTGAGCAGCTGGGAAAAGGGCACCAACTTTCCTTGCAGTGTCTGCTGGCTCCTTCCTAGCTCCTGCTGCGGAAAGTTCTGCAGCTGCTGGGAGGAACCTATTCGCATAACAAAAGTGCCTTTCAAAAGCAGTACGGGAGGGTGGAAAGAATATGAAAAAACACTCAGAGCCACTGACAGCTACAGTTAGTATTTTTCAGCATTGCCTAAAAGTCTCAGGCGAGGATCAGAACTCCAATATGCTACGTAGACTATAAACACTGGTGTCTCCCATTACTTTCCTGCTGGCTAAAGAACATACATTAAGAAAAATCATGCAAGAAACAACTTTAGCATATCCTTGAGCACATTTTTAGGACTCTCATACAATTAAGTTCTCAGCTGTGCAATAAATGAACTTGAGGCATAAAAGGTATTCAGGAGCTTTTAGAAGCCTGAACTCCAATAGCTTGCAAGCAGGCTGTAGGCACCCATGTATTGCTGGGTGGCAAAATGCTCCATGTGAGCCAGCAAAGTGTGCCTGCAGCCCAGGAAGTTAACTGTGTCCTGGGCTGCACCACCAGAGGTGTGACCAGCAGGTCGAGGGAAGTGGTTCTGCCCCTCTACTTTGCTCTTGTGAGAACCCACCTGGACTGGTGCATCCAGCTCTGGGACTCCCATCCTAAGAATAATATGGATCTGTTGGAGCAAGTCCTGAGGATGGCCATGAAGATGCACAGAGGACTGGGGACAGGCCAAGAGAGTTGGGCCTATTCAGCCTAGAGAAGAGAAGGCTCCAGGGAGACCTTAGAGCACCTTCCAGTACCCAAAGGGCTGGAGAGCTGGAGAGGGACTTTGGACAAGGGCATCTAGTGACAGGACAAGGGGGAATGCCTTTAAACTGACAGAGTAGGTTTAGATTAGTTATTAGGAAGAAATTCTTTACTGTGAGGGTGGTGAGGCACTGGCACAGGGTTGTCCAGAGCAGCTGTAGATGCACCATTCCTGGAAGTGTTCCAGGCCAGGCTGGATGGGGCTTTGAGAAACCTGGTCCAGGGGGGATAAGATGATGATCTTTACAGTCCCTTCCAACCTAAACCTCTCTATGTCTCTATGATCCTGATGGATCTGGAATTCAATCCCTGATCTTTCACTTCATTAGCTATAGAAATCAAGACAATTCTGCCTTCCCTGGTGAGCTGTTACATAGTCTCATTTCATTGCAAAGGGTGCACTTAAAAATACACTGATGAGCACCATGAGAGATCTTAATCAATGAAACAGGCAGCAAAAGGTCCTTGGAGCTTGAGCTGTAATCCCAGGGAAAAGAAAGCACTGGTCGGCTGGTGAAAGACTCCCAAAAGGAAAACATGAGACATCTGCAATGAAAGTCTACTATAGATATTTTTTTTAATCTGCCTTTAAGTGTTAAGCTTCTCCTGCAAGACTATCTTTCCTTTGAAGCACTTGAAACTTCTAGGGGTAGGAATCATAGGCTGATACTTTTGTTCTGTAGACATAAACACCTGGCTTGTGAATGTTACAAGAACTCCATTCGTTGTAAGACAATGTCCAAAAGGATAAAATAAATGTTTGCCTTTTAAAAATCAAACAAAGGAGGAAAGAAAGCATAATTCCCCACCTGCCTTTCAGTGGCTGTAGGCTTACCCTTAAAAATTCTAATAGTGGCAAAATAGTTTTGCCTCTCAGTCAAACCACTTCAGTTATGGAAACTGCAAAATGGCTCAGCTTGTCTTTCAAACAGGAGGAAAGTTGGGAGAGAGATGTCAACTTACAGCATGCTTCAGTACTGCTTACGTTTTAGTGCAGTAAGTAGGAACAGTCTCCTCATGTTCCTGATCACTTTTGGAGGGATAACCTGCCCAGTAAAACACAGAGGTCAGCATACAGCTCATCACAACCACTCTGTTAGAGAAAATCCCCCTTCTATCTCTGAACACTAAATTCTTTGCTTTTCTGCTTAATGTTACTCTTCTGGGTAAAAAAGAATTCAAGGCCCAGAGACATATTATTTTTGCGTAATAAGGTTATACATATGGATTCAACTTAGCTAGGAAATGTCAACTTAAGGCTTGTCTTCATGAGGAAATTTACTGTAACTAGTCTACCAGTATAATTATATTGCTGTAGTTCTACTGGTAAAATTCCCCTGTTGAGCCTTATTCATAACAACAGCTGCCTTTATGGTTTATTTTTGTCAACTATGCCAAAAAAGGCCCCTGCTCCAGAAAGGCCACAACAATTTACAGGGGAGGAGGGGAAGGAGCTGTGCCAGTGCAACTGGAGCAGTAGGAAGAATAACAGTATAGAAATGGCAGTATTTCTTTACACTAATGAATTATTTGCTACAAAGAAAAGGTGAAATACTGTAAGAAAACTATACTGTACATCAGATATCATTGCAGGTAAGGTATGTGCCAGTTTCATGCCGCATTTCATAGCTTTAGTAAAGGCCCCCAAGCCAGACACAAGTCTGCATCAGCCCCTCCATGTGCATCCTTTTGTTCTCGCCTCCTCCCCAAATGCTGCAGTGCATTTTTCCCAGGAGTACTCTTTCCCCCCATTCCCTTATAGGAGAAATGCCTTGCAGCCCAGCAACTGCCCAGGGCCCCTTGGACTGACCCTCCAAAACAAATGGGCATTTAAGACCAGTCCCTCTGGTTTACAGTTTGCATCTCAGGCACCAGGGATAGCTGGAAAGCAAAGAGCACTCTTTGCAGAAAGGATTTTAAAACAATTGCCCTTCACTTCGGCAGTGCAAGAATGCTGAGCTAGACAAAACAATGAGCCATCTGTGCACTCTTCCCTCCTTCCCTTGTCTGTATGCTCTGGGCTTAAATCAGAGCTCCCCAAGAATGGCTGAGTCCCCCTTCACCTCCGCCCACCCTGTTTACATCCTGAAAAAAACAGTTTTCTGGCCTATTTTTTTTCTTTTTGTTCTTAAGAGCCCTTGCAAAATCTTCCTTTAAACCTCAGCCCTTTGTCAGGTGGTATCCCATCTACCCAGCTTTGTCAAGTGATCAAAAAATGCCTCCCACCAGTGATCCGTTCCTTGTTTACCATCCCTGGAGGCAGAGTGGCACTCAGGAGCCCTACTCACCCCTTTGTCCAAGGAAGGCAATACCATCTGAATGGGAGACCACCAAGATTTGCAGCCCTCTTTTGTTAGCCTGGTGTCACTGCCTATTGGGCCTTGATTCAAAATTGAGATGACAGTAGAGAGGCAGCTGAGTTAGGTCATCACCACGGAGTTTCCAGTTTAGGAGAGAGAAACACCAATAGCTCAAATGTCAAATAAAATTGGTAACTTTATTATCAGTCATAATTTGTTGTTACCAGTTGTAGCCACTGCCTCACCAAGAAACGTACACTATTCTAGTACTAGTCAAGAAGGCATGTTCCCAACATTAAAAATGCATTGAGGAAGAAAAAAGGGGATTAGGTATGAATAACAGCATTTGGATCTATTTCTTCAAACATTCATTTTGTTAGTATCTCTACTCCAGGCAGCAAATGGATTAAAAAATGTCAACTATCCTTTGATCTCGCAGCTGGAATGGCTGCACTGCTCGAAAATACTTTTACCTTCATGTTCCACTGAAAAAAAAAAAGACGACTATTTTTTAGTTCCTGATTTTTAAAACATCCCAAACAGATCTTTATCACATAAAGCAATCTTTCACTAGAAGACCCAGTTTTGATCCCCAGTCACTTCTCTTCCTGGCAGACTGAACTCACTGGGAGAGCAGAGCCTGCAAACTCTCCCACATCATTCAGCACTAACCCACCTCGGAGATCAGAGTAAGGAAGCCCTGTCTCAGGTCAACTCTCCTCCAGTGTGCCAAGATCATAAATGTGGAAGTTCTGGTGGCAAAAAAACCCCCATAAAATCATCCAGTTTGAGCACTATGCCCCCTCCCCTGCATGGCAGAATGAGGCTCATCCTATCAGGATGCAGGACTGAAGTGCAGACACACTACCGAACAGGAAGTGGAGCTTGCCTTCAGTAATGCTCAGCACTAAACATTCTTCCAACCCTTTTCCCTTTTTTTTTGATTGAAAACAGTCCTTCTTGTAAATTCAGCTACCGTGCTGTAAACGTTAAATGAATTTCCTTCAATGCTTCAAAGAAACATTCCAAATCTAGCACAGTTCAAGAGTGGTCTCGTCCCACAACCCCTGCACGTAAACACAGATAGACCGCAGCACAAAGCGGGCTGCTCTCCGTAGGTGGCCTACATCTTTCATTTCATTAAGGGCACTAACTACCTCCAGCAAATGACATTTGGAAGCCAAGTGCACTCTGCCTTGAAGGAGGGAAAATCAGATTTCCCTGTGGTGACCATAGCTTCAGGGGAGGTCTGCCTCCAGCAGTGAAACACAAGCCTTAGAGGGTTCTGCTGCACTGCAGTCTTTGGAGGGTCACCCTCAGTGGGGCACATAAATAGGCATGATGCTTGGTTTAACTGGTTTTTTTTTGTCTGGGAAATAAGAGAATTGAACCCTACATGATCACACTTGTGCATATGCTTCTTTAAAATGTCTGAACTCATCGGATAAATTCAATCAAGTCCTTCAGAGGAAGAGTTGTCCCCAAAATGTCACATTTCTGCAAAGTATGTGAAAGCAAACAGCCAGACAGAAGAGGATTTACAGGCACTCCCAGTAAGCAAGTTTCAGTAGAAGCACACCTGTATTTCTAGACACCAGAGAATCCACACAGGTGAGACTTGTTAAAAGTACTTTCATTTTAAGAAAAGCGCATTCCAATTCATATCTTTATAGGTATGAAAAAAATCTAATCACAAGACAAATCCATTAAAAGATAGATTTTATTGTGCTGTGCAGATAACTACTCTTTCCAACTCTGACAGATTCTCAAATAAGCTATCATTGAAAGAAAATACGTTTTTTTGGTCACAGAACTCCTTAATTCCATGGCCTCTCCTTTTGCACACTGCCATGAACTTTCCTCTCTCCCCTCTGCCTCAGACAAAAGACCAAATGAAAAAACAAGCATTACATTTGGGGTCAGCCTTTGATAGGCAAACAAGACCCGGGAAGAAAAAGGAAGTCCAGAGTATGGTGCCCAGCTTGGACTCTCTTCTTCCAGGTCCTACCTCTTGTACCAATTTCCTAAAGTGATGCTCACTGATATCCTCTTCCATGAAATTCTCTTTAGCTGGGGCAGATGCTCCACCTCCAGCAATCTTTCATCTCTCAGGGTAGACATGCTGAACTTTACAAATCTTATCTGAAATATGGATCCACCATCTCTCTTTAATTTATCAACTTCCAAAAGGCCTTCTCTTTTATCACACTTTTGTGAAAACAAAGAGGGGGCAGAGTCAGTCTCCACTATTTTAAAAGTGTTCATTGTTACCTTGGAGTTTGGTGTAATATTTCAGCAGTGCTTTAGGCATGTGGTTTATAAAGCACTTAGGGACCCATTAAATAGCAAAATTTAAGGCTAAAGGCTGGCAAGATGAGGGCAGTGAGCTTTTAAATTTATGAAAGGCTACAGAACTAAGAGGCCACTAAAGTGACAGCTGTCAGCACCACTCCGTTCTACATTCATGCAGGTTCAAAGGAGAAGCCAGTACGCACTCAAAAGAAAGAGAGCACTCGTTCCAACTTCCAGGCTATTTTCTAAATACTCTTTTCAAACTCCTTTTATACCCAGAAAAAGCCTTCCAGAAAACATCCACCCCTCTGCAAGCCTTGCATTGGTTACCTGATCCAGTTTTGCGCTCCTTTTTCTTCCTCCCAGCTCTAACAAGCATCCTTGCCCTTTTACAAGTTAAGGTCATTCAGAGGATCTATACAAGCAAGCAGAACACAAGCTGGACTGAAGATCTTGAAAGGCTCATGCTTACCCTCACCTTTAATAGGGAGGCACCACCCACAGAGACAACACATTATCCCGGCATGCACCGCTCCCTCCTGATCCAAATGGAAAGCAGCACAAATCAAAAGGACCACAGCAAGTTGGAACCTGTTGTCTCAGCGGGTGGTACCCTGCATCTGTAATAGAGATGAAGGCAGCTGTAATCGCTCCGGTTTTATGCAAATGGGATGCTGCACTTCAGCTCCTGGCTAGGGGCCAGGAAAAAAACAAAACCAAAAAAACCCCAAGCCCCACCACCCTTGTCAGTATGAAGCTGATGTAGTAAACATCAAAACACAGTTGGCATGTCTCTTTGTGGGATGTGGGAAGGCCACAAATAAAAATCTTATCTCAATCTATCCATAATTTAAGCCTTACTTTCTATTGCAGCTCTGAATTACAACCCTGCAATTTTAATACAAATAAGACTATTCAAGGTGTTCAGGAATTTTATCGCATCATGGTTTTCACTTTCCATGCACTTCTTTAAAGTGTTAGGAAAACGATGAGCGCTCAAGCTACAGAACAGTTAAGTGGAGATTCAACCATGGCCTTAGAACAAACTGAAGACAGAAGCCAATCTGGGAAAAACACATTTTCCTTCTTAGTTCCTGGACAGCCCTGCAAACCTGTGCCAGCACAATCCAGGGCTGGCACACACTGGCACCACAGTAACACAGAATCACAGAATGGGTAAAGCTGGAAGTGAGCATAGTGTGTCATCTGGTCCAACCTTCCTGCTCATGCAGGGTAATCCCAGAGCACATGGCACAGGATTGCATCCAGACGGTTCTTTAATATCTCCACAGCCTCTCTGGACAATCTGTTCCAGTGCATGGTCACCCACACAGTAATTCAGTTCTTCCTCATCTGCAGGTGGAACTTCCTGTGCATCAGTCTCTGCCCATTGACTCCTGAGGGTGGCTGCAAAGGCAGCACTCAGCAGTAGCTGAAGCTGGCATTGCCACTGATGAGGTCTGAGTCCAGCTCTGCCAGTCCAGATCTGCTGATGTTGCCTCCCTCATGCACCTGTCCTCCGCCAAGGAAGAAGTAACCATCATGTTATAAAGAACAGGAATGATCAGGCACCTGTGCCTTGACCTCACTGGTGGCCTGGCATCAGAGCAGGAACCTGCAACTGCCAGCTGAGGCACTGGCTTTGTGCAGACACACAGGGACATGTTCCTTGCTGCTGGCATTGCTGTGGGCAGTTGCTGCCAGCAAGGGGTGGAGAAGAGTGCAGGACTCAGCGTCTCCTCTCCCACAACTGCACTGGCCACACGCTTCTGCCAGCACGCTGCACACACTCACCGCTGCAGTGCAGAATCTCTTCAGAATGCAGGAACAGTCCAAAACAAAAGGCCCTACTTTAACCCTGCTGAATAGATTCAAGAAATTACACATTTGTTCTGATTTGAAAGAAGATAGAAAAAGCTAAAAACTGAGTATAACGTGCAAAAACATCCTGGAAGTATTTCTGCTGCCACTCAAGTTGTGCAACATGCTTGACTGGAGAGACTTATTTCCATGCAAGCAGCTTGGCATGAAATCCCACTGAAAGGCCTGTGGTTCCCTAACGCTGTCATGACATCATGATTTAGGATTTTTAGAGTTATCAGCCCAGCACAGCTGGTGTCATGGTTGCCATTATACCATGAAACACTGAGGAGTTTTAAACGAAAAAGTTTTCCTTGTTTGAAATTCTTAGATTTCTTCCATCTTATTCTGCAGATTCTTAAAACCAGACTGGTTCTGTAAGCAGAGTATAGCTGATACGTAAGCAGAGCAGGAAACAGTGCTGCTTTAACTGAAAATAAATCTGTCAACAAGGAGGCACCAGGAGAGCCCCACTTCAGACTTTTCAGGTTCTTATTAAAAAATATAAATTAAAGTCAATATTTTCACATTATTTGCTACATCTGTTTGCTATTCCATTATAAATAAAAATACAGGGGCCTCCAATTCAGTGTTAGTTCACTCAAAAAAAAAATCAAAAAGTCCTTTTCATTTAATACTGCATTTTAATTGTTCTAGACTGTACTGTATTACAACGAAAGGTTCACAAGAAATAAGCTATGCATTACCCAAACTGGGCAGTTAACAAGACCTTTGGCAGTGTACTATATTTCCCTTTCTAAAGTATGAAGGACAGCAAGGCTATGGAAGCACATCTCCGTTGTAGGAACCTTGCTGACTGTCACAAGCAGATCCAGCTCTGCACTCTTTGTAGACAGCTGGGAAACCAAAAAAACCCACAAACCCTTTCCTGTGTCCAGAGGCCAGGGAAACTGAGCAGAGTTCAGTGCCACACTAGAGTTCAGTTTTAAAGGAAATATACCAAAGATTTAAACAACTGCCCTGGCACCTCACGCTCCTGCCAACCATTGCACAGCATACTTTACCTGGGACAGCAGGATCCCAAAGCCCTTCAAGCAAAAAAAGAGACTGATTTTCTTAAAGGAAGCTTTATTAAATTCCCTGTCAGAGAACCAGAACCTCCTAAGTGCACAGGAAAATCCACCACATTCCTGCAGTGTGCACCCAGGGCTAGGCTGGTGATGAGCAGTTCCCACAGCCATCAAATTTCGAGAGCAGTTTTAGCAAACAGCAATTGCTCTTGGGAGTGAGAATTGCTGGTGAGTGCTCAGCTCCTTTGAAAATCTTCTCTCAGCCAGTCTAGAGTGTTCACATACCAGGTGGTAACTTCAGGTTCAGTGTTTAGGAGATGTGCAGGTCTTGACAGCTCTACCACATGCATAATTGTATATTAAGACTTTTGGACACAAAGGTAGAATGAACCTACTTGACGGGACAAATACTATTAAGCTTTATAGCTCCAAGAATGAGGCCAAAATAAAGGTGACAGGCTGCAGATAGCTGCATATCTCAAGGCAAGTGACACAGGGACACAGTGCTGTGGAGCTGGGGATGCTGTTCCAGCCACACAGAGAGAAAGGAAACACACGCCTGAGTACACGCTGTGTATGCAGAACACGGAGATCAATTTGATGGATGTGAGCAGGTCTGTGCTGAAGAGGTTGCAGCCAATATCCCCAAAGCAGCACAGCAATGATGGCTCACCATTTCCTTGCAGTGCCCAGCTGCAGCAGCCTTCGGCAGCGCAGTGCCAGGGGCAGCCAAAGCGCACCAGCCCCCTAAGCCTCCTTCCAGGATCACGCACATGCAGGACATGGGGGACTTCAGACCTCCCAGAGCATGGCACAGACTTTGCTCCTGCTTCACTCAGCAGGCCTTGGAGATCACCTGCAGCCTGTGTCTAGAGACGGGAATTTAATTCCTGTGCCCTGCAACCAGCTAAAGGCATGTTCCACTATCTCAATCCAAATTTCCAGACCAAACCATAAGACAGTATGAACCGACAGGAGGTCTCATGCCAGGAAGTTATTTAAAGTTGTGACATTCTGCTTGTGTGATAGTTTTGATCCTCCACCCCAAGTTTTCCACTAGAGAAGCACAACAGGTTTTGGTGTAGAAGACAGGTTTTGGGAGTGAGAAGCCAGAGCATGTGCCAGCACCAAGGAGGCTGTGTCCTTAGAGAATTTGCTTCTTCATTCATACAAACACAACACCCTTTATATCTTCAGCTGAGACCCTCATGTACACTGCCTGCTCTCACCCAAAATCATCAGGAAAGAGTGTGAGCAAAGAGAACAGTCTCTTCACAAGAAAAACTCAGGCTGACAAGTCACCAAAGAGAAGCAGTCAGCACAGCACTTACTCCCTCCAAAATGAGTCCCATCACAACAAGGTGGGCAAACACAGGTCATCTAATCTTGGCAACCTCAGATTTTAAGTCTCAAAGATGAAATATCATGATCTATCAACAAAGGCAGCATGTGAAGGCCTACATGTCCACACTAAGATCTCTTGTGGAAGCGAGGGAAGGAAGCCTTTAACTTCCTTTCTTTCACTTGCCCTACTTTTCCTCTGCCCCTGCAACCAAGGACTGGGGTTTGTTGTTAGTAGATGTGTCGGCTAAATGTCCCAGGCAGATCTCTGTGACATTAGGGTCCTGTATAAACTCCAGACTTGTTTTCTGAAAAACAGTTCTGTAATCACAAACACAAGGAGAAAAAAAACCAGGAGAAACTGCCTTGAGTAATGGGTAAAGTCAAAGAAACCGCCCAATGTCGCACACTGCTGTTGCAAGAGAAGCACTTCGGTGGAAAAAAACTGGTGGCTGAATCTTAACCAAGACAAACAAAAGGAGGAAAGCCTGTGTGAACAAACTGGAGCCTTTGCTGCACCATTCTTCAAGGACATTTACCCTGCAACTATAACACAGTGCAAAGACAGCTTCAGTAAACAGCGACAGCAGAAACCTTGTGCCATTTCTGGCTAGTTAAAAAGCCATGTTCACAGCCCAAAAATCCTGATGACTTGGCCACTGCTACTCACTTCAACTGGAATTAAGGAGTAAGGTCAGCTAAAGAAAGACAAGAATAAGGTTAGCTCATGCTGCCTGCTTGGTCTAATCCAAAGTGTGTGCTAGAAACCATCCATACCAACAACCCAAGTTAATAATTTAATTACTGGAGAAAAGACAGTCAAACAATTAGAGTTTTAGGCTTCTGTTACACAAATTGGCACCTTATACAGCAGCCATTGGGGTGGCAGTCTGCTGACAGTAACACTGCTGTGCCAGCAACAGCAAAAATGCCCTTACAGCAGTTTTCCAGAGGAAGGCATTTAACATGCACAGGGAGGGGTCAGGATTTAAGTGTATGACCATAACAGACTACCGAGTGTGAAAAATACAACAAGACAGACAGTTAAAAGAAAATTTCTCAACCAGTTAAAAGAAATCTAAACAAAAACCCACTCAACTTAACACTGAAAGGAAATATACTGCATTCAAAGCCTGCAGAGGGGAACACAGAATTTCTTCTACATACAAGAACAGGTATACGTCATCTTTTGTGAGACCAGGGCTAGGGTGTTCTCAACAGAAAACCAGCTGTTCAAATCATATGAGCAGCAGGACAGGGCTTTACCTACACACCCCAAAACGCAACACAAAACACAACACCACAGCTACAGAACTTAAATGACACTTACTCATGTACTCTGTTGTCTCCATACAAGTCACTTAACCCAAAGCTGACATAGTGCCAGTGCTCAGGAACATTCAGCGCTGGGTTTCCCAGGTTTCTGTACATGCTAACATAGTCCAGAGGGTCAGGTCCTCCCAACCTGCATTAAAAACAGAAAAATTCTTAGGTAAGTTAGTTTACTCAAGACAATTGGTAAGTCTCCCCAGGTGCTACAAGAGTTTGTGCAAAGACCTGGTTTAAAACAAAAGTTAGAAAGAACATTCAAATAGCCTCTTGGAAAAAAAAAAAAAAAAGATTGAGGAGAATGGTTAGTTTAAGTCCAGAAAGCTCTGAGCACAGGAAGGCAAAGTACATGTGTGCAACACACTAAAAATGTTTTTAACATTAAAGCATAAAAACCTCTGGAAAATCATATTAAAGCTTCCACAAAAGACAAAGAAAATTGAAAAACTGTACTAGTAAAATAGCAATGGCTGTATCTGCATTGCAAGCTCTTAATTCAGTCCAGAGGCACATACCTCAAAAAAAGTGATGCTATTCCTCAAAGCAGAATTTGAAATGGCTAAGTTTTGAGGCGAGTAATCCATACGTCTGAACATAGACAAAGTAGTTACAACAGTGGAGGAGAAAAACATTGATTCAGTAAAATTAGCACCAAAACTTCTAAAAATACACCACTTGCATTAACCAAGAATGAGTAAAAAGCACCACTGTACCCTCTGCATCAGTATTAGAATGGGTTCCTTAAAAGAACATAACTCAAAAGTCAGTGCAGCACAGGCAGGTCACGCTAAGCAGCAATCACCAAAGCCTGCAGCCACCCTTCCCTACAAGGCACAGGGAAGCGAGGCCGTGTGCCAGCAGAGAGCACAGCACATCCTCCTGCCACTCGCATCACCTCTGCCCGCGCAAAGACAGGACAACTCCCCGCTGAAGGAAGGAACACGCTGGACTGTTTTGCTGTTTGCCCTGTCAGCCACAGAACACCTACCACAAGCAGTTACAGCACGGCTGAGCAGCTGTTTAACCATTTTGTGCCTACAACGCACTTTGTCTTCAAGTAAAACTCTCAGCTGCTCCAAACAAGAAAATCCAAACTCACACGACCCCATTCATTGGAACCAATGATTCTACACATCAATTCCTCTCATCTCTATTGTCTGTTCAGACCCTGACACAATCATCTGCAGGTTGCAGGGCATGGCTGTGTTTCCTTCACTAGTCCTGGGGGTTTGTGTATCATCATAAGCTGTCTCCATGGCTGGACAGATGGATCCTGCCCTAGTGACAGTGAGACACTATTTGAAATCCTCTGCACTCCTCCTGTTGCCCAACTTTATCAAGTCTGTACAAAACAGAATATCAGCTTGGTGTACTAAAAGGTCCATGGGCTCTCTCCACAGGTGTGCTGTGCTGCCTTGCTCCTACTGCTGTCGGCAAAAAAACAGAGCAGTTATCTAACATGACTGACTTTACCTAGGACAGCTTCCCCCCTCTGAAGTCACATAAGGCCATCATGGTGGCTGAGACCAGCTGCAGTTTCTCCAGCAGGTCAGTCAAGGATGCAGCCCAGGATACTGGGGCAGGACAGAGTGGGTGAGCAGCTTGCCCCCAGAAGTGGCACAGGCATCCATTGCCAAGGGCTATACCAGGACAACGCAGGCTTCTTGTATGACAAACGGCATCTTCATGGCATAAAAGGCAAATCGGTGAGCAAACATGGAGAATGTGTGTCAGACCCCAGGGTGGAGCTGAGTCTGATCTTCAGTAGACACCTGAGAAAACCTGTTCTCAAAGTCTAGCAATAGCTTGAAACACTCAAAAAACAAGTCCCGTCTGACACCCTTTCCTCACCTGTTCCCTTTCACTGGCATCAGGTCACACTGGAGGCTGAGATCTCTACCAGAAACACCCATTCAGATGGCTGTGTTCAGAGCATGGCACCTCTATCCTGGCCAGTGCTCAGTCTCCCAGGGATCCATGATGGAAGCAGCCAGATGGAAGCAATTCCAGCCAGGATGGTCTCTCACCCTTGAGGAGTGGCAGTGAACAGCAGTAGCCACACACAATTATTACTGGACTGGGAAGACTCCGCAGTGAGGGAGGTTCATACACTGACCAGCGTGAGAGATTAGTCAGTGGTCAGAGCAGTTGTGTGGGCTTTGCAATGAAGGGATCACTGCTAAGCAACCAGCATCTCCCACATGAAGAAAACCTGCTTCCAAACTGGGTTTAGTAACAGTTTAGAAGTCAAACAACCAACGCTGGAACACTGCTGACACAGGCACTCTGACACTGACAACACACAAGACAAACCTCTACACTGCCCTTTTCAGGACAGGGACTGTTCCATGAGTACATGCTTCTCCCTAGAGCTACTCAAACATACTTGTCAGGTCTGATGCAGATGGCAAGTCCTGCCTAGACAGCACCAGGCAAGAGGCACACCTCTCCCTCACTCCTGCCAGCAATCCTGTGTTTGTCTCCAAAGGCCAAACTCCTCTGGGGAGCTGCAGCGCCGCGCTACCCAAGAGGTGGCCACAGCAATGCAGCACCAGGCAGCCTGGAGGAGCTGAGCTCAGTCCTGCCCAGAGTTCACTACCAACTGTTGCTCAATGATCCAGTCACACCATCTTTACTCACTGAGAAATGCAGTAGGCTTGGAAGAGACACAGACTAAAAGCCTGCAGCAGTGACTAATTAAATTTTGAAAAACACGTAGCCAAGCCATATACCTATCCCAAAACCACTGCAACTGCAGGAGCATCCAGCACGAGCTTGAAGCCGGCTACCTGCAGCACACAGCAAGAGAGCCATGGCAATAACGCTCCCCAAAGGTTAGTCAGCACAGATATTCATCCAGTTTCGGTGGCAGGTTTCACTGCTCTAACGTCGGCGCTGCTGTGGTACATCCTCCCGCCCACGGCCACTGCGGCAGGGTTTGACCTTGTATCACAATCTACATATCAGTACATGCACTCACACAAAGAGCTGGAAGCGTTGGAGGATTTTATTAGGAAGAGCCCAACTTCAAAGCCAGAGGTACAGTACAAATTTGTTACATTCTCTATTCATGGAGCTCATTCAGGAGCAAGAAGGGCTGCCTCAGGGGAAACCCTGTATTTGCATCTGCACCAAGAGTCTTCTTTTGACTGATGTTAAGAGTGTTCTGAAGTTTCTGTGGAAGGAGAAATGCGAAATGCAGAGAGGAAAGAGACCCACAATTGAAAAAAAAATTGGAAAATTCCTAATTTGTTCACCCTGAAAAGTCCTTAGAGTATTGCTTGTAGTCACTTCCCAGCAGCTGACAATAGGACTGCTTTTTACAGCTACCTTTTGACAACCCTTCAGAAGTCACCCGTGATTCCCAAAAGGCCACAAACCACAGCTCACTGCACAGGTTTTTGAGTATATGGCCTAAATTTAAGATACATGATAAAAACCCAGTAGTCCAGCCCAAATTATGCCTATTTCAAAACCTATCACAAAGGAAAGAACAAATTTGATTTTTTCACCAGCAGTTCTAAGCAACAAGATATTTCATTCTGAGGTACTCTACCATATTTATAATAAAAGTGGACACTGGATATCAACAGAGAAACTCCATCTTGGTGCATGGCCTTCACAAACACAGCCAGAAACCTTCCCATCTTGGAATGATTGAATCCCAAACTCTCTCCCAAGATATGCAAATAGCATTTTAAAACACTAGTTCCATTAAATAATCCACATGGCTAAACCCCTTTATGTAATAGGCATAGAATTCTGCAGATTCTCCAATGCTACACAGTAAGGATCTCCTCTGTTGTGCAAGCCAAAGACTACAACTTTAGGGCCCTGAACAAAAAAAACAAATAGCTGTTAACTGTGGAGAAACTGATACGTATAATTAAAAGCTGATTAGTGTTACAATATTTCTCCTAAGGCAAGGAACTTAGTTCAGCAATTTCCTCTTCTAATCTAAACCAGCTAATAGCTGGCAGCCCATGCAGAGTAGGACAGATTAGCAGACAGAGTTGTGGCAGGAGTCGTTCTACCAGACTTAACAAAACCAACCTCCAAGTTTCACCCAACAGGAGAGAAAGAACTTGTGTCGTCCACGTAGGCTTCACCTCGTACAAGCATTTCCCGCACAGGACAGCAGTAGGAAGCTCACCTCTACAACAGAAGCTCTCAGCTCTCATTGCTGCCTGAGCTAACAGTTGGAGGAATCACTAAGTGGAAAACGCCAGGATAAACAGGCCTTCATATTCCTTCTTACTTGCAACCTGCCACCGCTGCCAGCAGCAATCTTTTTAGTCTTTGAGCTCCAGTTCCAGTGAAACCCTAATAAATCCCTTAAGCAAAGAAGCAACAAAGTTTCTTCCCAAACAAGGGGCTTTGCCATTCTTCGTTATGGACCTAAATTTCCCTCAACCCCCACAAATCTTACATCACTATAGTCAGCATTGTTTTGAGCTGTTGATAGAAAAGAAGTGCTGATGTGACAGGAAACTCTTCATGAGTATCTAAGATTACACATAGGTGTAAAAACAGACTGATCGGACCACCACCAAACTACTGATGTGCACAGATGACTAAGAAATTATATTTTGAGGTCTCAGATTTGCAACATCTAATCTCAGCCCACCCTGTCATTTTAACACAATACTCCCCTTCACTTAAAAAAACAACACTTCTGTGGACAACTACAGCAATAGATTTGTCTGTCAAAGCAGCACACCGGGAGGACGTTATTCTGCTGTTGCTCAGGACTCTAATTAGATAAAGACATACTGGTTGAAATGAACTGTAAATAAAGAAGTTGAGTATTTACTAGATTTTTCCAAGTGCTGGGGTAGGGACTGGCCAATGTCAGGTAAAGCAAACACTCGGGGGTGACTTGATCATGTTCCTTAGCCCCAGAAGAGGGGGCTGAGCAGCTAAGCGATAGCAAAAAGCAAAAGGAACTCCTCTTCACACGGGATTAGACGCTAGACACTTATCTTGATGGCTAAACATCCAAGCACTTCCTTCATGCCACTCTCCCACATAAACAACTGCTGTTCCTGGTGTCAGACACTGTGTCAGCAGAGACACTGAGCAGCAGATTCACAGTCTGCGATAACACATGGCTACGTAAGGCCAAGAGAAGCTGGCACTGCCCCGCGGGCTTTATGGGTACACACGGCATGTGTCCGGCCTGGAGGCTGGAACAACGGGTTCACTCCGGTCAGTGCCGGCCACGCTCGAACCCCAGGCTCCTGGCCAGAAGACAGAGCTCGTGCCTTCTGTCTGGGGGGGAAACTCCAGCCCCTCACCTTCTGCGGGAACACCTCCACTGAGTAACACGCACCCCCTTTTTGTATGACCTGCCCCAGCCGAGGCGTTCATCAGCCACTCCTCACTCAGGGACCCTCCAATTCACCCCAGAAACCCCAATACACTCTCCTGTCTTCAGTGCACACCTCCTTAGACCCCTCTTCCTATTGCCAGCATATTCTGGCCAGGAGCCCCTCCAAACACACCCCCTGGGCAACCAACTGCATCCCCAGTGCCTCCATCCCCAGATCAGCTGGGCATCCCCAAAACTCTTGCACCTCACCCCTAACTCAGGATGCAACCCCCAGTCCCTCACCCCTTGCTGCAACCCTCCCCAGATGGTCCGCCTCACCCCGTGCAACGTCCCCAGCCCCAGTGCTTCTCCCAGACCTCTCCCGCTCCCACTACTCCTCCCAAACCCTCTCCTATCCCACACAAGGCGCCGGCCCCACTGCTCCCCCCAGCTCCACGCAAGACCCCGGCCCCATCCAGGCCGCCTCACCAGTACTTGAGGATGGCGGTGACCTGGAGCGGGTTGGGCTGGTCGGGGTAAAGGCGGCGGCACTCGCCGTAGATACCGTGCAGCCCCGGCGGGAACAGCGACGGGAAGGATCCGGACCCAGACCCCGAGCCGGCCCCCGGCCCGCCCGCGGGGGGCCCCCCGGTCGGCCGCCCTCCCTCCATGTCCCGGAGGCGGCTGGTCCCAGCCCGTCCCGGTTGGTGCCGAACCCACTCCGCTCCCGCCAGGCGCTCCCGGCCCGGCCCGGCCCGGCCCAAGCGGCTGCGTGGGGCCGCGGGAGGAGGGGCGGGGCCTACTGCCGGGCCGCGTGAGTGACAGGCTAGCTCGGCCAATGGCGACGCGGCGCGGGGCTCCGCGCGGAGGGGGCGGGGCCCCGCTGCACGGGCTGCGTGAGGGACAGNCCCGGCCCCATCCAGGCCGCCTCACCAGTACTTGAGGATGGCGGTGACCTGGAGCGGGTTGGGCTGGTCGGGGTAAAGGCGGCGGCACTCGCCGTAGATACCGTGCAGCCCCGGCGGGAACAGCGACGGGAAGGATCCGGACCCAGACCCCGAGCCGGACCCCGGCCCGCCCGCGGGGGGCCCCCCGGTCGGCCGCACTCCCTCCATGTCCCGGAGGCGGCTGGTCCCAGCCCGTCCCGGTTGGTGCCGAACCCACTCCGCTCCCGCCAGGCGCTCCCGGCCCGGCCCGGCCCGGCCCAAGCGGCTGCGTGGGGCCGCGGGAGGAGGGGCGGGGCCTACTGCCGGGCCGCGTGAGTGACAGGCTAGCTCGGCCAATGGCGACGCGGCGCGGGGCTCCGCGCGGAGGGGGCGGGGCCCCGCTGCACGGGCTGCGTGAGTGACAGGACGGCTCGACCAATGGCGACTGGCGGCGCGGAGGGCGGCCGCGCCTCTGCCCTCGCCCCACGTTACGCTGCGGGCGCGCCCCCTAGCGGCGGCGCGGGGCCCCTCGATGGGCGGGGCGGTGGGCGGGGCGATGGCTGCGCGAGGCGGTGGCGGGAACGCAGAGCGGGGTCGGGCGGGGAGCGAGAGGGGCCTGCACCCTGTGCACTCTCTGTGTCTGTAGGTCCCTTGGAGGCAGCGGGAAGCTGCCAATAGGTGAAGTTTGAGGGCTCTCTGATCGCGGATTGTGGCTTGTGCACGGAGCACACTGACGAACTGGCTCATTCCTGAGTTGCAGCTACACCTGTGGTCATGCAAAGCCAGGTATGTACATGTGGATGGTGTATGCACAACGGTCCTACACGCCTTTGCTAGAGCAGCGTCCTGCTTGTTAATCAGCAAATAGAAAAAAATGAGCTATAGAGTGCTCAGAGGAGAGGGTGAGTGCTCATGCTCGCATTTCTCACTTAAATAGGTGAGAGTTTATTCTAAAAGCATTCACGACACCGTTTGGGAGAACACACATGGTCAAGAAGCTGACAACCTGGCAGCCAAGTGACAGTCCCCTGATAAAGGAGGTGAGCAGTTGGTGTCTTCACTTCACACCGTGCAAAATATGTCACTTGTCCTGTTACCGTGATACTACTTTTTGTGACATCGGCCCGAGAAGTCAGCTGCAGTCTGCTGAGAAGGTGGATGTAACTGTATGAAAGGCTGTGTTGGCTCAATACACCCATAATGAGTGTCTCCTGGCGTTCACTAAAGTGATACAACACTGGCCTCAATTTAAACTCCTCAATCCCATTGTACAAAAACTCCCTCTTTATGCTAGGTGAATGAGGAAGGTCACTAAAGGTAAACATCTGGGATGAGACTTATCTACTAGGGCTAAAGGCAGGAACTACAGGAGAAAAGTCCATGTCTGCAGGAGAGATGTGGGACAAGACAGGTGTGCTCACTGGCATGGAAGTTCATTTTAATTAATTACAAGACATGGAGTTTCAGTCCTCGATTATTCCAAGTGCTTTTAGAATACTTAGTCAATGGAAAATGACATTGTGTTCATTGTTCAACACTGAAATGCTCATGATATACATTCTTTATACTGATGCCTCTTTTGTGGTTCTCGTGCCTCTAAAATGGAGAGAAACTGGTATTTCATGGAGGGAACAGATGTGTTATGATGATCCCATGAAATGATGGGACAATAAAATGCTTTCCTTAGTCATAGATCCCCTCTACAGAAGTTAATGGGATCACTTCTTTCTCCTTTCCTATTAGAAAAAGTTAGGGGGTGGAAATGTATTAAGCGGGAGCTAGCCAATTGCCATGCAGGGGTTATGGTGGAAGCGCCCAGCTAACCCCCGGACCGCAACATCCACCGGTTTCTCGGCCGTGGATGTGTCCGCAGGATTCCCTTTTTCCGAACTCCGCCTCCCAGCACGCCCCGCTCCTGCGCCGTCCTACAACTCCCAGCATGGCTTGCTCCAGGCGCCGGCCTACAGCTCCCGGCATGCCCCGCTGCCCTCTGCGCAGCGTCGGACTATAGCGCCCGGCAGGCGCCGCGGCGGCGGGAATACATCACCCAGGCGGCGCTGCGTCACCGCTCCGCGCCTGCGCCGCCGAGGGCTGGGCTGTTGCTCCCTCACGGGCGGCTGCGGCGGGTCCTCGCCATGGAGTCCTACGATGTGATAGCGAACCAGCCCGTCGTGATAGACAACGTGAGTGCGGGCGGCCGCGTGTCTCGGGAGCGGGGAGGGCCCGCAATCCCTTTGTCATCGGGGCGGCCGCG
>VXBT01009500.1:129598-239516 GCA_013400235.1 Oriolus oriolus | reverse complement strand
GGGGGCGCCCGCCCCCCGCCCGCCGCCGCCGCCCCCCCACCTCAGCCGGCCCGGCCGCCGCCTCCGGCCCTCGCACGGCGCCATACGGCGTCCTCGGGGGGCGGGGCCGCTGCGCCTCGGCGCGTCGCTATTGGCTGGGGCGACTGGCAGTCACCCGCCGCGGGGCCGCTGCCCCGCGCTGGGGGGCGCAGCCCCCGTCGCCGCCGAGCTACCTCTGGCTGGGAGGGGCGGCGGGCCCCCATTGGTTGGGGCGGCTGTCAGTCAGCGGGGCAGCCCGGTGCTACCTGCCGGAGTGGGGCGGGACTGCCGCCGCATCACCTGCGCGCATTGGCAGCTGGCGCTGTCAGTCAGGCGGGGCTTCCCCCGGCCCCGCCCCGCCCGTCTTTGTGCCGGGGCGACAATGGGGGTGCTGGGCCAGGCCCTGGCCGCACTCCCAGCATCCTCCGGGACCGGCCTTGGCCGGGGTTCCAGTGTGCTCCTGGTGGGACGTGGATGGACCCCGCACAGGCTCTGGGGGTGCCGGCACTTCCCTTGGCCCATGCAGGAGCTTTCCAGCCAGGCCCCCATCACAGGCCCAGCGAGAGAGAAGCCTTTACCCCTTGTACTGCCCCTCCTCTAGTGCGTCCAGCACAGTGGTCACAACAAAGCAGTGCCCTTACCAAGGCGTGGATTCCCATGCCTTGGAATGCTGCTGCTGAAGGATCTGTCCCCAGCACGGGTTGCATCAGCTGTAATTTGACAGCGTAGCGTGGTGTTGCAGATGGCTGCTCCAATCTGCTGATGCTGCTCATTAGCACAAAGCAGACCTTCAATCTGTGTGTGTTATATCTCTGCGGGAGATGAATGACAGTGATTCCATGCCTCTTTGAGGTACTTCTGGGTACAGTTCTTGCTTGTCCTATCCATGCTGCCCTCCCAGGAGGAAGGACCATCCAGGAAGGGGTAGGAGGGCATATCTTGAACCGAGCCTCCTTTAGTGTACTGAGTCACAAACCCGTGCTCCTCCCTTCTGACCTCTACCGCCAGTGATTGAGATTCTGTTGTTTTGAAGGGTCAGTACAGTGCTCTGTTCTTCCTCCACAAGCTTAATTTCTGCTGAATCTTTTTGCCCTATGAAGTCTGGCACTTGTCAGCCTATTGCCTTAACTCCCCATAAAGTGAATGACTGTAGGTCTTCTCAGATAAAGGCAGTTATTCTACTGACTTTTCTTTTTTATTGATCCCAAATTCCTCTCTACAGCTTGAGCTTTCTGATACAGTTTTGGCTTTGTTTCTTTCCCTGGAATCTTACAGCGGAGGGATTTAGGTTAGACACTGAAGGAAAGCACCTAACAGAAAATGACAGTAAGCAGTAAAATTGATTATGTTGAGAAAAACATGTATCTTCTTTATTGAAGATATTAAAAAATGTATTACGTTGATTGTTTTTAGAAATGTCTGGGTCAGCACTGATCCTGCTGTGTTGTTCATTGATTAGCTAAACACTAAAGTTATCTCTAGGCATTCCGGTACTGTGAGGATGACTTTGTTGAGCTATTCATGTAGTAGCAGCCTATATTTAATTTCAGCATGTCCTTTTGTTATTTAGTGCAATGATTGCCTCCCCTGCCTCAGACCTGAAGAAGGGCTTATGTGCCAGCAGCTGATTCTGTGTCTTTTTTCATTTTATCAGCTGGTCTTATAAAAGCTAATTCTTGGTTCTTTCCGATAAACGAGCTCCCCCCTTCCCCTCCCTGTACAATAAGTAGAATGGAGCAGTTGTTGTGACATCTGCCTGGAACGCTGGCAGGCTGTGGGCCGAGGAGCCTCGTGGTGACGCTGCATTTTTGGTACTCTTTGGAGTTCAGGCAGGACAGGAAGTGGAGCTGCACAGAGCAGGTACCACTCTTCCCACTGCTGTTCCATTACTGCTTTTCCTCAGAGAGCTGCAGGCACCTTTTGAAGGCTGAATGTTATCCTGTCTCACGTGTGCCTGTGTGTGGGAAGGTGGGAAGGGGGAAGTGAGATACTGAGCTGGTGAGAGCCAGACCCCTCCAGTCCCAGCCCTGCTCTAGTATCTCAGTGTGTTCCAAAAGGACATGGAGTTCTGTAGCTAAAAACTCAGCAAGGAGGTTTTTTCTCTTACCAAACATTGCTCTTAGCTATATGTTTTCAGCGGGGAGAGCTTTGTAATGTACAGTGGGAGGTTGGAGCTGTACCTCAGCACAACTTTAATACTATTCATTGTCTAATTTTTAAGAGTTGTGTTCCCATCTGCAGTCCAACAAGCTCTCTCTGAATGGTCTGGGAGCCTTGCTGAACATAATGCACATGTTGATAGTCCAGCTGTGGCCTAAGTCAGTGCAAATTCCTTTACCTCCATGGAACATGGAATTATCTCTTGTTTGCTTTGTAGTCTAAGTGGTGGCATTTTATGCAGCTGAGCTGTCAGCAAGGGCTGTTGTGTCTTTGGTTTGTTTCTGAGCTTATAAATTCTGTATCAAATAAAACAGCTTTACAACAATATGAAATGTGCACTCTCCATAGAAAGTGCTACACAGAAGACTGATTGGTGATTTCCATTTAAATTTGAGTCCTAAATGCATCAAGATGAATGAATCCATAACCAAGTGGCTACAGAGCTAGTGAATGAGGTATGTTCAGGGATGAGGTCTGTTCAGTTCCTTCAAGGCACTCACAAGAATTTTGAATGAGTTTATCTTCCTTGACCTTTACATTTTACATGTAGTTTTTCTTCTTTTATTCTTTTGCTCAGATTAAAATAAAAAAAATAAATAATATAAACCCCTGCCGAACAAAATGGAATGAAAGCCCAGCCAGGATAGTTACTAGTAGAAGTATATAAATTTGTAAATTTTTTAAAAGTTTTAATAAATCAGAGTTTGTAGCAGAAGAGAAGATGCAGGTATTTTTGCTTATTTGAAACAAAGATGGAAAAGCAGGTCTTTAAACCTTCTGAATCAGCGTTATTTCAAAATGTAAACATTTTCCTCTCATTGCATAGGAATCTCAAACTGGCCTATAATAAACAGATTTACTCTGTGTGCACATATCTTCAAAGAAGTAAAATGTTTTCAAGAAAAATTGAATAGGCAGAAAGTGCAGTCAGGTCTTTGTAGTGTGGAGATATCAAACAGCTGTTCTTGGTTTATTCCCAGGCACTTGGAAGCACAACTGTGTTGGAGCCCCATCCCACCGGCACATTCAAAGCAGTCATTCGTCTTTGACTCCAAGTTGGAGTTCTGAACTCCCAACACATTTGGTTAACTTTGAACTTCAGGATGTAAATCTTAAAATACATAGCTTGCTGGGAATCTCACCAGGACACGCTGGGTAATTTTTGGCCTGACATAAGGAAGTTTCAATCTCTAAGTCAAAATAGGAGCATCATTGTTCTCCTGAAACCAGTTCCCCGCAGCAGAATGTGCTAGCAGCAAGATCAGTCATTATGAACAAAATATTCAATAAGTGCGATATTCTAACATGGTTACGTTATGTTACTGCATTTCATTCAACTATTTTTCTGCAAACCTTGACACAGGGTGGTGTTCTTTCCCAGGCAGAGAGTTGTTTATAACCTATGATAAGAAAAATCAAACTAGTGGTTTTGGTTTATTCCTTGTTTTGCTTTGAAGGGAATAGCCAGAAGAGAGTCTGTCTCAAGGGAAGTCTTTTTAACACTTCACAGGGCACTTTGTCACAGTGATATCAGTTAGTGCAGACCTTGGGATGCAACTGGAGCCGAGTCCCTCGTGCCAAAAGGAAGTAGTTAGTCCTGCCTAGTTGGCAGCTTGGGTGTGCTCCTGAAGCCAGCCTGGCTGCAGGTGTTTATCAGGAGACAAGGATTCAAGCAATCTACCTTTCATATGCTTTATAAATAGCTGTGTCTGGTTTGCAGAGTATTCCTGACACTCATCTCCTACCGATGTGTCCTGGCAAATCTGACTCGTGGTTTAGAGGCAGGAGTATCCCGGCTCTGGTGGCAGAGCACATGTGCTCTGTGCAGAGCCTGACATCGCAGCTGAAACTGCTGATGGAAGTAGCTTGGCAGTAAAGTGCTGGACTGTGAACGGGAGAGGCTGGGGCCGCCCCGCATTCCTTTCTGCTGAGGCTGCTCTGGCTGGTAACCTCTGGCACTGGGATGGCGGCATTGGAAACTGCTGCAGCCAGGGCTTGCCTGGCAGAGCCCTGAGCAACTCCTCTGGCCCCAGCCTTGAAGCGAAACCGGTGATGCTGACCCACGTAGAGGTGGTCAGAAGTGGAAAGCTATGGAAACAGCTGTGCTGCTACTCATTTTAAAATGCTGTGGAGCAGCCAAGATGTCTTTTTGGCCTCAAAACCAGAGCAGTCCTGCTGCAGAGCCCTTGAGAGTGAACAGGCACTTCACAGGTCACAGCTTTCAGTGCAAACTCACACACGCTTTGCTCATGGAGCTAAGCAGAACTGCTCCTCTTTCTGCAGAAGAGCTTGCGCCCATGGTAGTCTGGGATTACCAGTGAAACGGCTTATCTGAGGAGATCCTATGAAAATCTGCTCCTTAGCAAAACTTGGGTGTTCCTGCAAGCTGCTCATTGTTTCAAGATGTCATTCCCTTGTGCAGGGAGAGGAAATGGAGGAGGGGAAGGAGTCAGCAAAGATCCAAGTTGATGATGGTGTTCCCAGAATGCTTCCGGACAGGGATGGGAGCTGTGGGGCCAGATGCCTGGCACTGACTCCCTGCCAGGGCCTTGCTGTGGCTGGTTTTACCCGCCCTGTGTTTGCTGCTTTGAATGTTGCAGGAGGCTCTTTGGATCTGTGCCTTTCTGACTGCCATCCCTCAGCTCTTCTTTGTCTCTTCTGAATGAGCTTTATCCCGTCAGCTGTGCTTCCTGCCCCCAGCCTTTCCCCTTGCAGTGTAACCAGTACCTTTGTCCTTTCCAGACCCCAGTCTGGGTTGGTTTCCAGTGTCTTTTTGGACCACATTTCTGCCTCCTTAGCATTAGCTAGTTCGTCCACCACTTGATCATCTTTTCTGTAGTCTCTTCTCCAATCTGTTTCCCACAATTCTTTGCTACTTCCTTCACTGACTTTATCTGCCCTCCCTCCATCCTTTGTAAATCTCCTTCTGAGAGGCTTGTAGCCTTTGTTCTGCCAGTGCCTCCTGAAGCTGGCAGAGTTCAATTGCTCTTTCTGGGCTTTCTGGAGTGTTCTCCTCCCCCCAGAGATTATCTAATATCGATAGACAATTGTGGAGTGTTGATTTAGCCTCCTGCACCCCTCACAGTAGCCCTGGCTAGAAGAATACTTGTCTGTACAGGGCAGTGTTTAGGTGTGTGCAGAGCAGTAGCAGGGTGTGTGGGGTGGTTGTGCCCTGTGAGATGTGTCACTGCCAGAGAGGGTGCCAGTCACTCACTCCCATAGCCAAGCTGGCACTTCCCATCCCCAGCCAGCCTGGAGAGTCAGTCCCTGGGAAGCTTTATTCCTAGTAGAAAGGACAGGATCTGGCAGTGGTGATGTACCTTGCCACTCCTTCAGCACTTGTGAAGATGATGGAATGAATGATAAGCTCACATATTTGTCTGTTGCTTCCACAGGGCTCGGGTGTGATTAAAGCAGGTTTTGCGGGTGATCAAATACCAAAATACTGCTTTCCTAACTAGTAAGTATTCTGCTGGTCTTGGGAACTTCTTAGTGCTGTGTACCAATTCTTTGTTATGTAGAGGGGAAGAATTGCCCAGTTTTATGAATGGAAAAATGAGTTACTCTTTTCTGCCTGCTGCAAAGAAGCATCAGGGAGATGAGAGCTCCGCTGTTAAATATTTTGAGATTTTCAGAGACTCACACACATCACAAAAGGTGACATCACTTTGTCAGGCTCAACACACAACCGAAGCTGTAGGATCCTTTAATCTGCACACATGAGGAAAAGGACCTGGAAAAAGTAAAATTTGGGATGAGACATGCGAACACCTCTGTATTTTTTTTGGTGTGTGGTATGATGTCTTGATTCCTGCCAGGCTTCTTTGTAAGTTTCCTGAGAGTTTTGCCAGGATGAAGACTGCTGGAACAGGAACTCTGAATAGTCACTGGCTTTTATTTTCAATGCAGTTGGTTTTTAATGAGTAATTTTGTGTTCTGAGCAATGTGTTCTGTATGAGATGGTGGGGTATGGGACTACAAATGTCTAATCTGATAAGTCTGCCTGAGGTCAGGCAGCACATGTGGATCCAACACCTCAGACGATTGCTCAGTCTAGCCATGTTCATCCCAGGCACTGTTGAAACAGGTGAGTCCTGAATAATCAGTGAAAACGTGGCCAGACTCAGCTGGTTTATGTCCAGCCGATTCAGAACTGTCTGCAGTCTGTCCCCTTCACCTCTGATTCTGAGATGAGGTCAGAGCAAACCTGCATCTGTCTGCACCTGGTAGTGCCCCCAGACACACCCATTGCTTGAGGAGGTTCTGGTTAGGACAGAGAGGAACAAAGTAGGCAATCCTTGGGTGCATCTGAGCTCTTTGTAGAAGCATTTACTCTCTTGTCTCTGTTCTAGTGTGGGCAGACCAAAGCACGTTCGTGTTATGGCTGGTGCTTTAGAAGGGGACATTTTCATTGGTCCAAAGGCAGAGGTAAGAACACCTGTACACTGCATTTCTCCATATAGCTCAGTGTGCTGCTGTAAGGGGGGATGTGGCAGCTGGACTGTGGTTCTTTGGTATCGTGTAGGTCTGAAGAGTAGAATAGATTGTCACGTACATGTGTGTCTGAGGTGGAGTGGGAAGCTTCGTGAAATTCTTCGTGAAATCTGCTGACCACAGACCTGGTTCCCAAGGCCTTCGATATCTCTCTATTCTTTTTAGGCTATTTCTAGCTCTACATGGTTACATACTTTTGACTGGGAACTTTAAAAATGGAGCCTACTTGATTGCTGTATGCCTCCCTGCTGAGGGTGGGAATCTTCTCTCCACAGTCCTACTTCTGTCAGCACGTAGCCAGTTGTGTGGTCACATTTCTTGTGAGCCCTTCAAACTGCATTCCCCAGTAACATCCTGTTATGTTTTATATCATAACTGAGCTGGTAGTACAAAGATACCATATGATAGATGTCTGCGTGTTGGCTTGAAAAGTGTTACAATGGAATATGCTCTGCAAATGTCAGACATAGACATTCCTGCTTGGTATGAAAAGGCCTTGTCTAGTCTTGGCTTCTCTGGGAGAGATATTTGTGGTGAGTGTTCGGGTTGTACCCAGTGTGCTATAGGAAGTTACCTTTTAGTGGAATCAAAACTGAAGTGAGTCTGACAGTAAGTCACAGTCACAGTGCTCAGAAGTGTGATTGTTGGAAGCTCTGGTGTTCTCTTGTCCTTTCTGTTTGCTCAGGAGCACAGAGGTCTTCTTGCGATCCGATACCCGATGGAGCATGGCATAGTGAAGGACTGGAACGACATGGAGCGCATCTGGCAGTACGTGTATTCTAAAGACCAGCTCCAGACATTCTCAGAAGAGGTGAGAGACCACATTATGTAAGGCACAGGCATCATTCAGTGTGTGTGTAACACCAGAAGCCTTGGGACTCTGGGAAAGATTTGGGACTTTTCCTTTGCCCTTCTTTCTAAATGTGTGTCTGTTGTTAAATTAGGCTCTTTCACCTCTCAGGAGATACTGCACAAGAATTGTCCAAGCAGAATTTCTCTCCAGATCTGATGGTTTGGCCTGACTGAAAATCTGCCTTTCACATTTGCTATTCACACTCTCTCTAATGATTCTACTCTAGGCCAAGTGCTTCTGACTTTTCCTGTTCTGCCTGCACATCAGGCATATCCACTCAGCAGTGACATGATTTGAAGTGTGGAAGGAGAAAACCACAGTCCTGTGGTCTGGAAGGATCTGACCAAAAAACTATTAAATGTCTGAGAGTAATCTAAGTTGTGGAGTAGGAATATTTCTGTCTGCTTGTGCTAAGACCATATGCCTTCACCCTTTCTTAGGGTCTGTGTATTTTGACTAATCTGGCTGATTTTTGTCACTGAGAGTCATCTTGTTTGTCCTTCATGGGGCAGAGTTACTCACAGAGTACATTTCCTCACACTTCTTCATAACTAGACCAGAACCCTGCTGGTCTTCAACCTAATAGAGATTCACAGTCCAATACAGCTCAGCTGAAATTACTCCTTTGTACCTGTCCTCTTGCACCAGTGGTTCCTAAAGTGAATAAATAAGCACCAACTTTTAGGAACACACCCCTACTGCCTCCTGGTTACTGCAGCACAGCTCCTTCTTCTCTTTCCCAGCATCCTGTGCTGCTGACAGAAGCACCCCTAAACCCGCGCAAGAACAGAGAGCGTGCTGCTGAGGTGTTTTTTGAGACCTTCAATGTGCCAGCACTATTCATCTCCATGCAAGCTGTGCTTAGCCTGTAAGTGTCTTTCGTCTTTGATTTGTGTTTGTGGAATGTTGCCACAAAATCCATTCTTTTACAAAACAAACCTGTGGAAGTTCTCACTGATGTCTGACTTACCCCCTTTTCGTGCAAGAACTGAAACTCAATTTGTGTTATAAGGAGTTTACAGGAAATTTGCTGAACTGCAAAGAGAACTTGGGTTTTGAGGGTTTTTTAGCCCCTGTTTGTGTGAAATCTCTGCTTCCCGAGTTGAATGTGGATGTGTTGCTTGCCTGGGCTCACTTTGAGTTGCTTGTTCTGACTTGAGCCTTTGTCCCTTTGGTAGCTACGCAACCGGCAGGACCACGGGAGTGGTGCTGGACTCTGGGGATGGCGTCACCCACGCGGTTCCCATCTACGAAGGCTTTGCCATGCCTCACTCCATCATGCGGATTGACATCGCTGGCCGGGATGTCTCCCGCTTCCTGCGTCTCTATCTCCGGAAGGAAGGCTATGACTTCCACACAACCTCCGAGTTTGAGATTGTCAAGACCATCAAGGAGGTGATGCCCTGCCTTGTTTCTGTGTTTGTCCAAGAGGGGATTTCTTCTCAAGGGAAGCTGTGGCTTGTGAAATCTGGTGGGAAGTTCCAGCCTACCTAGCTCTGCCCCTAAATCCATTATCTACATGAGGGAGTCTAGGGCCAATAAGATGATTAAGTGACTCTCATATGTGGAAAGGCTGGGAGAGCTTGGACTGTTGAGCCACAAGAAATGTTGGGGGAGAGTCTCATCGATGTATATAAATGTCTGAAGGGAGAGTGCAGAGAAAACAGCCAGACTCATTACGGTGATGTCCAGTGACAGGACAAGATGCACAAACTGAAGCTAAGGAGGTTCTGTCTGAACACAGACTTTTTGTAGCATGAGGGTGACCAAGTGCTGGCACAGTTTGTCTGGAGGGTTGTGGAGTCTTCATCCTTGGTAATATCATCTGAGCAGGGTCCCAGACAGCCTGCTTTAGGGAACCTTGCATGGACAAGATGACCTCTAGAGGTCATTTGCAACCTCAGCTGTCCCATATTCTGGGACAGTTATAGTCAAAGTCACATTAATCCCCATTGAGGGGCTGTTACCATGGAGGTGAAGATGGACTGGTGGTTCAGAATTGGTTTTGCATTTACCTATGTTGCAGTTTTTCAGGTTCTGATGGTATCTTTCACTAGTGTTTATCTAGCCTTCATGGAGTAAAATCCATGGCAGTTAGGGATCACAAGTGGGATATTGCAAGGTGGTTTACCTGCTGTGAGCCCTAAAGGTCTTTTTTTCTAGCACATAATATTGTTGAAATCAATCTCCCCAAAAGGATACATGGATTTTGATTATTAGTGAGAAAAATACTTTATCAGAGGCATTTGGGTTTACCCTTCTCATCTCCCTCTCCCTGACTCTGTTTCCTCTCCAGCGTGCCTGCTACCTGTCAATAAACCCCCAGAAGGATGAGACTCTGGAAACTGAGAAGGCTCAGTACTACCTGCCAGATGGAAGCACTATTGAGGTTTGTAAGGACCACCCCCAGAGAATTCCTCATGTCAAGCACAGGGTTTCCAGAAAAGCTCCCCAGTGATGGGAAATTTCACGTGGTCTTAGGTGGGAGGAGATAATTTTAAAAGACCAAAACTCATCCTAGGCTGTTGACTGGCACTAGAATTTTTAGAGAAAGAAAACTTTACTAGAAACCTCACAACTTTTACTAGAAGTCCTGGGTAAGTATGCAGCATGACAGTGGAGACTCTGAGATGTTTGAGAGCAGACTCTGATCTAACAGACTTTATGCAGATTGGGTAGGTGTCAGCTCACTAAATCCAGCAGTGGTTGTATGTGTGCCTTTTGTCCTGCCTAGAATTGTCTCCTGTGCATTAACAGTTGATTTGAAGAGTTAGGAATACTCCTCAGAAGACTGAGCCCACTACAGAATGGTTGAAAGAGAGCAAATACAGGTTTTACCTCCAGTACCAGGGCTGGATTTGCTCTCTTTATGCCAGACCCACTGTACTGGGCTGAGCAAGTTTCTTCATCTCTTTCATCTGCAAACTGGAAATGGTGCCCTTTGTAGGAGCTGTAGTCCAAACTGGCATTCACTTGCGATCTAGTGATGCAGCATGAGTGTCCAGGAAACTTCATTACTCTGAAGCTTCACCTAAGAAAGGCAGGCCCATCTGTAGGTAGTGAATGAAGCCACACTGTTCTCTTCCCTCTGTGTTAACTTTTGCTCTTGCAGATCGGCCCTGCCCGTTTCCGAGCCCCAGAGCTCCTGTTCCGGCCGGACCTGATAGGGGAGGAATGTGAAGGACTTCATGAAGTGCTCGTTTTTGCCATTCAAAAATCAGACATGGATTTGAGGCGAACGCTGTTCTCCAACATCGTGCTGTCTGGAGGCTCCACGCTTTTCAAAGGTTCCTGCTTCTCTTTCGTTGTGCTGTGACATACTTGATCTCTTGCTTCTTTCTCATGTGAAACTGGGAAGATAACCCAGATCACCCAAGTTGTCCTCTGGGGTGAGGGCTGTGTAAACTCTGCTCTCTTGGGCGTTTACTGCCTAATTTTCTGAGTCCTAGTCATATCCTGCTGAGTATGCAAGACACCTGCCCTCGTACATCACTTCCTGGGCTTAGAGGCCTTTTACTGTTTTCCTCCAATCAGTGCCAGTGGAAGGACTGAAAAGCTGTGTGTATTCCTGCTGCTGTAGCTCACGGTATCTGAGGTTAGGTACCGAAAAAGGCTCTTCCATCTTCTAAGGTTTCTGTAGGTCTGGTATGTGAGGGTTCAATGGTCCTAGTCCTGCATGAGTGTCAGCAATGTGTGTGCAGAAAGGTTTCAACCCACCCCATCAGGGCTCAATTGGTAGCCATTGACCTAAAGGTACCCTCTGCCAGAACCCATCAGTCTATTATCCAGTGGTTGACATCTCCAAATAGATCCTGGTCTTCCCATTCAACTCCCTGTACAAATGGGCTGGACACAGGAGGAATGCCTAGGGAATGAGGAGGTCCTAGCTAAACCAAAGCAAACCTTGTTTGCCTGACTCAGGTTGCTGCTGAGGAATAGAGCCCATTGTGCCAGTGTTTGGGGTCTCAGTGAGATAAAATCCTATTGTGTCACTGTCTGCATTCTGTGCCTCCCCGGACTGGACTCTGTAAGATGTGGAATGGGGTATTTGAATAGGACTACATAGGACATGTCCACATTGTTAGTGGATAGAACTTGGGATTTTGCTGACGTGCTCACACGACACATTTTCTGTCTTGTGTAGGCTTTGGTGACAGGCTGTTGAGCGAAGTGAAGAAACTAGCTCCGAAGGACGTCAAAATAAGGGTAGGAGCCATCTCTTTTGTGTTTGTCACTTACCAATTATGTTGTTCTGTGACCTTGAAAGAACCTTGCTCAGACAGCAGCTGCCATTTACTTCAAATCAGAAATGCCTTTCCTGAGACACTCACATGCCCAACAGCATTTGCTGTTGTGATGAAAATCAGTTTGGTTTCATCACTTAGAAGGTGGCTCCTCTGACATGACCCCTGTCCAGGATCCTGGACCACAGTGGCTGTTTTGTAGGGACTGCCACGTGTCTTTCTGTTTGGAGAGGTCACATTTGTGTTTATCAGGTGCTAGCTGGAGTGAAGCGTGGGCAGTGTGCTAGGAGGAGCAGACTGGAGCTTGGGAAGGTACTGACTGATTCTCTCTTTCTCCCAGATATCGGCTCCTCAGGAGAGATTGTATTCCACGTGGATTGGGTATGTACTGCACAGCAACACGTTTTGCTGTGGGATGGGGCTGGGAAGGCACAGCCCGGCAGCTGTCATGTTGTTATCCCAAGTGAGCTGTGTGTCAGGGAGTTGTGTTGCTCAGCTGGGTGATGCTTGGTGTGTTCCTGGAGGAGCAGTCACCAGGTCATGTGGGAGGGGGCAGGTAGTACCAGGCTCTGTAGCACTGGCACGTGTGAGGATAGCGGGAGAGGGAGTGACTGTCCAGAGAGCGTGTCTGTCATAGGTAACTGAGCCTTGGCACCTTTCTGTCATGGGGAAGTGTCACGATAGAAACAGCCCGTCTCTGCAGAGATACTCTGAGAATGCCCCCAGCATTTTCCTTTAACCCATAATGTGCCTGTCTCTCCATAGTGGCTCTATCCTGGCCTCTCTGGACACCTTTAAGAAAATGTGGGTTTCAAAAAAAGAATATGAAGAAGACGGAGCTCGTGCCATCCACCGGAAAACCTTCTAGCCCTGGGACCTGTCCTCAGTCTCCTCCGAAGACTCACTTAAACTCGCTTTTCTGAGTCCGAGTGTCTGAGAGCTGCCTGTGTGTGTGTGTGTGCGCCAGCATGCCCCGATGTCACTGAGCAAAGACGACAGCAGCAGGAGGGTTGTATTAGTACTACTAACTTCTTTTTTTTTGATTTGTTTTGTTTTTTTTAATGGAAAGGAGAAAATACCAATTTAAATTTCTCCAGAATGGCCCATTCCTTTTTCATTTCAGTCCCTTATTTTCTGTATCACAATCACATCTGTCATTGTAAAACAAATAAGCAAAAACAAAGGGAACAGCTTATAGAAACTGCCTGGCAAGCCAGAAGGGAGCCAACCACTGCAGACTGCTTGTGCAGGCTTTAGTCAGCCTGACTGCAATGCCCGGATTGTCTGGAAACACATAGCTGAGGCCCCATAGCTACTTCCTTCTTCAGCAGTGTCTTCACCATCAGTAGGTTTTTGAAGTTGTTTTTAATATATTTTTTATTAAGAGAAAGCACATTCTCAACAGTTAAGTCCATTTGCCCCCACTGTTTTGGTGTGTGAGTGTGTATGAGTGTGTAACTTCTTAGCCTGATGTGGGGACTGCACCACAGCTGGAGAAGTTGGCGATAGGACTTAGTTTGTATTGCATGGAGTAGAACAAAGCAAATTTAATCAGCTATCATTGTACTAGACGGTTATTCTCTCGTACCTTGTTTTAAATACCTTTTCTCCTCTGGAAGCAAGTACCCCGTAATGGGCGTGAAGGCACTTGTGTGTTCTCCCTCAACCTGCCAAGATTTACAGTGCTGACTTCTCGTGTTCTTTGTAAGAGTCGAGGCTGTTTCCCTCCTTCCTGCCATGTCAGGCCAAAGGGAGCATGTATTCACAGCCAGGCGTAACTCTTGTGTACTTTATCCATTCTGGGGCAAGATAATAATTGGGAAGGTGCATTGTAATGTAAGAATTGTTTTATTTATTGAAATGTCTGAGGATCTCTCAAATACTGACCACAGCACCTGGGAATTATGCTTTGGGTCTTCTTTGAACACCTGTTGCCCGCTGCTCGATGTTTGCACTGCGCACAGCACCCACACTTAGCGGAAAGGCCAGCCCTGCACCAGCACCCCATCCCTGCTCCGCAGGGACTCGCTGGTCGCTGGGAATGCACCAGGGGAGAGGACAATAAAGCACACCGGGAGGTCAGTGTGAGTGGCAGGTTTGTGAGCAGGAAGCTGTCCTGCTGGCTGTGTTCCGCTGCGCTGCGGTGCCTTTCTGCTCACCTGGTGGCTGCTTTGCTTCTACTGCTCTAACAGCCCTGGGCAGCCTGCAGACCTGCTTGTATTGGGGCATGCCACTGTTTCCCCTTTAGGTTTTACTTGTGCATTATTTGGTGCTCTCTTTTTTTCCCCATTAGTTTTCTGCAGAACCTGGCAGTAGCAATGGAGCTGGAGTTGCTTGGTGGCAGTTCCTCCCCCTTTCCCTCCTTTCTTTTCATCGCCACACATCACCTTGGGGTCACTCTCAGGTGCAGAGATGGGGTAAGAGCTGGAGGACTGCCACAGAGGTGAGGGAAAGGCCAGTGCACTGCTCCAGCTGAGATGAATGTAAGCAGCAGCCAGTTGCCACTGCAGGAACCATGTTCTCGGGGCTCACCCATGGGTTTGGAGAGGCTGTAGGCAGATGGGTGGGTTGGTCTCTCCCAGCTGAGGCCGGGCTGCTTGTTCACCTCCCCCATCAGAGCAGACTGTTTTTTAAGCAAGAACCTGTCAGAAGAGAGCCATCAGTGCTCAGCCTTCTGTTGGGAAACTGGCTCTGTTCTTGCTGGTTTGCTGCAGCGCACAGAGGGGAATTCCAGCAAATTCCTCTCGGTTCCATTACTGCGTGCCCCAGGCAGTGCTCTCCATCCCCCAGCCCCTCCGCTGGCCTTGCAGCTGCAGTGCTCCATTTTATAACCTGCAGTGACTGGGCAGGACGGTGCTGTCTCCAATCTAGCGTTCGTTTGGTCTGCCTGACTGTTCCCTCGCACACTGTCCAAACCATGTTGCCTGGTGGTGCCCAGCATACTTAAATAAAGTCATTCATATACAACACTCAAGCCTCCTGGCCTCCTCTTCCCACATGTGCAATTTTAAGGAGGTAACTTGTGTTCTCTTGCCTGTGCAGAATTGTTGCTGGCCAGACTCTGCAAGGAGACACCATCTCTGGTCCAGGATTGCATTCCTGGCCTGGCTTTTGCAGGAGGAGATTCCTGGGCTGCAGGTGTGGTCTCCAAATCTACTCTCCTCTACAGGCATTATCCCTGAGACTTCTGTCACTGCAGCCAGGTGAAAGGCTGGAACAGGGCAGCCTGGGCTGAGCAAGGATGATGCCACTGCTGTTGTGAGAAGAGCTGGTGCCAGCCCAGGCGGTTGCAGAGAGAGCAGTGGGTCAAGCGGTGCTCACACAGTGGGCCCTGGGGAGGTGGCACAGGGGCCAGTCCGATGACTGTCCCATCTTGTCCCCAGTGGCCACTGGTGTGGGAATAGGACAGACTCGGGGGCCTTCCAAAGCAGCAGGGTTAAGTGATGCCTCCCCTCAAAGGCAGGTGCTCCCTCTGCCCCCTGCAAAAACAGCCAAGCCCCAGTGTAGAGTTTTGTGGGGAAGGAGCTGTCTTCATCCAGCCACAGCTGCATCCCCACGGCACCATATCCACCCAGCCAGGCTAGAGCCACTGGCTAGACAAAAATCATCAAGCAATTCAGAAAAAGATCATCTTTAATTTATGAAATGGAGAATCATTCTCAAACTTGGTTAGAAGTTGCACAAATAACTTATGATTGAACCATTAAGAACTACAGCAGCCTCACAGCAGGAATGTCTTGGTCCAAGACAGAAGGCAGCCATGTCCTGAGGCAAGATGGCAGGTTGGTGGGCTGAGACCCCAGAGGGAACCTGGCACTAAACAAAGAACATCCCTCAATGTGCAACAGCTTCCAAATGCTGCCTGCCAAGCCCCCCTCCTGCAGCAGGGAGGCACAGGCTTTGGCACAGCCCTTCTGCCTGCCCTCAAACACATGACAGGGATGGAGGAGCCACCCCCTTGCCTCAGGGACCTCCCTTTGGTGATTACCTGTCCATCTACTCCCAGCCAAAACCAGGGAGACCAAAGCACCTGCTCTTCTTGGGTCCCTGGCGCAGCAGTCTGGTGAGATGATCTCATGTGGGCACTGTTTCAAGTGCAGAGGAGCTGAGGTGTCTGCCCCTCCCCACCAGGGTAAAATCCCAACCCTGTGACTGCCCAGTACTGTGTCAGGCTCCAAAAAGGCACAAAAGCAAGACCTGATATCTCCTCCAGGCTGTGCTCTCCTGCAGGAGGGGAGGGTGCCAAGCTGCCTCACCAGGTCACCTGGGATGGCCCTGGGCAGGGAGGCACTTCCAGCGGCTGGATTAGGGGTTGGTTCCCTGACTTTGCCCAGAATGGGAGGGTACAGCTGTGTGACAGCACTGAGTAGAAGGGGCTGTGGAGAGGAGAAGAGGGATAAATGCATGCAATGGGATGCCCATTGAAATGATACAGCTCAAGGCTCTGAAGTCAGTTCAAGCCCAGCACCTTTCCCAGGCCAGCAACAACTCCCTCTACAAGGCCACAGAGGAGGGAACCTCAGCATAAAACAGCACACCCAGCAGATCCTGACTGGGCAGCATACTGTCCTGGGAACAACAAATGCTTAAGAGTGGACTTGGTCCTAGAACCACAGCATTGTATGTGGGAGGGTTGTACCAGCTACTGGGAAAGGCTTTGAAGGTCCTCTCATCCCTGCTCCTGTTTGGTGATCATTCCTGTGGTCACTTGGTCCCTCAGGAGCCTCCCATTCCACTCCCCAAGGCTGCAAGGCTCTAGCAAGGAAGAACTCCCTGTGCAGTCTCCTCCTGCTCAGCTGGAGAGGCTGTGGCTCCCCAGAGCCATGCCCAGGGCAGAGAAGTGCATTGGGGATGTGTCTGTCTCTAGCACCTGCAACCCAGCACCTCCTTGCTGGAGTGAGCAACTCTCTGCTCCGTGGGACAGGCTGGGATAAAATGTTCTTGCTCCTGAGAGCAAGTGATCTATCCCAGGCGCCTCACATGCTGAATTTCTCTGCCTTCCCCAGTGACCACCACCTGGAATAAGTAAACACTGGCATCACAGCATTTCACAGCTGAACCGTGAATATCAGGCTCTCTCAGCCCACCATCTCTGCCCTTTGCCTGCCCTCCAGCACCAGCCTGGACCCAGCAGCACCCTGGGGGCTCAGGCACCCTTAGATTGTTTTGATGTCTGGTGCTTGGCCTTGTGTCAGGCTCTGCCGCTGAGCCTTCACCATCTGCAGCCGCTTCCCGTGCAGGTTGAACTGTGACCAGCTGAGGAGCTGCAGCAGCGCGCACGTGATGGGCACGAAGACAAGGAGATAAAAGCAGCCCTGGCGAAGAGTTGGCTCCAAGGCTGCAGCAGACTCCAGCTTCGGCTGGGCACTCACCACGTTGCTTAGGGGGTTGCGCTGGAAGATGTCGTAGCCTGGTGTCAGAAAAGAGTTTGTGAGAATGGGGACAGTGGGGATGGACCTCTGTCCATTCTCTTCGAGTGACCGGCCGTGGAGAGACAGAGACCAGGCACAGGTTAGCAACTGAAGAGCCCTCTGCACCCACCCAGGGCACAGGACACGGTGCAGGACACTGAACTCACAGGTCTGCCCTGTCCTGCTCCGCTGCTCTCCCCAGGAGCATCCTTACCTGTGTATGCACAGAGCAGCCAGGTGCCGATCAGAGGGGCGAAGGTCTGGCCCGGCTTGGTGACCAGAGCCACCATCCCAAAGAGCAGGGCTGAGGCTGCCTGCTTCCTACGGTTCAGGACTAGATCTTCGTCCACTAAGTCAGTGACCACCAGGTTGAGTAACTTACAGGTCCCTTCTGTGAACACACGGTTGCTGCGGAACAACAGGCAAAGTACTGAATAGGGGTATCAAGAAATGACAGGAAAATGTGACATCAGAAAAACCAGCAAGGTGAGAAAGGTTTCCCACACTTGAAATAAGAATTTCAAAAGCCCTGGTTACAGGAGAGGAACACCACTATCAGTAAGCCTTTGTACCCTGCAGTGACACCTCAGATCAGTCCTGACCTGTCACACAGACAGGCCTGGGGACAGGACACACCGGGCCAGTGGCTCACATGCACCTGCAGCACACACCAAGGGCTGCAGAGGAGAGGAGCTCTCAGCAGCTGGCAAAGGTAGCTGCAGGCTGCCACCAGCCCTGCTGGTTTTTGACCTCCTAAACATTGCTGCCTCCCTCACTCTGCAGCAGGACAGCCTATGGATTCTGCAGCGACCCATCCCGTGTGCTGTCAGAGCTGGAAACCACATGGCTTATGTGTGATCCTGCCCCCAGTTCCCTGCCTTCCACTCCTCTTCTTGAAACAGGGACAACTCATTTTGCTTCCCAGGAGGCAGAGGGCGGGGGAAGCAACCGCTGCTTGCCTACCTGGCAATGAAGATGCAGAGCAGATACACCTGATCTGGTCCTGCCAGGAGCATGACAACACTCAGAGCCAGCTTCAGGAAGAAGAGTCCTCGCACCACAGCGTAAACCCCACAGCGGCGGCAGAGTGACAGGAAGTAGAGGTTGTTGAGATGGGGGGCAATGTAGGAAACACCTGAGCAGAGACAGAGGCACAAACAGCTTGATGGAGTTTCAGTTTCCACCATGCCCCCAGACATGATACTGAGGGAGACAGCAAGGCTGGCTATTGCCAGCAGGACAATACAGAGTGGCTCCCCCACACATACAGAAGGCTGCAGCAGATTTATTCTATGGCTTTGTGGCACAGCACACACTTTCCTACAGAGGGAGACCTTCTTCCATCAACCTCATGGACAGGAAGGAGGAAAGACTTGCCCAGTGTCATGCAGAGGCTGCGATGCAGCCCTGGAGCAGAAATAAGAGGGACAGGACTGCCTGACCAGACCTGGCCTGCACAGAACCCTCCCCAGGGTAACGCTAGGACCAATGCCCACATATCTGTGGCAGCTTGGAAATGGTCCATATACTGCAGAAGGAAAGGGATAAAATTCAGGGCTGTGTTCTCTGCTGCATCCTGGGAACACTATCTGCAGCCTCTAGCGCTCAGAGCAATACCTCTCTGGAGTCTGGTGTCCAGCACACCAGGCTTGTCCTTACTAGAAAAGGCTCCAAGATACTTCTGTGCCCAGGAAGGACAACTCAGAGGCCCCAGGGAAGCCTGTGGGGTGCATGTATGTGTGAATTTCACAGCCCAGAGGCCTGCATGTGAGCACACCTCTACCCAGATGGAGTTTGGGAAGAGCAAACCCAGACTCAGGCCAGGTCCTACCTAACTTGGCTGCTCCCTCCAGTCCCACCTGAGACTCACCAAGCAGGAAGGATCCAGTAGAGACAGAGATCTGGTCTGACAGCAGGTGCTCCAGGAACAGAGGGAAGAAGTTGCTGTTAAAATGGCAGTGAAAAACCTGTGAAGGCAGCATGCAGATGAGCTGGTCAGCAGGAACAGCAGTGAGAAAGAACAGAAAAAGCTAACAGCCCTCTGGGCTCTGCTGTCCTACAAGCCCCATGCCAAGGGATCGTGCAGGATGGGCCTAGAGCACTTCAGCAGAGCAAGACCTTGGCTGTGGCATTTCTGACACTGCTGGCTGACATTGCAAAGCTGCAATGCCATCAGCCATGCCCACTGCATGCCCAGGGCCAGCCCCACTGCCCAGCTGTACAGCACAGTGCTGCTGGGGCAGACAGGGCCAGCAGGTGACAGCAGTGACCACGAGGCTTTGGGGGAAGACAGTGGCACGGCAGGAGCGAGGAGGCAGCTGGCAGGAGGACATTGGTAAGGCAGTGAGGCTTGAACACAAAGATGCAGACCAGCATCAAGAGCTGCCCAAGGGGAACTGAGGGATCCCCAGGGAGCTATGACTGCAGCACACAAAGCTGGGCAGGCTGCTGGCATTTGGTAGTAATCACTGAAGAGGATGAAGAACAGAAATGGTAGAAGCCAGCTGGGAGGTGGATCCAGCTGGACAGCGAGAACAGTGACGTGAGCCTCAGGAAAACGGAAAGGGAAAGGAGACTGTGCTGACAGCCACGCTAGCAAACAGCACTCCTGAACTCATCCCCTCCGTGAGCCAGGCCCTGGGCTTCTGCTCCCCATATGGGCTGCACAGAGCTCAGTCAGCCCCCATAACCCAGCCTACGCTGCAGAGAGAGGAAGGAGCACCCCACAGCTTGCTCAGGAAGTATCCTTGGTCACAAGTAGGGAGAGTGGCCACCAGCTGCTGAATCATGTGCACGTGCAGGAGGCTCCAAGAGCAAGTGGGTGCTGGTAACATCTCTGCCCTTCCTGGAGAACTCACATACTGCTGAATCACCATCTCAAACAGCCAGAGCCAGCGCACACCCTCTGAATCGCAGCGTGTCACTTCCGTGCCTACCTGGATGAGATTCATGCAGACAAACCAGAGGAAGTTGTGATGCCGGGAGAGCTGCTGGAGGTACTCTGCCAGAGTGATCCTCTTCTCCTGGGGGACGGAATGTTTCTCAATATACAGCCTAAAGGAAAAGGAGGGACAAAAAGCAACCATAAATCTCTCACAGAAAGAAGGACAGAGTCCTCGGCTCTCCCCGTGTAGATGCAGAGCTGTCTCTCCTCAGCTCCCATCCCAGCCTTTTATCTTCCTGGACCAATCAAAACAGTGGAGTCTACAACAATAATTGCTTATTGCTAGTAAGAAGCACAGGCAACATGAGCTGCAACAAAGAACATCTGTCTTAACACAAAATTCACAGTTCTGTCCATAAATGCATTCTCCTCTTATGAGCCACTCCACTACACATATGTTCCTCTTACAGGTCCCTGCAGTCAGCTCACCTGGCAGATCTCATCAGGATCTGCTGCTACCACAGCATAATGCTGGCAGCTTATAACAAGAGATGACAAGTGAGGCAGCCTGAGGACAGAGCTGAACAGGGAAAATCAGCTTGGTGTGGCCTACCAACAGCCCAGCCACTATCAGGCAGCTGAAGTGAGTAACAGGGTGAGACATTCACTTGTCCAACTCCATAGGGCATGGGCAGCAATGTGGTCTCACACTCAAGCAGGAATGCTTTCATAAGCTGCTTCTGACATTTTACCACTCACAGGCCTCACTGGGTGCTCTAGACATGAACTCATTTCATGTTCCAAATACTGGATGGCCACACGGCAGGTCAGGCCTCTGCCTCCAGTTTGGACTAGGGGTGAAACAAGACAGTTTTGTTCTATTTTCAGAGGAGCCAGTGTGACAGCTGATCCTGAAAACTGTATCAATAGACAAGAACCAGAGATGATTAACAAATTTTGCTTCATCCTGGATCTTCTCACACATTTAGTTTGCTGCAGATCTATGCCAGGCCTTTGTCCCTGCTGAGAATTGGTGACTCTTACTCTTTTAGGGTTGATTCCTGGTCCCATTTTGCTTTCCCATCAGCCTGAAACCGCTGGCGGAGCAGCTGCGTGGACAGGGTGAAACCAACAATGGAGCAGAGGGCCAGCAGGACACAAAATATGCGAAAGGAAAAGAAGTCCTCCTTGTTCCACACTGCATAGGACATGAAGACAGACAGGGAGCCTATGGCACTGAAGAGGGAGCAGTAGAAGTTGAGGCTAGTCCTGTCTTTTGCTGAAACAGCCAGGTCTGCAAGCAAGGCGTTGTGATGGAGGTCGACCATGGTGAGAAAGCTGTCGTACATGCAAAGACAAAGGAGGAACTGCAAACCAGGATGAGCCCAGGCAACCCAGAAAGCCAGGAAAGAAATGGCAAAGAGGGGGCCATTGTGGCTTAGTGCTCTGAGCCTCTTCAGAACTACTTCAGGGGAGGAAATCTCTGCTCCTGCCCTGTAACAGAAGAAAAAGAATATTTTAGGTACCTGGACAAAACCCTGCCATGTTCACATATTCTTCCTCTCCAAGGAAGTCACGTAAGTGGCATAGACACAAATACAGCTTTTGCTCAAGTAACAACCACCCCCATCAGGTACCTTCTCAGCTAATAGTGAATATACTGAAAATATGGGTTCAAGAAGGCCAAAAAGAAAAGAGATTTTTTTTTTTCTCCAGAGCATTTCTCTCCCTGACAGTGATGTACTGTCTGCACTTTGCACAATGTAAATTATTTTCCTGAGTTTTTACTAGTTGCAGGAAGCCACACCATGACTTTCATTAAAATGTTGACGTAAATACATGAGAAATGCTAATGGCCAACAATACAGAGCTTGCCTTAGCTCCCATCCTACAGAGTTTGGGAACAACTGGTCTGAGGCATTCCATGTAGAAGTAATGGTACTTTTCCCCCTTGTGCCTCCCAAACCATGTACAGACACTCTCTAACACCCCATTAAGAGGCTTGCTCATATAGCAGGGGCTCGAGATTTTAGGCATCCATATTTTAGGTTCTGCACCACTCATGATTGTTAAGGGTTAGGGTCACATCCACCCAATAGGTGTGTGACTTTCTCTATACAGTCAAGTACTGAAACAACATTCACGAGCGCTGAGCTTCAAAGATGCCATGAAAAGGAGGAATTTAAGAGTTCCATGACCAATAAACCATTCCCATGCCATCATTTTAAAGCTGCCAATTTGACATCATCTTCCCCAGAGACTAAACAACTTCTCAGACTCTTGTGGAAGAGAACTTCACTTACTGCTGTGTGCTGAGGAACACTCGGTCACTCAGCCAGCCAAACAGAGGGTCATTGAGGCTGTTCCAGATCAGAAACACTGTCTAGGAAAGAAAACAGGACAGTGAAACAAACCACAGGACAGCTCAGTTCTGTCACCAAAGCAAGCAGTGCTGAGCTGGCACGCTGAGCCACCAGCAGGAACTGTCCCAGCACACCTTCCCTGCCCCATCACCACTGTGTGATGTCCCTGTTTGGGGCAACTGGCAGTGAGGCCAGTGGTTTTTGCTGCCTGTGAAACACCCCGACGTCCCCAGAGGAAAGGCAGTCTTAAGAACTAAGTCTCTGCATTTTCTATCCCAGCTTGTTCTATTTTTATATAAGTTGGAAAAACTGAAAAGACCAAGTTAGCACTTGGAAGGCTCCCTTGCTCCCTCTCCAAAAGGGAACACTGCTGTTAAAACTCTGCTAACAGTTTTCACATTTCTAGCAAGAAGCAGTCTTGGTTTCAGAGTTTCCTACTTAAGAGCACACAAGTCTATGGAAAAAAACTAACCTCTCCTATCCAAAAGGACAGTTTATCAATCTTGTAAACAGAGACGAAGGTGTCCACATAGTACAGGAGGAACACGTTGTGCAAAATGGAAACAAAGAGCGACAGAGACCCGTAGATCACTGCAGTGGGCAAATGGAAAAGACAAGCCAGCAGTCGCAGCCCCATGTTGGTGCAGTCAGTGTTCAGCTCCTTCGATCACCTCCATTTCAGGTGAGATGTCTTCTCCCAACACCTATTACATCTTTGCTGGGGCCAATCCATTGTTGCTCCTGCAGGAGAGAAAAAATAAATGAAAACAGATTAATTTTCTTAAATGAAGTAGAAGTTGAATCAAGTTAATTGGTAAATCTTTGTCTGCAGAGATCAGAATTCATATTGCTTTGAGGAGCTGTTCCAAAGGGGATTGGAGGGGATTTAAGAGACTAGAAGCTGTCTGCTGTGCTAAAGCTGTCTCATTAAGCTGAAGGCAGGCTGTGGGCTCCCGGGGGTATGACTGTCTCTTCCTGAGCAGCCTGCCCTGTCCTTTACCCTGTAATGTTCTTTGTTATCCAGCAAGTAGACGATTAATCCAGCTCTTTAAAGGCAAGGTCACAGGAGGAATCAAGCTAGATAGCTGCACACAACAAAGCAGCCTTCAGAAAACACACCTAGTCGCTGGTATTTTTAGGTACTAATGTAAATTTTTACCCAAATAAAAATGACAACAGCTGTGATGTAACCTCACACGTGCACACTGCTTTCCCCAGGCAGTCACAGCTGACTGCACCTGGGCTGGCTCAGACAGGAGTTATTTATGGCGAGCAGTGCTGCTGCTTTGTGGCATGAAGAGACACGACCGGAACACGACTGCGGCAGGCACGCTGCCACCATGCAATAAAAGTGACCAGAAGTGCCTTAGCAGCTGTCCAGCTTGTCTTGGAGTGGCCTAAATCTTAGGACCATAGTCTGAAATAAAGATGCTTTGGCTGGACAGCAATATACACAGAAATAAAACACGTGGACACAGCAGTCTTAGACCAGAACAAGTCGCTGTATGTTCACAAGGGGCTGAGCGTGAGAGGAGGAGTCCCCACACCTGCACTGACTGGAGCTCATGGCCAGGAGGTAGGGCCAGAAATGCTCTCTTGTGCTGTTCAGGCTGAGCCCTCTCTCACACTTAAGGTGCTACAGACCAAAGGCAAAAATCCACAAGGCACTTATGTAAGACATGAGGGCTTCTTAAATCAGTACAAGTCAGCTCCTCCAGCCCACGCCATCATGAGAAGCCCTGTTCACAGCACACACACACGAAGGGTGACAACAAGGTTGTTATCTTGGCACTCTCAAAAGCAAGATAAGGGGCTGTGTCAGCCATTCATGGTCTGCATTCACCCAACTCAGACACATTGCAGGGGCTTTGCAATGTGGGATAAGACCGAACACATAAGAAATAGGAACTTACATATCACGCCAGCCTCTTGGGCTTGCAACACCAGCTGCAGCAAGTCTAAGCAGAAAATCAAGCAGAAGAATAAACGTCTGGGTATGAAACCTGATGAAACGCCAGTCCTGTTCAGCATTTCCCTGAAGCCATGAGTCTGACCACTTCTAGGCAAGATTAGAAAAGCAAAAAACAAAAATAACCATCTGCTCTGCCTAGGCCAAGGAATTCCTCATAACTAGTTCAGAAGGAGCAGGAACAGCATTTGTTCCAATCAATTACATCACTCTATTGAAACTATCTCGGCTCCACTCCCAGCCAAAGCACTAGACCTCAATTGGATACAACGGCAGAGCTCTTGTGGAGCTCAGACATCATTCCACATCTCTGCCAGGCCAAAACCCATGGCCAGATAAAAGGAAGACACTGCTTGGAAGGGAATTCAGCCAGACAATGAACCTTTAAAGATGTAATTAAAGACAGACAAGCCTCAAGGAGAAACTTCATTTTGTATGGTCAAGAATTGGAAAGGAGTCATGATGTGTAATGACAAAGGTTAAGAAGAAAGGAGAGTTAAGCCAACTGTCCCATAGGTAAGTCCTCTGTCTCTCACCAAGAGCCTTCTGTGGAGGACTGACTGAAGAGCAGATGAAGACACTGCGGTGCTGGGCCTCCTCATAGAACTGCTGGGACACAAGAACTGGGAACACTCACTGTAACTACCAGGAAATCAGTTTCAAGCACACGAAAATACTTCTTTACCTGACAGGTAGTAAACACCTGACATAGGCTGCTGAAGGATATTAGAGAGCTGGGCAGCAGGTTCAAAGGATTAGACAATTTCAAGGAAAACAGCTGTACACAAACAGCTACTAAAGGGAACAAGGCAGGGAAATCCCCTGTAGCAGCCCCAAGCCAGCTGCACAGGCTGGGGTGGACAAGTGGAAAGGTCACAGATGGTGCCCAGGCTCAAGTGCTCTCCCCCTAAACAGCATCTCCTGCTGCCACCGTGGGGCAGGATATGGGGAGAGACAGACCAACAGTGTGACCCACTAGGGTGATTCTTATCCTGGGCTTGCCTTTGCTATCCAAAACCTGTTTGAAAGCAGAGCCCACTCAAGCCTTGGTGTTAGTGAGGCATTTCACACTGTCCCCATCCAAATGGTGCTTCACTGAGCACACGGTGCACAAACCACAGCTGTTGAACTTTCCAGAGACACCTCATTTTGTCATATATATGCTACAGCGCTGTTCAAAGAGAGTAAAGTTCCACTTCCTTTCTTTCTGCCCCCTCATCACTCCCTCACAGATGTGCAACCCTTCCAGCCAGCTGATATTTGCAAGTGATGTCACTTTTGCTAGTATAGTCATTAGGTCATTTGATAGATATTTTTTCACTCCCCATCTGCAAATGTGCAGTTAAAAAGAAACAAATCACAGTTGTCTGTAAAAAGCAGATTTTACTTCTACACCCAAAGCACTGTGTTATTTAAGCTTGCCACACTGGTATTTTCATAACCTTTTCCTGGGGATGGAGAATTACTCATGGAGTATGTCAGAACTTTTCAACATGAGGCTGTAAGAAGTAATGGGAAAAGGTGCTGCAGGAGGGAATCGCTATCATTCATTGACACTGAACTTCTAACACAGTCATAAAGCAACAAGCTCATAAATTAGAAAGCAATGAGTCTTTATTTGAGAAACTTCCTCCTCCGCATTTGACATCTGGCTCCTGCCAGTGACGTCCACAGATCTTATCTTCCTGAGGAGGATGCTGGAATAGTGGCTACCAGGAAAGCACTGCTTTTGTTTGAGAGTGCTGGCACACAGCTGTGTCTGGAACACACCACAGCTTGGGGCTCACACATCTGCTCTAACTTCCTAGCCAGCTCACAGCTGGATTCACGAGTCCTCGTGTCCCATGGTGATTCAGCAATGCTTTGGCCTTACAACAAGGCTGAGCTCCAGCCTTCCACAGCTGAGGCCACTTGTACTGAGCCAGCAGCAGAGCCATACATGTGAATCTTGGCTCAAACCAGCCTGTTAAGCAGGGCCAGATGATTTTTATGTGCTGAAGCTGCCACTCAGCAACCTGAAACAGCCATCTGCAGACCTGACCACAGTATCAGGATGACTCTTGTATTCATTCTCCCCTGTGTGGGTAATGCAGGCTGGAATATCCCAAATAATACTTCAGGATATGTCTATGCTTGCTTGAGCTGCCACTACACTGCTTCTGCTGCGTATTCTGGATTTTGAGGGGCTTACTAAAAGAGGTCCAAATACACCACCTCTGTATCTCTGCAACTGCCACACAAAAAAATCCACCCAGTAGCTGGAAAAACCACCTGAGAGAAAACCCTATGTACAGACATTTGTCACAGCCAGACAGGACCAGGCTGCTGGCAGTCCAGCCCCATTCACAGGAAAGCTGGGCTGGAGCAGCACCTGTGAAAGAGCTGATGCCCTGTGACCCGTCCCAGCAAAATGCCTGGTGCTGGGCACATCCATTTCTCCTAGACCCTGCAAGTGACAGTCATGGATATCTCTGTCTGGTCAGGCTTATCCATCAGTGATGAGCCCATTTTGCGAGCAGAGAGCAGGTTCTGCACGCTCCTTCCCTCCCACACATGGTACCCCAGGACACCTCCACAACACAAGACATCTCAGAGGGTCCTCAGCCCATTAAGATACTTGGATTCTAGCAGAACTCTGTCAGTAAAATGAGAAATCTCTCCACAGAGATATTTGAATGAATGAAACCAAAACAGCCCCCACTTTAAAAAATCCCTCTCAAAATCCTATTTCTGTCCCAGGAAAGCTCCTTCCTAGATACACACTCCACAAAATTTAGGCTCCTCTGACTAAACTTTGATCTTGTGCACCGCTTTAGAGATTAATTTAGATCCAAGGCTCTCAGTTTCTCCACTCCATACTTCTTCTAAAATCCTAACACCCTTGAATAATCCACTTAGTAACAAGGACTCTGGAGGGAACACTAAACACAGTCCGGTGTGAAACATGAGCAAACACCCCAACAGCAGGCTCCCAGCAGCCTGGTATCTGAAGGGTGAAGCAATGAAATGTCTGAACCCACCCGGATATGGCACGGAAACATGACTGGAAGAGGCTATGAAGGTGTTTCCCAGTACTGTTTACCAATTCAACAGTCACTGATGACCGTGTATCATGAGGTTAAGTAATATTCTTCTTATTACAAGCAATCATGTGCTTCCATCACTCCTGCCGAGTTCATACATGCAAACACAACTGCCACACAGACAATTAACACCTTGAACCAGCTGGTAGCTTCCATGGAGCTGTGCTCCAGCTGAGCAATCTTGTTCAATCAGATGTCATTCCCTAACAAGAACACAAGGTTTGTCAGTAGAGATAACTGGGTAGATCTCATAGCCTTGGAACTTGGCAAGGCTTTTACCTTAACAACACGCAACATCCCGTGTCTAAACAACTCATTGTTTTACAGTGTAAAGGAAGTGTGTTACATGTATTTAAAAAAAATCGTTCACCATCATTCGCTGTTAATATAAGCTCTAATCCTGTAGCAGACCTCACAGCACTAGGATGGGTACCACTGCCAGCTAACTCTGGCCTCAAATTACAAATCTAGAAGTAAATATGAAATCGTCATTGAAAACAACCCCCAAGAGTTGGTTCAAAGGAGCTAGAGGGGATTACTGCACAGATACTGCCTGTTCTTTGTTAAGACTTAACACGAAGCACCAGGTGAGAAGCAACTTTAACCACTGTGCCAAGAGCGGCCACCAGGAGTTTCTGCTCCACATCCTCCCGGCGACAGGGAGTCTCTTCACCTACGCACACCTCCCAAAGCCACCGTGCCCTCGCAGGGCCCCAGCCGCGGCCACGAGGCCACACGCCACTGACTGAAGGGCTGGAAAAAGCCCAGCTGCCAAGGCCGCCAGGGATCTCTGGGGCGTTCAGGGCTGGAAAGCACAGCACTGGGTCACCAGCTGCAGGTGGTGACATCCCACGTGCAGGACAGGAGCACGGGGAGCCAGGCAATGCCTGCGGAGTCAGGCTGGAGATGGGGACACCGTGACTTTGGACATGCCCAAGTAGCGCTGCCATCCCCCGTGCCCCATGCTCAAGGACTCTCCACGCTGAGGGGAGGCCTGGCAGCCCTGGTAGAGGAATGGGTGGCCGGACAGGGGCAGTGCCATCCTTCCCTAGCGGGCTCTCCAAAGGCACTGCCATCCTTCCCTGGTGAGCCCTCCCGCAGGCTCCATGGCAGTGGGTTGAAGCCTGCCAGGTGAGGAGAAGGTGTAACAGGGACACCAGAGACCCGCTGCACACACAGGAGAAGAGGGCAATGCCAGAGCCGCCTATCCTTGCCGGGAGCCAGACTCCAACCGGCTCCAGGACTAAGCCCCCTGCCCACCGGCACTGACACCAGGGAGCGAGGACACCCCCGACCCAAAGTGGGATCGTCCTCCATCATGGAGGGAAGTACCCGCCAGGGCCCTACCACTGCAGGGAAGGGGGGATCCCCCCACTCCGCAAAGGCGGCCCCACTTGGGGGCAGTATCTCTCCCACCCTACCCGAACCACCTTATTACTGAGCGGAGAGGGGGCCCGTGCCCCACCACACTACAGGCAGGGACACAAACCGGGGCCAGCCATAAGGCGGGAGAGACGCTCAGCGCCTCCTACCTGCGTCCGGTACCGGCGCTCCCCCGCCGCTCCGCTGTCGCACGGCACAGCCGCACATGCGCACTCTCCCAGCGCAGCCCCACCCCGCGGCCATTTTGCGTCCTGGCAAAGGAAGCCGCCAGCACCTCCCGGCAGCCACCGCGTGTGAGGGCACCCGGCTCTCTTATTTGCATAGCCCCGCCCCCAGCCGCACGAGCCTCTCTGGCCGGGGGGATGGCACCTCCTCTATGGTCCGTCCGCCCGTCGCCATGGAAACGCGGCCCGGCGGGGGACGCCAGCGCTTGGGGTCAGGGAATCGTGGAATCATCATGGAATCATCGGTGTTGGACGAGATCTTCAAGTTCATCCAGTCCACCCGCCAGCCCAGCGCCACCAACTGTTACCCCTAAGCCACTAAAGCGTATCACCCCGTGCCAGATCCAGAGGCCACTTGAAAACCTCCAGGGATGGCGACTCCACCCCCTGGGGAACCGATTCCAATGCCTGATCACTCGAACAGTGGAAAAAAATTTCTGATATTTAATCTGAATCTCCACTGCCCCATCTTGAGGCCATTTCCTCTGTCCCTCTCACTGCAGGCACGGTAGAAGAGACTGGGCCCCACCTCATCACAGCCTCCTGTCAGGGAGCTGTAAAGAGCTATGAGGTCCCTCCTGAGCCTTCTTTTCTCCAAGGAGCGTGTGCCAAGCTGCAGAATGACATACTGGAAACAAAAATATATACATGGCTGCTTGGGCAGGTGGGGCTGTAATCCAGCAAGTATCCTGTCTCTGGTCTTAGTAATGAGCTACTTACATTTCTCTCCCGCAATTAATTTCCATTCATTCTGTGTATTTTGGAAAATAGGGACCATCACTGTCCATTATCATTTAAGATCTCTCTGTGGGCCTTTCTCTCAAAGAAGCAACTCCTGTGTTCAGCACATGCATCACCTTCCATCTCTCACTGCAACAGTTGCTCCCATTCAGCTGCTGTCAATTTTCACCAGGGGAAATTCCACCACGAAAAACTGAGGCAAAAGCCAATTGCCACGTACAGAAAGATATTACTGCACCCTGTTACTTTCCAACGTTTTTGCACATTAGACTTATTAGTAACTTCTGAAGCAGGTCATTTTTATAAATTCCTAGAAGCCAGGCGACTAATTGTAATCAACATGGTTTGTAATTAAAGAGCGATTTGTCGGTATTTAGCCTCAGCTATTGAGATCACCTGCAGCAGAGCAAGGCATAGGGTACTAATCAAAGAATCATTTAGTTTGGAAAAGACCTCTAAGATCATGGAATCCCTATGCATCCCTAAGGAGCTGCACTGCTGCTGCTGTTGTGCTGGATGATGATGAGCTGACCTTGCAGACGGAGTCACCCATTTAAAACCCCTGTGGAGATTTCTGTCTGTAAAGGCCCACCACAGTGCAGGTGCTTACAATAAAGTAGTGCTGATGGGAGCTACCGACATGGCTTCCTACTTAATTACAGCATGGGTGAGTCATGAGTACAAATACCAGCTTAGTTGTAACTGAGAGCGAGTAGAAAGCTTGGGGGAGGAAGTAAAACTAAGGGAAAACAGGAGGGTTTATTTCTATAGAGTTTAATGGGGAGTTCTTTCCTATGTTAGTCTGTTACTCTGAAGGTTGCAGTTCTTTAAGTTTTGCTGACTTGAGAAAGAACCCAAAGTTTTGGTGAGTGCTTTTGAAGTTTTTCCATGCTGGCTTTATGTGCTGAGTTCAGTTGTTTCTTTACCTATGTCCTGTATCCCTGTTCCCTGTCTGAGCATGTAATGTAATTGCTGAAGGAATGAGCTTCCTGTTGCTGTCTTTAGGTACAAGGGCATGTTCAGGCAGGTTTTCCAGCCCTGGTTACCACAGGAAAAACTTCCACAAGGTGTGATGTGGCATCTTAGGGCATCTCCTTACTCTCTGTGTGTTACTAAGGCACTTCTGTGAAAAAGAGCCTGTAAAAAGTAACCTGCCTTCTTAAGATCAGGTTGTGCATCTGTTCCTTGGATAAGGGAAGGCGTTCTCTTGGTTGTCTTTTCTCAGTATGTGAGTACATGTACACCAAGCAATTGTCTGTCTGTGTCCTGCGCTTACAGACTGTGCCGTTTTGCAATGTTTTTGCAGTTATGTGCTGGCTTACACGCTTGCAGTAGCAGAGCAGTGTACAACTGAGATGTTCTGTGTTTTACCTGGCTTTTTTAAAAACACAGGTCCCTCTGGAGGTGGTGCTCCTTTCAGCCTAATGTATCTGCTGTCTGATCATGTGTATGCAAGTCCGTGTACAGTAGCATAACTTGGTTGGAGTATTGATTCATGCCAGTGCTCTACTCTGTAACATTCCTAGCACCACCTGCTTGTGAAAGATACTAATGTAAATTGTTATTGTTGTGTGATGAGAGGCTTTAAACACTTTAGGTTGGAAAAAATGACACAGAAGGGCCTTTGAGTGATTGTATTCCTGGAAACACAAGATTTTCTTTTGATTCCCACTTCAAAAAATCAATAATGCTCTTTGTGAGTTATATTCTGTATTGTCTAAAGACCATGACAGAAGGTAGTTGGACTTTTTTTTTTTTTTAAAGTTATAACAAAGTTGTAGATTAACAGCTGCTGCAGCTGTCTGCCTTGGGGATGCAATAAGAGCAGTATTCCCATGGGTAATTCTAGCTCAGATGTTTGAACTTGCAGTAGAAATGCACTGTGTGTTGCTGTTGTAACAGAAAACCCCCTTATATGCTAAAGGGGTGTGTTGAATGTAATACAACCCCAGAGACTGGATAATCTTTCCTGCCCTTTCCTATTGTTTAGGGTGTTGATCCCTTGGGAAGACTTAGTGCAAGTGCATAAGATTATGCTTTCTGTATTTCTGCATATCCATCCTCAATGCAGGATATGTGGGAATGGGACCTAAGTGTATTTAAAGAACAAATAGTTCAAGTGCAGATAGTCTTCTGTGACACTGGTGTGTGTCAACAGAGGAAACCCACTGTGGCCACAAACTCCCTCTGGAGTGTGTGATCCGTTAAGGCCTTTGCAGGATATCAGGAGACTCTCCCAAGAGCACTTCAAGGACAAAGAATTGTAATCAAGCAGCTGAGAGAGTGGGATGCTGTGGAAGTACAAAGCATGTTGCTCTGCTATGCAAACTGTCTGTGTGTAAGATAAGAAAGTGCTGGTAGGTAACTGGAGCTGGGCATGGGAATTAAGGCTGGAATTGAATTATTTGTCTAGGAGTGTGTAAAGTAAACGATATATAACCAGGAGGAGCCAGATAATTATGGAGTGTCTGAAGCAGCTCTTGCAGGGTAAAACCTTTCAAGGCCACCTGCACCATATCAGTAGTACCATGCAAGGCAGAGATTGCCAAGGTAACGATATCAGAAATGTCAGGCTTACTTATGGATGTGGCAAAACTGAGGAAGAAATGACCAATGAGAAAGAAATAATTTGGGTAGATTGGCTGTTTGGGAGGAGACTGGGGTAAGGGAAGCATGAATGTGGCAGTGAAAGTGGATCCTGAAATAAGAGAATAATGAATAAAATGAGATAAAGGTGAGATCAGCCGACTGAAGGAGTGCAGGCATTTATGGATGATAGTGAAGCCTGCAGACCCAAATCCAAAGGAATGCTGAAGTGATGTTCCTTGAGCCACCTGCTGGACTCTACATCAGGTCTGTGTTGGAAAGCCTTGTTGTGGGAGGGCAGAGCAAGTGGGGTAGATGTGCATCCTGGTGCTAAGTGGTGTGGGAGGGAAGGGTGAGTCAACAGCATCATGTGTGGTTCATAAGACTTGATCAGTACCTTCATAGCTGTGTGCAAAATGATATATAAAAAAACCATGAGATGCTGCTGGTGTATTAATGAAGTTATTGGTCACTTAGTTGACTTATTGGTGTGCTTGTTATAAGTTAGTGTCCTGAGTTTGTTCTCTCAATGCTGCAATATGATGAGAGATAGCTGGGCAGGAGTCACAGCTCGGGGCTCAACCAAGACCTCCTAATTTGGAAGCTTGAGCTAACTGATACTGAGATATTTTATTTGAAGAAGAGCATGTGTGGATAGAGACGATGGATGTCAGATGAGCTCTTGAGTGAGAGGAGGAGCAGGTCTGTGCAAGCTGTGTTTTAACTTGGAGGGAACATTAGGACTGAACACTATGAAGGCCACATTAAAATATGCTTAACTAAAGAAAAAAGAGTAGTGTCTAGATATAGAGCTGTGTCTGGGAAAGGGTTTAGATGAGAAAAAATATGGTGTCTGGGATACTGAGACATGGGACACAGATTTGAACCTCAGGTGAGAAAGACATCCGATGCAAAGGGTGCCTGCAGTGGTTACTGGGAAGATGAGAATGGTGGTGGTAGCTTTAATAACACAGAAGTTAGGCTAAGATGAAAGGGGAACATGTCAGAAAAAGAGAAACTGTGGAGTATGTCCAAACTGTATAGTCTGGTGCAGCAGACACATACCCAGGGAGAGGCTGAAGAGGTGACAGTGTCAGGATGACCTTGGCAGCAGGCAGGGATGTTTTCTAGAGCCTTGCCTGCTGATGCAGTCACCCTGTGGTAACACTCATCATGTTTTATTCTTGGTGGCACAGCTGTTCCAGAGCTGCTGTGTTATCCAGCAGCTGCAGTAAGAGTAGGAGGAGTGGCTGCTCCAAACCTCTCCATCACCAGCAAGTTGCATTTTGACTGCTATTTGAGCAGAGTTATGCAGGGGGGTGGTTTCCAGATAACTGCTGTCAAGTAAAGACTTGCTCTGCAATGACTTGGCCTTTTCCTGGTGTTTTGATTTCATACAGAGTCTGGGCTTTGCACAGACCTCAGAAACAAATGCCAGACCCACACTAGACTTCAGTGCTTTCTGGGAATGTTGCTTTGAATAGCTGAAATGGATCTACTCCCTCTTCAAAGGCCTCTATAAGGGGTGGCTGACTGTAATATGCATTAGCTGCTATTTCCACAATTACCAGTGCCAGCTGGAGCTCTTTTCTTCATGGTGCTCTAGTAACAGCAGGGTGAGACTGGTGTCTTCTGGCTTCAGAAGTTAAATTCTCCTCCTTGGCTGAGCTGAAGGGATTGTTCATGGAGCTCTTATATCAGCTGTGCTTGTGGTATCTTTCCAGTTGGCTTGGGCTGCTGTAAGAATTTGGGCAGTGAAGTAATTCCTGATAGAAAGGTCCCTCCTATGGTGTGAGGGGAAACAGGGTCAGAGCCCCAGCATTGCTGGGGGAGTTCCTCAGACTGGGTTAGTGGTGTGGGGAGGCCTGTTCTCTACAGCATTGATTTGTATTGCTGTTAATCACTACTGTCTGCTGGCACCTTGAATTAGGCATGATGCAGCAACCCCTTATGCAAGTATTTAACACTTCTTGGAGTACTTTTCTGGGGCAGTATGGGTTCGCTTTTTCTGTTGGAGAGTGTAGCAAAATGTGGCACTATTTTATCTTTGTGGGGTGAGTGGGTGTGTGTTTAAAATCCACGTTTTTCCGTTATTAAGCAGCACTAGCATGGGAATCTGATCCTCTAGATAAAAGTTAAGGCCTGAAAAGGCCCAGCTTTTAACAAGCTATTGCATTTTCCTTGAATTCCTGTGTTGCTGCCAGGCACGTCTGGCTAAGAGAAAGCATCCCTCTTAGGAAGGCAGCCAAGTGCCTCTGTCCTAAGGATCAGTACTGGTGGTGGAGGATCAAAGTTATTGCATGGTGTTGTGTGGCTTTTTGTACTGCTCTCCCATCTCCCCAAGAAGTACTTGGGAGTCTTCTCCTAGATGAGTTTTACTGAAAAGATTTCAAACCAAGTGTGACCTTATACTGGCAATAAAGGGATGGAAGTGACAAGGAAAAACATGAAACTGCACTGTCATGATCTTCTCCCACACACTATCTCTAGCTACCAGGATGTTGGATAAGCATGTGGAACTGACACCAGAGCTATAGAAGACAAACTTTGGCTGAATAAAAACATTCAGTTCTAACATCTCACTTTAAGCAGTCCTTGAAGTTTGGGGAATTTTTTTTTTAACTTTGCCAAAGATTTGTCAGGTGACAAAAATTTTGCAGACTCTGTTCAAAATGGGGAGGCTAACTGGAAATAGCTCATTACTTCTTCATCCTCTTGGCTGGGGGGAATTGGTGCTTTTACAGTATTCATCCCTGTACCCTTGGGAGCTGTTACAGAGCAATGGCAGGAGATCTGTGGTTTTTTGCGGGGTGGGGAGAGGAAGAGGTCAGGAAAAAAGCTAGAAAGAATGGTCTGGAAGCTTGAGTGCTGCAACAGTGGAAAGGAAAGGGTAACTTAATGGGATCTTCATTTGTGAGCTGATCACAGGGCTATGGAATGAGGCAAGAATAGTCTTAGTTGAGAGTTACAGTAAATTAGATGGCCGTGTCCTCTCCCGTGGGCCCAGTGTCTCTACAGTTGTGTTGGCTTTGCCATGTTCTCTGAGGAAGTATCTAAACCCATTCAAACTGCCAGCCTGAGTTGGGAACCCTGCTTCAGCTGGACAGAAGGCTTGGTGAAACCAGCCTCTCCAGACATGTGAGGTACTTGTATGAAGTTTCACATGTTGGGTATTGTGGCACACTTGTATGTTGGTAGTGCCCATGATAGTCAGACTCACTTTAATCTCTCTCCTACAGAATGTGCAGTCTGGCATGGAACTGAATATTTACACTTTCCTCTGTTTTCTGTGGCTCACAGTGGTCTCTTGTGTTCCACAAATACCTAAAAAGAAAGCTCACTAAATTCAAAGCTAGCCTAGGTGATAGTAAAGCTCTACTGCCCTGAGATGTCACAGAAGACCACGGTTTTTCTGTTTTTTAGCAGGCAATTTCTGCTGCTTTAGATACTAGGAAAGCCCTACCAGACTCGGGCATTTCTGTATTAACTAGTGGTGGATTCATCACCTGTAGTAACTGAGTAGAGAGGGGTGAAACAAAAGCTTCTCTATCAAATGTCCTCTCTGGTTTTGTATTGCAAACACTGCTAAGTTGCTCCATAGCAACTCTGTGTGGGGCAGCTGGCATGAAGCACACTTTGCTTGGCAGGTCTTTTTTGGGAGCTGTGGTGTCAGTCCCCTTGACCTGCACCAAGATGTCTGAGGAGGGAAAGGCCCTGCCAGATGACTGGGGCAGTGGGTGAGGGAATTGCTGGAGTCAGCTCTGGCAAGCCTGGGAATAGTCTGCAGTATCATTTTCTCACCAAGCAGAGATGACGATCTTATGCTAGTTGTCTGTGACCATCTTTGGAATTATCTCTCTCCTTTTTATTTTGCCCAGTGTCTCATTCAGCTCCAGCCAAGTGGGATTTGAACTCTTTTCCAGCAGGGTCAAAACTGCTGGAAAGGCTTAAAAGGAGAGGCTGCCTTGTCTCTTGCTGTGGCCTTTCTTACTGCATTGGTCCCTTGTTGCTCCCTGCTGCCAACCACTGCTCCCAGTGCCCTGGCTTGGAGAGGCTTGGCTCCCAGGCACAGCCTACTGCCTGCCCATCCAGGCTTTCCGTCTGTGCCACCAATACCTGGCGTGTACTGATGGATGCCAGTGGCTCTCAGGACCAGGCAGGCATTTAGCAGAGTTCAGCTCAGGCTTTAAGAATTGTTTTGCCTTTTCCTCCTCAGGACATTCAAGTGCTGGGCAACAGATGTGGTGACTTTTTTTTTAAATTTTTTTTTCCCCAAGGTATAACAGCACTTGAAAGTGGAGCAAAGGAGGATGGTAGTCTGAAGAGACAGATCAGCTAGGATCCCCTCTCCCTTTCTGGTCCTGTAGTTGCTCCTGAAGAGTTGGAGGCTGTTGGATATTTACTTCCAAGACCAGGCCAGCCTCTGGCTGCTGGTACTGGAGAAAAAAGAGAAGTAGGAGCAGGTGAATCATAGTATGGTTTGAGTTGGAAGGGACTTAAAGGTCATCCAGTTCCAACTTCTCCGCTGAAGTGGGCACCTTCCACTAGATCAGGATTCTCAGAGCACCATCCAGCTTCACCTGGAATGCTTCTAGAGATGGGGCATCCACAGCTTCTCTAGGCAGCCTGCTCCAGTGCCTCACCACTCTCACAGTAAGGAATTTTAATTTCTAATATTCAATTTGAATTCACGCTCCATCAGTTTAAAACCCATCCTGCTTGTCCAGTCACTGCTTGCCCTTGTGAAAAGTCCCTTGCCAGCCTTCCTGGAGACCCTCTTTAGGTACTGGAAGATGCTAGAAGATCTCCTTGAGAAGAAAAAGGGGGAAGAAACTGGGGATTGGACTCCTTCCTTGAGTAATACCACTTGATGTTGGTTTTCTTAAGCATCTGGCTTTTGATGCCTTCCAGCCATCAGATGGCCTGACAAATGATCACCTTCTGGGCAAACCTTGTTTTCCCTTAAGCAGTGTCTGCTTTTACTTCCTCTTGAGTGAGGGACAGGATCAGGCAAGCTGGCACTGGTGTTCTCAAAGCCCTCTTCTCCTGGACATATGGGTTTGTCGTGCTGTAGCTCAGCCCTGTGGAGTATAGCAGGGCTTTGTTTCAGCTATGATCTCCCAAATCCCGTCTCTGGAAGCTGAAGCAGCCTGAAGGTCAATATGAACAACAGGCAGTTGTGTAATGGTGGGGTAAATGGTGCATTGTCTGGCCCGGGAGCACCAGGGTGCGGCTCTGCAGGGGCAGGACAGGAGCATTGTGCCTCCTGCATACCAAAACTTGTTGCAACACACCTGAGCATTCAGAGCAGTGCTGGGCCCTGCAAGCCAGGAGCTGGGGCTCTGTGCCTTGTGCCTGCACAGGTAAGGCTGTGTCCGGGTAGTCTGAGAGCTCTGGGGCATGGGGAGAGCTCTGTGCTTGGGAGCAGGCAGAAACAGGGCAGCGCCAGGCGGCTCTGCAGTGGAGCCTGGCAGAGGCCACCCAGTCACGCCTTGCCCTGACAGGTTTGCAAACTTCCTCCGGGGCTGTGAAGTCTTGTCTACACTGTGTGGGCTGTCAACACCCTCCTCCCTGGGGGATCTGCTCCCAGGGAAATGTCTTTGCTTCTGTGGTGGGGCATGTGACAATGCTGCCCTGAAGGGCTTCTAGCCTCCCTTAATCCTAATCTTGTTCCCCCTTCTTATCTCTTCAGTTTGCTTCCTCTTGTGGGTCATCCTGCCTGGCTGAGCCACCAGCTTGTTCCCCCTATCTGTCTTCAGTGTAAAACCAAAGCAGCAAGTAGCTGTGCTCAGGCTGCCTTGTGATAAACCCCTAGTGATTTTAGATGGCCTGTCAGTCCTTCTCCTTGAAGCTGCCAGGAAGGCCTTGGAACAATGATGCTGACAGCCAAAATGCAGGGTGCTACAGAAGCTTTTGAGCAAGAGCTGGTCATCAGCTAGATGTGAACAGCTTCTCCAGGGTTGTCCTAAACTGGCATGGAGCAGCATGCTGACCCAGCAGGAGGGGTGTAAGCTAGGCTTGCTTTGTTTCATACGATGGATGCAGTATCTGCACACTCTGTGCAGACCACTTGCTCTGAAATACAAACACTTCACAGAAGTGTGGATCTCAATAGGGATGCATGGATGAGCTATTTAAAGAGGTACCAAGACTGGTTTTCAAGATGAGACCATTTATTCCACATGCCCACCTCATGCTGCCACTGACATACAACACCCCTTTGGATTTTTGTGGTGGTTCTCAGCAAGTTAGGCAAGTAGGTTGTGAACCTTGTTTCATTTCCTCCTATCTGAGGGGGTGATGTTTATGATGGGCTTTGTCTTCAACGCTGCAAGTCTTGTTTAAGGGTGCTGCCTGGTCTTGACTGAATACTCGAGTGCTGTTCTGCTATTCCCTGCATGGGGTGAAGGCTTCTAGCCCTGAACCCATGGCAAAAGCAGGCTTGAGCTAGTGCACATTATGAACCCCTAGGAACAGGAGCAACTTGTGCTGGTTAAAAAGAAGTAAAACCTCCATTTTGCAGTACCCAGAATTGCTTGTGTCTGTTAACTTGTAGGGGACAGCTGAACTTCCATCTCTCCTTCTTGGTCAACACCTGTGGGAGAGGCAACTCTAGTTAAGGCTGAAGCAAAAAGAACCCACAGGACCTGAACTCTGCAGAAAAAAATATCCTATTTGCCACCTTTAGTTCTGTGCCTGGTCTTTTCCTGTCTCTGATAGCAAACTTTTTTTTATAAAGAAACAACCCTGTGGTATATACAGCTTCCTTTCCTGCACTAGGGGAGAGGATAATGAGTCATAGGAGGACATCGCTTAATTCCCTGGAGGATGCTTGGATATCTGGCAAGGGCAGGCTAGGAGCAGATTCAGCTGTAGGTCAGAGTTGCTCAAGGTAAATGCACTCTTAAACATGAAAGGTAACTAATGAGACCAGAAAGAGAAACCTATACATGAGAATTTGTCAGAGGAAATGTACATGTGCCTGGATTTTGCTCTAGGAATAAACAGTAGGTACAGCTTTTGTTTGCTTATCAGAGTAAAAGCTGGGCTTTGGGAGGATGGAGAGAGAGTCAAGGACAGTTGAAGATATTTTTATTTGTTTAAGATTTCCTTGTCTGGGCAGGATGGCAGTTGGCATGACTGCAGCAGGGTTGGACTGTTGCCTCTTTCCTTTCTTTGCCTGCTTGCTTTGGTTTTTTTTCCCTTGTGCCTGCCTTCCCCATTTTCATGCCTGCTCAAGGGCGTCCAGCTTCTTGCAGTGTCTTGCTGCCTCCCAGCACTGCAGACACAAGTCATGAGGATATGAGGTTCTCTTCTGCCCTCAGTGATCTTTGTGTCAGCTTGCTCTCATCTTTGCAACTCTGAGATGTGTGGGTTAAATGATGTCTTGCAGAGCAAGACAGTAACAGGCAGTCACTGGCCATGTGGCTCTACTTGTTCTTGGTAGGTTACTGCCCCTGCAAGCTGTGGGGAGCTCCTTGTATTAATTATTAATTAGTTGGTATGCTTCCAGTGCTAAGTGTATTTCCTCATTCAGCCTGGAATGTATATAACCAATGTAAATTGTTTCTCTTCCCCTTCTGTCCTCACAGCTTTTGAGACTCAGCGACTGCTCCAGAGAAGTGTCCCCTGTGTAAAACCCCAGGCTCCTGTACAATGTACCAGTCCAGCTTTGTGCCACGGGAATATTACCCAGCCATGATCCCACCTTCTGCCTACACCTACCCACCACTGCGGCCTGGGAGAGCAGAAGACATGTCCGGCTCTGTGATGTTCCCTCCCATCCACATGCACAACTTCTACAGTCGCCCCATCACCTTTGTGGTGGACAGGAACAGCTACCCTGACTATGCAGGAGGTCAGGTGGAGTATCATCACCTCTATAGTGCCTCCAATCCCTATATCCATCCATACCACACCTGGCACTTCCCTCCCATGGTCCCTATCCCTCTCTACAATCCCTATGCAAACTACCATCCCTATGCTGCCTACCAGAGGTCAGATCAGTATCGAGACACGTGGCCAGAAGGATTCACTATGAGAGGGGAGCTTCAATGGGGGAAGCTTGGAAAGGTGTTTGGGCCAAGGAAAGACCTCCCAGAATTTGTGAAGGATGATCTCCGGAGGGTTTATGGCACCTACCCCCGGACCAGTGTTTCCATATCCTATCGGAAAGGAGAGTTCTTGGTCAAGGGAGACCCCAAGACAGAAGACCAGGAATATGCAGTGGAAAAAAAGGTCATCCAGCGGGCTGTGACCCCCAGTGCCAGCGAGGCAGATGACAGCAGTGAGGACCGGAACCGTAAGAAGAAAAAGAAACTGAGACATTGAGGTAGCTGGACACCCAATGGACAGATGCTCCAGTACCCTCACGGGAGCCAGTTGGCAGCTGTTTTCGGTGTAGCTGGCAAGTAACACAAGCAATGGATGCCACCACTCCTATTGATTTTTTTTTTATTTTTTTTTTTAAAACTGCTCCCCATCCTCCACAATCTTACAGCAGATGCACAAAAATTTTTCTTCTCCTGTGAAGAAACCACATGACACTTGACTGTTAGATCAGCTCATTGGTCCTGGTTTTGAAATGAATATTTGATTTCCACTGGTTTGGTTGACTGGTCACAGCCTGGTGGGGGATCTCCAAGCTACAGCCCTTGATCAGACAAGATGGGCCCCTTCCTACCAGGGGAAGGGCCTGTAACCTGGTTCCCTTCCTGGAGAGATAAAAGCTGAATTTCCTCCAGGCTGAGGGCAGTGCAGGTCCCAGAGGACACAGGGGTTCTTGAACACTCTAAAGAGCAATTGTCTGCATGTCTTGTCACTGCTGTTTATGACCATATCATTGTGCTTAAGCACCACATGAGGCCTGTATGCTGCACTTCCCTACACTCTGGCAAAAGATCCTGGTGTCCCTATCCTCTTACCCTTGGTAACATGGTGCTCAGTACTCCTGGCTACATGTCCTTGTTGAAACTGCTGCTGAGGCCCTGCTCTGGGTCTGACTTGGCTCTGGTTGGAGGCACTGGCTCTCCAGTGAGGTTACTGGAGTTGTGTGAACCACAGCACTTCCACAGCTCGGTGGTTGTGCTGGAAGCCTGGAGGGCTGTGAGGGGCTGGGTCTGACTTACTTGCAAACTTCTGTACCTTTTAAATTACTATAAACAATAAAAAAATCCAAATGCAAATGCTTGTATTTCTGATTCTTAACTCCCTAACATCAGTGCCTCTTGTGAACAGCTTGAGATCAGATCTGGCACCTTTTTGTTAAGTTAGGGATGGCTTCTGCCATGGTTCATGCCCAGCCGTGGTGGCTTGTTCTGCTTGTCCTGCTTGGCAGTACCCTGCCTTGCCCTAGTTTGTTTTGTCAGATTCTCTGGGGGCCAGCAGGGACTTTATGAGCATACAGGAGAAATAGGGGACCTTTTCTGTCCCCTGTAGTCTCCTAGTTTCCCCCTGACCTCCCACATGGGAGGGAATGGGATGTTCCCCATCTGCATGGCAAAGGAGAGACTGCAAGGGTGAACTTGGAGGCCCTTGGTTGTTCTGAATTGCTATAAAGTGAAAGCAAGTGGATTTTCTTTAATTTTTTTTTTTTTTTTTACTTAGTGCAACAGGTTTTGTTTAACCAATTGCCAAAGTGTCTTGGCAGCTGTCTGGATATCCCCTTCCCTAGTTAGCTTCTTGGATGTGTTAACTCTGCTGCCAGACAAAGCTGCAAGAGGGCTGAACCAGAAAAACTGCTGTAGAAACCTTGGACCAAACTGATGCTCCTTGCCTGCGTTGGAAACAGTGGCAGTGGCACTTGCTGAATGGGCTAGAAAAGGCCTCCATCAATGACTGCTGGCTAATCAGTTATGCTTTTGGTTTCCCAGTATAGGAAAAAGGCAGCAGTTCCTGCTGGGCTGTTTGTTGGGGTTTTTTTAATCTCTTCCTTGGCTGAGCAGGCTGTCCTGCCCAGTTAGGGATGTGCAGTTAAATGTCTGCATTAGCCTTGCACTGGTGGCGCACTCCCTGTCCTTTCAGCAGCAGCAGCTCCTTTGGGCAGGGAACCCAAAGTTCATGCATCAGATCCCTGTCTACTGCTGCAGCACCCCAGTGGGGTGCAGGAGGGAGTTTCTTCCCCATCCCCTGGAGCTGTTGTGGGACGCAGCTGAGCTGTCAGAACTGGATGCTGTCTGCCATGGGCAGGGGCTGCTTTAGGTGAGATCCTGGAGGGGGTGCAAACCAGCTCTTCTAGGCAAGGTGAGAAGGAGCATGGGGTTTGCCATATGGTGATGCTGAGCTGCTACATAAATTACAAGGACTTGCACAATAACTTGTCCTAAATGCCATTCCTCCAGCCATTAGATTCCTGGTGGCAGCATGACACTATGTTATAGTGGAAATGTCCCCAAAACTCAAGGGGCACAGCCAGGCTCTCCCAGAGGTATGTGATGGATGGGTGAAAACAGAGCCTGTTGCCTACACAAATACTTTCTCTAAATACGTGTCTCTGCTGGGGTCATCTCCAGGGCCTATGGGGAGACAGAGGGCATAACCCTTAACTCTACCCATCCTGTCCTGTTTATCTTCTCCAAAGTTTTGTTTGGTTTTGCTGCCTGGACTCTGAACAGGAGATTGCTGGGCACACCCAGGCTGTTGTTCTGACAATGTGTATTTTTAGCAGAGGCTCACAATCGCGTGCAGTACATCAGGAGGTAGCAATGTATTTATTTTCTCAAGTGCCATTTCACTTCCAGAGGGAAGAAAACATTCTATAGTTGGGCTTTTTTTTCCTTTGGGGGAGGATGTGCCACAAACCTCCAGCAGCTCTCTGATAGCAGGTATTTCTGTGGTGGCCATAACTCACCGCCATCCCTAATCTGGACTCTGTGCAGAAGCAAAGATTTATATATTCTTTATAGGAAGAGCTCACAGTTGCATCCTCTTCCTGAAGGTTTGAGGCTCAGTTGCTGCCCAGCTGCAGAACTGAATCCATAGGGCATTTTGGAGGCTTTAACGCCTATGGAATTCAGTTCTCAGAGCCAAGCAGCCAGTGCGAGTCAGCTTCCCCTGGCTCCAGCCGGCTGTGTCTCCATCTGCAAGGGGGGAAAAAATAGCAAAGAGCTCGTCATGTCTCTGACACAGGGCAGGCACTGAGCTGACACAGATTTTTGCAGCTGGGAACTGCCACAAGGAGAAGACTCTGGCACCTCTCAACCCAGAAGCGGCACAGACAGACACAGCTTTCTTTGGAAACTTTGCTCAAGTTGGCTCTTAAATTTTTTTCCACTGCTTCAACATATCCTGTTGTTTGGAGTCACTGCAAAGTTTCAGGTCAGCCCTGAGCTCTGTAAACCTGCTAGAGCTGTAAGAGAAACACCATTTCTGCCACTTGGGGCTGATATTGGTGGGTGTGTTGAGAATCTCTGCTATGTATTTGCTCTGTGTGCAGGTGTCACACATCCCTTGGTCTAAACTGCTCTTCCTCAGTGTGTGTGTCTGAGAAAGGGGCACAGCTGTGCCAGGGGATGCTCAGTGCTGCAGGAGCAGCCCAGGACTCCCAGGCAGTGATCCTCTGCTCCATTCATACCGAAACCAATGCCCAAGGGAACCCCTTGCACTGGGAGGTGCCAGCTGAGGGCAGTGGTTTGTGCAGCAGGTGCAACCATGGGTGGACCATGAGGTGCAGGGGCTGTCTGACCATTTGGAAGTGGGAAGGGACACTGGGTAATTCTGTGGCTTAAAATGAAGAGTGAAAGGCCTTTTCCAGACAGCTCAGAGTAGATTCAGGGAGGGACTGGTCTCCATCTGGGTCAAGCTGGGATGTGCTGGTGCATCCCACCACTATGCACATGCCCTTTGCTGCCCACTGCCCTCGCCCTCTGGTTTGGGCTGCAAAGCTCACATGCATGGAGGGGCAGATTTGAGGGACACATGGGGATCCTCCTGAGCGCCCACAGAGATGCTGATGCTGCCAGCAGCTTTGGGCAGCCTCACCCCTCAGTAGAGATGTTCACTTTCAAACCCAGGGACTGAGCTAATGGCTGAAAGGCTTTTCCTTGGCTCAGCAATAGTTTGGCACAGTTGTGATGACAGCGGCTCAGGCAGGAGTAAGCACCAGGAGAGGATTCCAGCCCTTTGCCCGTATGCCAGCAGTGCAGAACGGGCGCCCTCGGGTCAGCAGAAGAGACGGGAAATGACACACACCGCTTTGGAGCACGGGCAAAGATTTCAGTGGGGGAAGCACCAACTGTTGCACGAGCAGTGAACTCCGCAATTGCTCAACAGCTGGCCCGAGGCGCTATTTTAATCCCTCCGCTGGGAATTAGAGTTCAGTTGCAGCAGCATGAACTCACCATCCTGATGCACGTAGCAAGGAGCCAAACCCTGTTGCAAAAGCTGAGGAGTCCCAGGCTGAAGGTGCCAGCTCTGGCGTATCCCAGGGACCACATGCAGCAGTACCACAGGGGCTGCCTGGAGGGGCAGCAGTGGAGGGAGATGGGGTAAAGCAGAGCTTACACCAGGGTTCCCACCTTGCAGCAGGTGGTTGGGGTAAAAGAGGCAGCTCAGGGACCCAGCTGTGCACTGTGCTGGTTTTCAGACCACTGTGAATTGGCAGGGAGTTTTCAATAGCTCTGAGCTCCTCAAACTCTGATCCTCCTCCTTCTCCTTCTCCCCCTGCTCTGCAGCCACCTGCGCAAGTGAGTGGGCAGGAAGGCAGCCTGCTAGAGACATTGCAGCCACGTGGAAGCACCTGCCAGCCTGAAATGGTTGGTAGGGTTGGGATGCTTTGGGGCTGCCCGTTGTCCATCTCAACCCCGTGGGGTGGTTACCCTGCAGTCCCTGGCTATTTGAGTGAATGGGAAGCCTCTGTATTTCATTTTTTAAGCTGTAAAATTCTCGTCTGAGGCATTTACCTCACATTATTGATGGATGTCTGCTGTTCAAAGTGCCATTCATCTGCCTTCATCCCTCTGCTGCTCTAAGCAACCACTGCTTTCAGAAACTGAAAGGTGCAGGCCAAGGAAAAGCCTTCCTCCTCATCTTCCTCCATGGGCTGATTTTCAAAGAAAGGAGAAAGGTTGCAAGCAGACAGGTGGGTGAGCAGGATGGGAGTCAACACCAACAAGCCTTCCCTGATGGCTGTCCTTCCCTTACTCCACGGCCCAAGGAGGTGATGTGGGTGCTGGGGCTGAGTGGGACAGCCCATCAGCCATCTGGCATGAATTCATCCATGCCCTGTGCCCCGCTCTCCCTGAGGTGGGGCAGGGACAGCTCCAGCACGATACTTTTGGCATCCTACCTGTGGGTGCTGGGACTGGGGCACCCCATTGCCAAAATGCACCAGAAACAGTTTGATCCAAGTGCGATGGAAAGCCCACAGGGGACGAGCTGGGAAAGAAATGGTTGAAATGCAAACTCAGACAATCTCCAACTCTGCTTTCATTCCTGGCTGCTCCTGCAAGCAATGTCCCCATGGCATGGCATCCACAGCACCCCAGGTGCTCTGCCTTTGCTCCTTGGTTTTCCTGACTCCAGCTTTATCCCATGTTCCTTCACCCAGGCAGGGCCAGGGCTGGATTTGGCCCTGTGTCTTTGGGATTATCCCTTGCCCTGAGGGGGTCTGCACTGGAGTGGGGTGCCAGGTAATACCTGGGAGGGCAGGGATGAATGGAGATGTGGGAGCCACCTTGGTGATGGGTATTTTGTTGGCATGAAGGTGCCCTGCCCTGGCCTGACCCCGTGTTTTCTGGAGGCTGTGTCAGGGTCAGACTGCAGCACTGCACCACGGGGTGACCAGCACATGCTGATCCCATTGCCCCAGCTCAGCCTCGGGGGGAACTGCATCAGCCCAGCTGCCACCTGTGCAGGTGGAGGTTCTATAGCCCCACTGCAACCTGCTTCCCCTGACCCTGGGGCAGGAGCCCTTGGCACCCTGCACTGCTTTAATCCTCCTCTCTGCCTGGCTTGATGCATGTGGGGTCCTCATGCTGGTTCTGGTGCACATCCCCTTCTGGTGCCTGCTGCTGCGGGTCTGGACTTGGGAACCTGATGTCGATCCCAACAGCTGGGTGACTGTTGGAGCTGACAGGCACGCCCAAGAACAGGCACCAGGGAAAAGATGGGCTCCAGTGCAGAAGCCAAAAGGTTGAGAGCTCCTCAAGGCTCCTGACCTCAGCCCAAAATGATGGTGAGTAAAGAGACACTGCAGGCAATCAGGTGCCCAGGAGGATACTGCTGCTGTGGGGTTTTCCCTGTGGAGCACAGCAGAAATGGCCACATGAGCAGATTTCCCCAAGGCAGGTCACGCTGGAGGCGATGAGAGGACACAGGGAAGCAGAAGCTCGCTCATGGCCAGTCCTGCTACTGGAGAGCTGCGCCACACCAGTTCAGCCCTGAGCTGCCAGAGGCACTGTGTTCTTTCTGGGTTTCGCCCTGCACTCCCTCCCTGCTGTGGGTACATGGGACAGGCTGGAGCGCTTCCCTCTCCCTCGCTCCTGGGGGAGACAAAGTACAGGCGACTGCTCCAGAGGGGACGTGACTCCCAAGCAGCTCCAGCGCTCAGAGGCTAATGATTTATTGCTTTATGTCTTAAAAAAAAGCAGCAGCGCCCTCCTTTTGGCATTTCCAGCTAATTATCCCGGGATTTACTGATTAGCTGGGACGTGCCGGGGACCAAGCAGCGGACTCCTGTGGGTGCCGCACAGCCACCGGCACCGCGCTGACATGGTGGCCGGAGCATTATTCCAGGCAGTTTCACTTTGTCTTCCCGGGAAGTTTGTAGGAACATGCCTCCCGCCCTTTAAAGTATGAGAAGCACGAGTCCGGTTTTGCAGGTTACCAAAGGAGCCACGGATAGAAGTGCAGATGCTCGTGCACGCACACACACACGGGGTCTGACAGCTCCCGTCCCGCTCCCCGCAGCCGGGAGCGGGTGCGCTGCCATCAGCCGTGGGACGTCACCGTGTCCCCACTGCCCGGCACGGGCAGAGCCGCCCTCTGCAGCGCCCGGGCTGCGGCTCCTTGGGGAGGGCAGCAGCCAAGAAATGCCCTCACTGCAGCCACCCCGGTCCCCCCGCGCTGGCGCAGACCCTCCCGTGACCCCGGCACTCACCCGACAGCTCCGGCTCCCGTCGAGGCGGGTCTGCGGGCGGCGGGGCCGGAGGCACTGTTAAATATTGCAGCCGACTTACTCACTTCTCTTCCTGGACGGCAGCGCAGAGTTTCCACCCACTTCTTTCACCTTTGGTTTCCAGGCTTTCTGAGAAAAGGGGAAGCCGTGGGAGGGAGCAACCGGCATCCCCGTGCCAGGGCCACGGCCCCCAGCAGCCTCTCCTTCCCGGGAAGCGGCGGATGCCAGAGGGGGCCGCTTTCCCGGGAAACTGCGGCGTGGCTGGGAGTGCCTTGTGCTCGTGGCCCAGCACGCCACGACCCTCCTGGGTCAGGCAGATTTTCCTCCCCAGCCAAGCAGAGGGGGCACCTGAGTGCTGCTTCCCTGGCACAAGCTCAAGGGTGCTGCCTAGCCAGCTCAGCCTCCTCCTTTGGGAGTGAAAATCCCCCCGAGACTCAGGCGCACCTTGGCCTCACCCCACCAAAGCCCACCCCACTCCTCCTTTAATGTAGTGCCTCTGCAGGTGGGGACAGTGCCAGAGCTGGGGTCACACACACATCACTGACGCCTGTGATGAGCTGTGTCCATCCTCAGCCTGCAGAGCCCTGCCAGTAGCAGGTGCTGCCACGGGCCTGAGAGTGTGCCAGCCAGCATTCCATTCAGCAGCCCATGTTCCATCCAGGAGCATGCCCGCTGGCTCCACAGGGAGCTGGCTGCCCTCCCCAGGGACACTGGTTGATGATGCTCCCTGGGACATTATGGCCAGGCAGGTAGTCCCCACTGGCTACTGCGGGCTCTGCTGGGTGAGCACATGTGTGTGGTGGGACTCCTTTTTCTTAAAGTCCCATTCTCCAGCATTCTGTCAGTGCCACCGAATGCCCAGCCATTGTTTTTGCTCAGAAGTGACGTCAGGTCCCCTGGGGTTCCCCTCTGCCAGCAGTTTGGAAATGAAAATCTGGGGCCCTAGCACTGGCTGTGACACTGAACTGATGGTGGGGTGAGCACCACTGCTCCTTCTGTGGTGAACAAACCCAGAAATAAACTGGCAAATCAATTGATGGGGGATGGCGAGATGCCTCACATGCCTGGCTGCCTGCGCTGCCCTGCCTGGGCTCGGAAGCTGCACTGCAGGTTCAGATAAAATTTACAGAGTGGTTTTGTCTTTTGGGAGCTGCCATGGCATTTCTGGAGTGGGAAGCACTTGCAAGGCTCTGTCATGGAGGTGACCAAGCTGGAGCCACAGTTTTATCCATGCAAGCCCCCAAAGCAGGCAGCATCAGCAATTCAGGGCCTAGCAGTGTATACTTCCCAGTACCATGGCTGGCCTGGCCACTTCTTTGCACCCCTCTCCTTGGCACATGGGTCCCCCACGTGCTCCGTGTGTGTCTGCCTGCTGGGAAAGGTCTGGTGAGCTCCTGAGTTGGAAAACCCCTGGGGAACAGGGAAAGAAGCAGGCAAGAGAGAGGCACAAGTAGGGCAAACAGGGAAGTCACTGCAGACCTGATGCCAAGGGGATGGGCATCAGGGCAGCTCAGGCCCTGCACGGGTGGGAGAAAGGGAGTGCACAGGTTTGCTGGTGAACAATTTTGCCAGCTCCCATGATGCAGGTTGTGGGAGGAAGAGGAGGAAGAGTGTGCTTGGAGTTGGAGTGACTGCCTGAATGCCAGTTTTTATAGGTCTGGTCGGCAGAGAGGAGCGAGCAGAAGCAGTCTCTGAGGTCACACTGCAGCATGCAGGGCCCATCGTCTCCCTGTGACATTGGCACAGCTGAGACCTGATGCTGTTCCTAGTCCCCATTTCTCCAGATTCCTCCGGTCTCCCTTCGGCCAAAGGCAGTGGGTGTGAGTGAGGAGCAGCCTGGCCCAGCCCCCTGCGGAAGGACAGCGGCTTGGCATTTATCGGGGGGAAGTCGGAGCTTCCTGCAGCCTCACTGTGCTGGGAGCGTGGCTACGCACGAGGGGTTTGCCCTTGCTGGGGGCGGTCCTGTGGGAATGGAGGCAGGGGAACTGCCCCTGCAAGTCTGGGACTTCACCCTGGGGGGAGAAAATCCACCTTCTGGCTCTGGGGAGGGGGCAGAGGAAGAGAGAGCAGCTGGCTTTTCCTACCCATTCACAGAAATTAGGTTAAAACCCCCCCACCTTTGAGCTCCCGTGACTGCAGAGAAAGCCAGGCAGCATGACAAGGGTGTGGTTTAGGGCTCAGAAATAAGCCAGCAATTAGAACACCTCACAGTGTTACTGCTGAAAGCAGAAAGTAGCCTCGGGGAAGGGTTGATGTGTGCTTTCCGAGAGCCTGAGCCCCACAGCACCGCGGGGTTTTGGATGAAAGCTGATGCAGCTGCTCCGTGCCCCAGGCAGGACCCTGGAAAGGGGACCAGTGAAATGTCTGCAGCCTACGAGACTGTCCCAGTGCCAGCCACTGCCTCTGGGGCTAGAGTGGGACAAGGGCTTTCGTGGCTGTCTGAGATGTGGTCTCCTACTGGGAGATTCAGTCTCCTCCCGGGAGGCTGCTCTAGGGTGCAGCCCCAGGCTGTGCACGGCAAGAAGGCTGCAGCTGGAGGTGCTGGGAGGCAACAGCGACTGTTCAGCCCTCTAGCAGAGAAGCCCACAGTAGTGCCTAGCTCCAGGGTCAAGCCCAGCCAGCACCTGCTGCCCCTCCCCAGGCATTTTCACTCAGGTGTAGACTCACAGATGTCTAACACAGTGCTAATCCCACACTTCAGCCTTAGCTGAAGCTCAGTCCATCTCCAGACTTAAACCTACAAACACCGGGCTTTGTGAGATTTAGTGGCCCTTGTGTCTTTCCTCTTCCCTCTCCCCCAAGCCAGCAAACTGCCTGCAAGCCCCTGTTCCTCCTCTGAGAAATGGCATACATGAGAGAAACCGCATCTTTCCACCTTGCCCTTGGGATGAAGGATGTGGTGTTAAGGGACAGCTTGGGATCAGCAGATGCTTTTTCTCCTGATAGCACAAAGCCAGAGATGCCCTTCCTGAAAGAGCTGAGCAGCCTTGGTTTGTCCACAGAGCCTGATCCTCAAAACCAAGTTTGAGAGGCCACACCAGTGGCCTCAGAGCTGGGGTGGCAGGACAGGCAGCTTGGCTGGTGCTCAGCCTGTTCTCAGCCCCTTTGTGATGCCAGCCCCGACTGCACATGGAGAGCCTGGATGGGCGGAGGTGCAGCCTCCATCACACCAAGTGTCCTGTGGGATGGGCTCTTCCTGCAGTGCTTGCAGGTGCACTCAGACCTCGCAGCCCTGGGAATGCTGCTGTGGACTCCTGCCCTCCAGCCCCTGCACTGAGCATTTATATGGCTGCAGAGGAGCTCAGGCATGGTTATAACCATCTGTGATGCCCTGCAAGAAACCTCCCCCAGCAAGGGCCTAGCCAGCAGCGGGTATTTTCCTGCCAAGGGGACTTGCTCTGCCTCTCTCCCTGGCAGGGCTTTTTGTACACAGCCAGGGTTTTGCTCAGGCTGTGTCGCTCTGAGCTCGGGCTCCCCCTCCACCTGCCCGGCCGTTTTTAGCCTATTCTGTCATATCTTTGCATCCTTTGAGACCTCCTGCTGTCTGGCCACCTGGATAGAAATTGAGTGAGATTTCATGAATGGAAATGAATAGGGGAAATGCATAGAAGTTCAGCTGGTGTGACCACCAGAGATGGCGTTTAACCCTCTGGAGCAACTCCTTCTTTCCCCAAAGAGAGGCTGAAAGCAGCACATACCCCATGCAGCTCCCTACTAAGTGTGATCTGCCAGCACAAACCAGTCCCCTCTGTGCTGGCAGCCCCAGCGGAAGCATGGCCAGGGGGAAAGGGAGTTTCTTGGGATGTTTTTCCCCTCAAGGTTCCTGTTTCCCCTCCAGCCCTCATCCATGGATGCTGGCAGCCTTCCCCTTTTCCATGTCGCTTTGCAGAGGGAGCTAAATGAGTGACTGGGGCTGAAGAAATCTGGGAGATGGAGGAAGGCTGAGGAGAGGGGGAAGTGGGGAAGCAGGGGTGCCCCCCTTGACCCGCTGCTGGCACAGCAGCCCTGCCTTCCAGCAGCCCTGAAGCAATTTGGGAATCAAATCTGCTGGCAAGGAAGGGAGGAAAACCACAGGGCTGAGTCACTCCTTGGAAGGCGTTTGCATCTGGACAAATTCCAGCCGAACCCCCTTCCCACTACCTCTGTGTGGGGTGTCGGGGTGGCTTACAGGAATGGCCACATCCTTTCCCCCCGGGACGGAGCCTCCCCGGCCCATCACACTCAGCCAGAAACCGGGCAGCATTCACTGCTGACTTTGGCAGATTTCCATCAGCAGGCAGGAAGGCTTCCCCGGGGGGCGGGGGGGGGAAAGCTGCGCTGGTGAAGCAGAAGCGAGAGCGAAGGCGAGCGGGGCTGCGAGGAAGCCGAGCCTCTTCCCAGAAATGGCACAGTGGGGTGTTGCCTTTCCGCGTCTCCTGACAGAGTCAGACTGAGGCTGGTCCCCCATCCGAGCTTTGCGTTAACAAATGGTCAGGATTTGGGATGACAGTCTGCTCTAGGGATTCAGACTAGGAGAGGAGAAGCACGCAAGAAGGATGGAGGATTGCGAGCATCCCAAATGCTGACCCAGCACCCTGCAGAAGCCTGAATTTTTGGCAGGGGTGAAAGAAGGGCTGGGGGAAAGGTGGCAGGGCTGGAGTTACCCACTGGTGGTGGGAACTGGCAGGGCCAGAGGATTCACCCAGAAGGTCACAGGGCAGAAGAAGCTTCTCCAGGAATGAAAGTGCCACAAAACTGTCTAAGAACTTGGTGTTTATTTCCCTTCAGAATCATCGTGAGGGAGCTTCTCCCCATGCTCTGCACCCAGGGTCGATATTTTCTCAAGGTTTAAATTCCCCTGATGTGCAGTCACGTTCCTGCTTGAAAAGACCTTTGTCAGGGTCAGGTGCTGTGTGTGGCTAGAGCAGGATGGGTCCTGGGATGGGTCCCAGCTCAGGGTTGGCTCAGGTACCTCAGGGTGAGATCTTGGTGTCTGTGTCTGGATCTGAGACTCACTGCATAGTGCTGGAGCTCTGTGCACCATCTCGGTGATGTCCACCCTGCGTTTCCTCCCTCTAGTGCCTAAAATCCCGGCATTTCCCGGAGCTCCTAGAGCCCCCGGCAGCGCCTGGGGCTGGGGCACACGGAGTAAGGAGATTGCCCCTGTGCTGGGACAATGGGTAGGTGCCTCCAGTCCCTACCAGCCCTCCTGACAGGGATGCTCCTGCCTGCCCCAGGTCTCGTCTGACACGAGGCGGAGCTTTGGAGAGGGTTTTTGGATTAGGGACGGCGTTACATGTGAAGGGAAGCTTTCAAGCATCATGCTGGTTCCCACACTGCTCCATGCCCACAAATGCGCGATGAGGAATACCAAGGGAAATGTCAGCTCTTCCCTAAGTAATTCCTTTCAGCTAGGCTTGCAATTAGTCCCTTGGAAAGAAAAAAAAAAAAAATAAAGATTTTGAGCTTTGCCAGCACTTCTCTTTGCAAACGCTGGTCTCTCCTTGTAACTAGGGCACAGTGGGAGGGGAGAGCCGGTTAACTCTTGGCGGCAAGCTTTCCTCAGGCAGCCCGGGGCGGCTGCGATGAGCCTGCCCAGGGGCTGCGCTCCTGCTCGGGGCGGGGGAAGGAGCCTGCAGAGGCTGAGTGGGTGGCGAGGGGTGCCCGGCAGCGAGGGGCGCCCAGTGCCCGGCAGCTCGCCTGCATCCAGTGACCCGGCTCAGGGCACGCTGGGGCTCTCTTTCCCCTCCGCACTCCATAAGCGTTTTTCAGGCGTGCGTGAACCACAGGTTTGCTCCGGCACTTGTGCTTTGCTGCAGGACAATGTGGAGGAGGAGGCGTGGAGCTGCTGCTCCCTGAGCCCGGCGCTGCGTTGCTCCCGGAAATGCAGCTGGGATCCACCCACTGTTTACAGAGAAGAGTGCAGTGAATCATCTGTGCGGGGAAGGAAAACACAACAAATTGGGCTGTTTTAAGCTTTCCGGGCAAGTGAAAGCTGCTGGGAGAGCACCTGACTGGGAGCAGACCGGGTGTCCTGGGAATAGATGCTCGGGCTGGCTCTGGAGGGACCCGTGTCCTGGGACAGGGCACCTGTTTCTACCCCAGCCCATGAAATATGGGTGGCTAAACCCATCACAGCTGGCAGCAGCAGTGCTCTTCTCCCCACAGGCCAGCCCAAGGGAGTGGGTTTTCCAGGGAGGTGTCCTGGCTTGTGGGGAAGAGGTGACACTTGACAGCAAGACATGGAAGTAGGAAAGCATTGATCTGGAAATGGGTTTGCTATAGCAAGGACGAGGTTACGACATCTGCCTCAACAAAGGGACCAGAGCCCTTGGAGATGGCGTGGGGTGCTCCACCTGGCTTGCAGAAGGACACAGGCCTGCTGGGGTCCTCTGATATCTCTGCCAACCCCCCGGGCTGTCTCAGGTGTCCTCTGGTGCTGGGCAAATGCTCAGGTAGCTAAACCAAGCCCTCAGCATCACACACAAGAAAATGTTACCTCTGTGTGAAATAAATGAGGTGAGGAAAGGTCTTTGTGTCTGCCAAGAGCCATGTTACCTTCCAGCTGTGGCAGCCAGAGCAACCACTGTCCCTGTGAATGTGGCCTTTAAGCCAAGCTGCCTGGTGCTGTGGCCCCAGATCTGCAGCAGAAGGGGAAGGTGGATTCAATTAGTACCTGGAGAACCTTTGGGATGGGTAGGATCATTAGGATCCATCAGTGGGAGATGGTGAGAGCAGACTGAGGGGACCTGTGGTCAGCAAATAAAGGTCATGGCAGGTAAACCCAGCAGCTTGGTGTTGTTCTGGGGAATAGCTGGGTGTCTCCTAGAGGCGTGCTTTGGGGTCTTAAGAGAGTTTCCAGGCACGGTAAGTGGGGATACAAGGGGAGAAGACCCCTTAGAGCCAGCAGGGACCCTAAGGAGGGGTGGAGACAGCTGCTGTGTGGGTGGAGAAGGGCTGACCTGGCACAGGGGCTGCAGCCCTGATGCCACCTTGGCTGCCAGCCCAGCTTTAGGCCCCTTTGGGGTTAGTGAGGAGCTAGTGCCAGAGGGGACAGGGCAGCTGGATCCTGTGCAAGGTGTTTAAGTGCAGCAGCAGCAACACTGTAGCAGAGACCCTGAGGAAGTGTGAGTTTGCATCCCAAGTCAGAGCTGATGCCCCAGTCCAAGGGGGAATGTTCTGCACTCATGGCCTAGAGGAATCACGGAAGCATGTGGCCTGATGGGAATGTTACCCTTCAGCACACATGCAAATGTGCCAGCCCTGCATGCTGAGGGGAAGGTTTGTGGCTGGAAGGAGCTGGAACGGCAGAAGGTACAGGAGAAGAGAGCTCCTGGGCTGGCCCTGTACTTGAAGGCAGCTGAAAGCCACGAAGTTGGAATTTTTCCTTTTAAGAAAGGTGCCCTGGGCCTCAGGGTGCTAAGCCTGTGACCTGCTGCCCGTCAGGCATGGACTCAGGTCCTCAGGGCAGAGGTGGAAAGCTGTGCAGCTCTGCAGGCTCAGGGCCGCTGTGGCTGTGCCGTGGCTGGCAGTGGGCACTAGAGGGCTGCACGCTCCCGTCTTTGCTGCCAGAGGCGTCTCTCCCTGCACAGCCTGGTCTGGAAATGCTGATTAACTTCTGCCAGACTCAGTGACCCGGGAGAGATGAAAATAACTTTGAAGAACAGCAGTTTGCCACTGCATGGCCAAGGTAGTGATTTTTCTTCATTTCAGTTGTGCTCTCCCCAAGCTCTGCTGCTGCCGCGGCAAACTTGCAAGGTGAAAAGAAGTAAGTAGTGCATGGGCTTGATGCTGAGCTGAGCTTGTCCAGTTCCCTTAGCCCCTGAAAGTTTCTCCAGCACAGCCGTTATTCCCAGGAAAGCTGTGTCCTTTGCAGAAGCAGCGGGGTCCTCGGGTTGTTCAGTGTAGGTAAGGAGTGGCTGGGGATAGTGCAGGCATGGCTGGCTGATCCTGCCTCAAGTCTGGGTGATCTACTGGGTTCCCTCCTAACACGGATTTCTGGCAGGACTGGAAAGGTGTAAAATGAAGGCACACTTACTCTGAGTCATCTAAAGTCATTTTGGAACAGTGTTCTTATGACCACTTATGTCTACTGCTTTTTTTTTTTTTTTTCTTAGCTGTTTCTGGCTGTTCTGTTGCCCTACAGGAAGTCCCTGCTGTTTTTGGGACCAGCTGTGGCTCCCTCTACCCTGCATGGGGGTAGAGAGACATGGTTACCATCCTTCCCCCTGCTGGGAAGGTTTGGCCAGGTATCCACGGGTGTACAAGGCACCTAACTCCAGAGTTATCAGCGCATCAGTGTCGGCCTGGAAAAGAGAGAGGAAGTGATGGCAAGAGGCTCTTGCCTCTGGGGGCCGTGGTGCTCATTCCTTCACTGCCTGTGTCACCTACCCTGTGTGACACCGCTGACCTCCCAGCGGAGGACATGCTGGTGGTAAAGGTCCTGGACAAAAATGCACCATGTCCATGTTGTGGGAACCAAACAGGGTGGATCCTGGGACTGACTGAACATCTCGAGAGTTAGCATGGGAAGAGAAAGTTTTTGCTTGTGTGCCAAATGTGGAAAGACAAAGGTAAAACATTGACAGTATTGCCTGACATGTCCCGTGGCACAAAGGGATTCAGAAAGGACTCCTGCTGAGGGCTGGATTTATGAGGCATGCAGAAATGGATTCAAAATTAAAATCAGCCTGGAACAACACAAAAAGTTGGCCCATCCAGTTTTCAGGAATATTGAGCGGATCGCTGCCTCCCACCCCAAATAAAGATCTGCACGAGGGCCACGTTGGCAATGCTGGACCACGGAGGAAAATTTGGACAAGCAGTACAAGGGGAGAAAAAACATAAACAAGTTGGTTGGGGAGTATATTCCACCAAAAACCATGAAACAGATAAGTGGCAAAAGAAAAGTATTGTATAAGAGCCCAGTGAAAAAGAGGAGGAGGGACCTGGAATGGGAAACATGCTGCTGACACTGAATCGCACGCAGAAGGGGAATTGAAATCCCACTATGGAAGAGTTGTTGAAGGCTGGTTACCCCTGGAAAGCTGCCTACGCTTCACAGGACCTCTCAGCGAGTGATCACACACTGTTGCTACTAAGTTGCGTAGCACTGTTAACATCTTGCTTCTATTTAATATTTTTATCATAACATCTATTTAATACTTGAAATACATTATCAGTTGTGGGTTAGCTAAAGATGTCCTGCCCCACTGCTGTGTTAAATGCCGCGCTCTGGATGCATTGGCCGCCACAAGCCAGTTTCCATTAGGGGCTGGTGGTAAGTCCTCAGGGGTTCTTAAGCATGGTGTGTCACCTGTGACACGAATTTGAGGCATAAACCACTGATTTTGACTAAAGTGAATGGGCCACCTATACATAATCTGGAAAAGGAACATGTATAATTTGTGTGCTTGGTAAATAGCACGTGGATAAATCTTCAGGTCCCTCGTGAGAGACATGGGCTATCCTCAAGTATACAGCAGGGACAGCATGAACTGATGCACTCTGCAGGTGTTTGTACACTGACAGAGGTGGGTAAAGTGAAACCCTTGTCCTCAAAGGTGAGAGTGGTGTGGAAGGAAGGCATTTGTCAGAGATGGTCTCCATATGAACTCATCAGGCTGAGTCCTGCCTCATCCTACCTTGTAATAACCACCAGAGTGGGAGGGAAAGGAAAAAGATCACTGGTTTTGTCCCCAGAAGTCTGATATAAATGGAGTGTGAAGAAAGAACTGCAGGAATATGTGGGGATGAGGGAATGTCTGCAGGTATTGCTCAGGGCACTGATAAAGTGTAAAGTTAAGGAAGGAAAAAGCCGGCACTTGCTTGGGAGATCAGGTAAAAATCAGCCCACTCCAGTTGCTCGTGCTGCGAGAGTGCAGGGAGAACACAGCTGGGTCAGGTGGGAGATATTTAAGACTGGTATTTTTTCTCTGCTTGGTAGATGAATTGTGATGTGGCTTTATAGGAGTACTTGACCTCTGTTTTCCTGTGACATGGTGACCGTATTTACTTGGCAATACTGGTGCTGGTGGGCAGAAGGTGTGCAGAGATTCTATGGACACAAACCCCTTTGCAGTGCTAAACTTTCTGGGAGGTGGGCTAGCAGATATAATGGTAATGGGAGAGGTATGAGACACAATTGGCCTTTTGTACAGAAGGCATTTGATTTTTCTAGGTAAAAACTCAGATTTATTGCCTAAATTTGTACGCAATAATTGAAGTGGATGAAGTTCTAACAATTTTTGTGATGAGAGTATTTTGCTAAGACATCTTGAAAGATGCTGTGATCCCAGAGACTGGTAACAGACAAGTATAATGGAAGCTTAACCAGAGCTGGAAAGATTGCTACGTGGGGATGTAAAGGAATATGGATGTTGGGCATGCTGGAATTCAGAAAATACAGGTTTGTCAAAAGGCTGTTCAGACCTTTCCCAAGTTGCCTGTGTGTGCTGCCTGTTGGTTACCTCGTCCCAGCAGCTGAGTGATCAGAGAATAGCTGGAGGGGTGTGGGAATTACTAGTCAGGATTTGCTTTGTAAAAGCACCTTACTGATTCTAGTGGGAAACAAGAGGCAAAGCCAGTATTTTTCTGCTGAACAAAACATTCTTGGTGATCTAAGCAGGGCCCCAAAAAGTGACAGGTACTTGTAGGTTCCTTGTCTAATCTGACTGTCAAAGTATAGAAGAAACTATATAAAACTTGTATTGTCCTAAAAGGGATAATGGGATAGTAAAGAGGGATAATGTGTGTAGGACACCCAGGATCTGTTTTGTCTAGGATGCTTGCTTGGGTGGAGCAGAAGGGAGAAGAACCTGAATTTGTTTCATGCCCTGGAATAAGAAAAACAGAAGGGCTGGGAATTGCATGGGACACGAGCTGGCGTGTGGCTCTGAACAAGCGGCAGTGTGGGTGCAGCGGTCAGCAGGGGAACACCCCGTGTGGGACTAAACACCAGCTGCCTGCCGGAACTCTGCGGGTGCAGGATGTGTGTGCCTGTGGATGCAAAAGAAATCCTCTATTTCCTGTTCTGGAGTTCAGCTCTGCAGAACCAGCAGAGACCATTAGACCCCACTGAGTGACCTCCCATCTTTCACAGGCCTTGCAATTTCTTCATGTTTCTCTTGACATCAGCCCACTGATTTATGCTGAACTAAAGTACACATTTTTTCCAAAAAAAGACAGACCTGAAGACATTGGGAAATGAGAAAACCAACATTTCCCCTGATAATTTGTTCTACTAGTTAACCACTGCCACTCTTTTCCTGTTCCTTATTTTTCATTTCAGTCTGTCTGGTTTCTGATGCTAAACGTTAGTTCCTGTTATAGATATCAGGAATAAATCAAAATGCCCTCTAGAGCAGTACCTGCTTTCTTTTCAGAATGTGGGATATGGTAATTAAATCTCTTCAATTTGTCTTGCTTTTGCAGAAGGCTGTGGTTTAGTGCTATTGCTGCTGGGGAAAAAGCAAATCCCATCCTTCCCTCTTAGCTGGCTTGTGCTCTCCCCCTCACACCCTGTAATGCAGCAGGGCAGGGAATTCGTTCTGTTGAAATATATAAACCTTTTGTTGCCTTGGGGTTGTTCGGAGGTTTCAGTCTGCTCACCACAGGGCTGTAAAGATGTCTGGTGGCACGGTGCTAAGCCCAGCATGGTGAAGAGGATGCTGGGAGAGTTCCAGGTGAGATGTTTCTGCAGCAGAGCCCACTTTCAGGTGTCAAACTGCCACCAAACACTTTTGCTCAGGGATGCTTTTCCTGTCCCCAACTTAGAAGGAAAGCAAAAGGCCACTGTGTTTGACCAGGGGCAAACACAATCAGCCTTGTGTGCAGTGCTGCGTAAGAAACAATCACAGAGCAGTTACAGATGATAATGAAGCAATCAAGCTTTTTTGAGTGTATGAAAGTGAAAAATGCCTTCCTTGCCTGTCAAGATGATGATTTTTCTTCATTGCCTTTGAAAAGCCACAGCTGCTCATTCTGAGGGCAGAAACATAGGAAGAGCAAGCACATACTGCAAATGTACACCCTGATCCTCTTGAATGCTTGAGCTGATGGGGAGAGGGAGCATGGACAGACCATTTGAGATAAATGTTTCTTGCGGGATCAACCCAGCTAAGGCAAAGGTGAATTAACTTATAGCAACTCACTTAAACGAAAGCACATATGAGCTGGAGCTATTGGTGGGAAAATGCAGGGAGATTTTGTTTCTACACACACATGCTCATTTCAGTCAAAACAATCTGGATTAGCAAAAAGTCTATTTAATAAGCCAGGAAAAACTACTTTGATGGAAATGGGGAAGGTGTGCTTACAGTACCAGGAAGGAAAGCTGAGGAAGTGGTGACCTTTAGCAGAGGGCAGAGAGCAGTGAGCTGTCTTGCACAGCTGTGACTGATAAGGAACATGGATGAAACTAATTGATTGGATTGATTATAGTCTTCTTGTTACAAGTTAAACTCTTCCCTAAAAGGGAATTAAAGGAAATTCCTTTGGCAGAGTTGAGGGAAGCAAAGGAATACCTGCTAAGCTATAACCCTTTCTTACATTTTTGTGGCCCATTTAATGAAGCTGTAAATGATTCCGGCTTTATGTGACTCAACTCTACCATCTCGTAGTTTTAACAGAAGAAATGCTTTCAAGGTGAGTTCATGCTGTATCATGTTTTGTGTATTTTAAAAATCCTCAATTTCTTCAAGGCTATTGTGAGAAAACAGATTTTAAAGAGGTTTTTTTTTATAAATAAGATAAATAAATGTTAATAATTACAAGTCAATTATAAACTGTGGCTGTCACACAATATAAAATTAAAGGCACAGCTGAGCTCCAAACCATTTCTTTATCAGAGATGATATTTAGATAATCAGACTCAGCTAACCTGTTGCAAATACTGACCTTGTACCTACAAATGAAGTTTCTAAGGATTAAAATGCCAGTGGGTGTTTTGGAAGGTCACTCGTATTTCCCAAGGCTTATTTAAAAACTGTGCCAGTTTGTCTTAGCTCAGGGTTTGACCTCTGGACCATCACAGGCTGTTCATGTAGATGCCAGAGTCAACAGCTGATCATTAAGTGACAAGTAAGACACTGAGAAAAAGGCCTAAGGATGTCCCTGCAGTGTCACTCTGGAAGGTTTGGTTGGAAGCAGGAAGCTGTAGTGGAGAGAGCCTGTTTTCACAATGCTCAGAATGATGAAAACATGAAGTAGAGCAAGGGGGAAACCATCTCCCCTTTTTAGCCAACCTGGGGATACTGAATGTATATACATATAGCGATAATGTCCAATAGTGGGAGAATTATTGGCATAAAGAATGTGTGTTGCCTCCATATTTCTTCCAAATTTTCTCTGTGATAGGTGTGACCTGAGATTTAAGTGTGCTTATGTTCTACTATTTGATTTATCAATTTAACTTAGTTGTCACTGTGCCCTGCAAACCCAACATGTGCAAAAAGCAGGTTTATTTCTTTGAATGCTGTGCTGCATTTTGCTGCCTGATTACCCCGTGACTCGGTCACTACAGTGTATTTACACATAATCACCATGAAGTGTGACTCCAACTGGCATAAGTACACCTGAAACCACTTTCAAGCTACAAGCTCAGAAATCCCTAACACTGTGGCCCTGTGGAACAGAATTTGGCAAGACACATGTGCCTCTTTGTGTACATGCCTTGTACGTTTAGGTGCCTGTCTGTCTTGACTTGTAGCCTGCAAAACTGACGTGAGTTTTTTGCAGCAGTTGGTGCACATAAATTGCACCAGTTCCTGGCTGTCTGTGCCTCTCCTGTGCTCACTTGTACTTAGGTGAGTTATTGAGGGCATGTTGCCAGAAGAGCAGGATTTATTGCCTAATATTTTCCAGGAGCCTGTGCAATGTCCAAGGGCATTCAAATGTTTCATCCAGAGTCCACACAGTGGCCTAAAACTGCGTTTGTGGGCTATGTTTGTGAAACTGTTGTGAATTTGGGAGTGATAGTGAGCACTGGAAAACAGAGTCAGGGTTAATAGTTATCTTGAGGAATAGTCTCAGGAATGCATTGATGAATGGCACAAAGAATTGCAGCAAGTTAACACAATGGACTGCAAGACTGTCAGATGGAGAGCGACTGTTCAGCAACAGCTCTGCCAGAAATGTTCTGCAGGTTATGTCAGAACTGTATGTGGCGGAGGGAACACCCTCTTCCTCCTGTATGAACAGAAATTTATCCTGTGAGTATGGGGATAGATATTTCTGCTGTAATGGGGCTCCTCTGGGAGTATGGTAAAAGGGTTTGCACTTTGTTGTTCAGGAAAGCTGGGAATTTCTCGAGGGAATTCAGAGGAGAGCAATTAGTGGTGTGCTGTAGCAATACCTGATCTTTTTTTAAGTGGAAATGGTTCTGGCCAGCACCCTGTGCTGCCCAGTTTTGTGCATTTCTAGCAGTGATTTGGCTTTAGATCCAAGGAAAAGCCTATGACTCATCCCAGCTATCTGATATCAGCCAGGATGGGGGAGCTGGCTGGAGTGCTATACTGGGAGGGTGTACTAAAGCACACAAGAAGACTCTGGGAAGATGAGATGTGTGCTGCCCTTGCTGCCCTATGCCTGTAAAAAAAAATTATGTAATAAGATTCCATGTGAATCTTAATGAAAAGGGAAGTTTAGTTTAAAGAGAACTTGTTTTCCTCACTCATTGTCATGTGTTACTCACATTTTCACACCCACGTGCTCGTGGACTCCAGCACACGTGTGAAAACCCGTGAGGACTACTTGCATAACACTAAGAACGTGATGTTGGCTTTCAAATCCTTGTTCCATATTTTGGGTTCCTCCTGATGATGCTAGATCTAGTTTTTGAGCTGGTTTGAACCAGTTTTTAGAATGACGTTTAATTCTGTAAGAAGTCAAAGTTATTGCAGTGAATTTGTCCCCCTAAGAATCTTGCTTCTTCCTCCATAAGTCTTGGACAAGGTGGCAACAACTTTTCCTATTAACATCTAACTCTCTTCTGCTTTTACAAAGCCTGTTCCCCTCTCAGCAAGCTGCGATGATGCCTTTTCCTCACTGAAGTGACAGCTGTGTGGCTCCCTGGCTTCTGGGTGAATTGGCTGGTCCTGCAGACTTATCTGGTTAATAAACAAAAAGCCCTTTAAAGAAGATTTGCTATAGCATGCCACTTTTGATATATAGCCTTCCATTTGTTCACTCACAGATGTGGAACTTAGATTAAAAATAGTAGGAAGTCAGTGTAAGGGGTTTAACTGACTGATTGCATGTCTAGCTTCTGAAATATAACAGCGTTTGCTCATTTTGGCCAGACATCACATGTCCTGTCTGCTTACCTCTGACGGAGGCTGTGATTCTTATTCCCCTGTCCCAGCAGGCATTTCCCTGTTAATTATTCTGAAGGCTGAGCAGTCCCCAGCTTCATCAGAGCTCTGATTGTAAAACCATTATAATATTTAAGGCTGATTCAGGGATTGCCTCAATCTTTGCAAAAGAAATACCTTTGAAAGAGTTTGATCACAGCATAACATGGAAGTGGAAGAAGATGAGAGAGCTCTGGCAACTCGATTAGCTAACTGAACCTACCAACTAAAATTTCTGTAGCTTGTTATGCTGAAAGCAACATGTTCATGTTGTGGAGAAAAAGCCAGAGAAACAGTGATAAGATGCTGAAGGAAAGCCCTTTTCATTGCCTGCTAGCAGTGGGTTGCCCCTCATCTTTTCTTTTTGTGTTTGACCTTTGTGTCAAGAATGATTAATCTTTGCAGAAACAATCAGCAATTAACAGGATGTTTCCCCAGGGACAGCCTCCATAGAAAGGGAGCACCAAGGACAGGAATTAGCTTTGGTGAATGTTAACATCATAGATGTCTGCTGAAGAAGCCACAGGTGAAGGCCATTTCCATTTTTAATTTGCTTAAGCTATAAACCAGACTTTTCCTTCTAGTCATGACAAAGGAATTTTGTGTGTGTGGTTACATGGCTCTTGCCTGTGAAACTAAGTATTGAGAGGCCTAGAACTCACAACTTTGAAATACTTGAATAAATAAAAGGTAGGGAATAGAATAGATGGAATTTAACTGACCCAGACTGATTTGAGGTTTTCCATGAAAATGATTGTGGGAATGGGTATGCATGCCAGGAGAATCATTAGTGTGAGTTAAAGTGAGAAACTATGTAGTGATCAGTAAATGTATATTAATGTAGTAGAATTGTTATGTACAGAAAACCATGACAGGTATTTTCTACACACTGTGTCCCCTTGACAGAGCTGTGCAGTGCTGCCAGCTTTTTGTCCAGTCAAAAAAAGGAACTGGTGTGCTATCTGAGTTCCACGTTACAATTCCCTGGGTGAAGCAGGCTCTGAAAAGCACAAATACTTCACAACCTTGAGATACAAACCCTCTCCACTGATTGAACTGTTACTGCAATTGAAAGTGGTACCAAAAATATTCTCTCCAGATGTTCACCTAAAGGAAAGTTTAGTGTTCTGCTCCATGAGCTGCATGTCAAGGTATCAGTGTCTGCTTGGTAAAGGAGGTGTAAATTGGCTCCTGCAACATACAGCAGGGAGTATCTGATCTGATAACATCTGGGAATTAGTGAGAAGAGGAGATATTCTCCAGAAAGATGGAAGGAAAGGAAACCAGGAATGCCAGGAAATGTCTGTATCTGAACTCTACTGTAATTTGTGGCTGTGCCGAAACCACAAGGCAAATTGGTGATGAAGGGAACAAAGAGCAGCTGAGGCAACCCCAGGCAGGAAGCTGAGTGTGGAAGTGCCTGGAAGAGTCCATCAACCTGACAAGTTTTCACAGGCTTGGCTCAGACATGTTCATGTGAGGTGCTGCTATGCCTCTGGCTTTGTGCTCAGGTTAATGATTCAGTCAGAGGAAACCAGACTAAGTCTAAAGAAAACATTCTTATTCTGCTTTCATTAATAAGTGTTTTTCTACTTAAAAAACCCCAACCTGCATGGCACTCAGCAGTCCCCTTTACATTTTCAGTGCAAAGAATAATGGCTGCCTTTATCGGAACACTTCCACACGAGACTGGGCTTGATCCCATCCATCAGTTCCATAACTTTTTTCCAGTATCCGTGTTCTCCCAGGAAGAACAATAAAAAACTTTAAACATTGCCTGTCTCTTTCTGAGCATTGACCCTGAAGCCAGTGGCACATGAGTGTGTATCTGAGAAAACCACTGTGGTCAGTTTTCGTTCCCTACTGGGTAATGATGAGTGACGGCATGTGTATGAATCATGACAGAATAACTGAATTTACTGTCTGGATAATGATCTGCTATTAGTAAGTCGACTACAACAACTTAATAAACTTTATGCTAATAAATATTGGTTCTGGATCTGTTCCCACACAGACTTGGTCCTGTGTGGGGGGAAAAAGTGATTTACAACACCTAATCTCCAAGGGGGTAAGACTTATGACGATACTGGTCTTTGTCCTTACCTGCCACTCCCTGTGGTTTCTTAGCAAAATCTTCCTTTCACAGCCTCACTGCTCGTGTTTGCTTTTATTCTTGTACTTCGAGCTATAGGAGAGTTTCACAGTCCTCTGCCACTCCAGAAATCCATCCTTACTTCCTATGATAAACAGCTTCACCTTGCCATCACAAATGCTGGAACTGAATGTCTTGTTGAAGCTGCTCTGTATCCAACTCCTTTGTTGTCTTTTAGAAACTCTTTATTACTCCAGGTCACTTAACTGTAGAAGTGCCTCTACGTCTGTCACAATTTTCCACAGTTAAAGTATTAAACTTGAAAGATAAAGCAAATATTTGTAGGACTTGAATTTCTCCTGCTCCTTCAATGTGTTATAAAAATATTTCTGGAATTCCTGGCTGACACTAGGCATGAAACTTTACCACTTTATTAATGGTACTTCAAATATACACTACTGTCTTTTCAAGTAAATCTATATGACAGCAAGTCAAACAGTTCCTAATTTGTTGCTCAAGGAAGTTACACACGGATTTGTTGTACTGTTGTGCATAGTGGGTCTAGAAGTGTGCTGTCAAACAGTGGGATCCACTCCAGGAAGGTTCTTTACAAATAAAATAGTCATAGGTGGTCCCTGGGGCAGAGAGCTTGCAGCTGAAGGCAGAATGTGTGTAGGACAGGCTCAAGCAAGGAAGAAGAAAGGTGCATGTTGCGATGGCAGCCAGTGTTTTATGCTTTTGAGGCCGAGTTCAAGAGATCAGAAATTACATGGCTCAAAGCTTTCGAAAAACAGAGACTGAGGGATGGGCATGATGAAAGGGAGTGGAGTGCACAGCACAGGGCAGACTCAGATATTCAGGCATTCAAAAAACACTTTCCTATTTTGTCCTCTGCTTCCAGTTCTGTGTTACTGTTACTTCTGCTTTGTAGCCTTTCCCTAGGCCAGCCTAAGGTAGGGTGTGAAAAGAGACTCCTTTTCATTTGAGTCAATTGTCTCGTGGTGTTTCTGAATCCAAGAAAAACATCAGGAAAACAGTGGCTTTGGTCATCTCCACTCTTAGGCAAAGTGCTAAACAAAACCTCCAACAAAACAGATTTCAGCACAAACTGTCCCAGAGAGCTTCCAGGGCATCTTAAATGTCTTTTCCAACCTAAACGAATCTATGATTGTATGATCTCATATTCCTTCCTGCAGACCACAAGCAGGGAATAACCTCACATCTGTGCTGTGCCTGCTTTGAGCTGCTACAGCAACTGGTGTGGGAACATTTTGATATTGCTAGTTTCTACAGACTAATCATGCGAATTTGCACAGAATATTACAGATAGCAGTACTGGCATTCTCTAAGCTGGCAGGTCTGGTTCTTCAGGTTGCCTAGTCCAACTTTTTGTCCAAAATGTTTGCTAGGTGGTGGTGCAGGACGCGGGATTACACTAAGGATGCGTTTTCTGGGGGAAGTCCAGGCACAGAGGGAATCTTGCATAGCAGGCTGGGGACGGGAAGGCACAGGGTTTAGTGACGATTTTGTGGGTGATCTTGAAAAAGTTACTCCCATTCCAACTTTTTAGCCTCCCCACTTTGTCTCGCGGCTCTGGAGAGGGGTGTGCAGCCTGGATCTCCTCCCGGACGCGGTGCTAGCCGCACGGCCTGCAGCTGGCTGGCGGGCCGTGGCCGCTCTCCTCGCAGGTCGCTGCTGCCGGTGGATGAGCCCCTCAGGGAGTGCCCCCGCAGTGTCCCCGCCCGGGGGGGCCGGGGGCGGGGCCTGCTCCGAGCGCACCAATCAGAGAGCGGCAGCGCGGGCTCGGGGGACTGGCACGAGACCAAGGCGCCAAACAACCCTTCCTCCCTCAGACGGCGAACGGCGCTCCCGCCTTCCGCTCTCCCAGCAGCCAATCACAGACGCAATCTGGCTTCCTGTCCCGCCCCCGGCGGAGAGAAACCAATGGGAGACGCCGCTGGTGCAGCCGCTCAGCCAATCAGCGGCCGAGTCTGTTAAAAAAAAAAGAAAGAGGGGAGCCCGTTAGCTCCCGCCCGTGACCCGCAGCCGCGCCGGGCGTTCCGGCCGTCTGGGGCGTTCGAGCTGCGGCTCTGGCGATGCTGCCGGGGGCGGCTGCTCCCACTGCTCCTCTCGGCCGCTCGGGCTCCTCCGGGCCGCCCGCGTCATGACCCGACAGCTCGGCGAGGGGCTACCGTCTCCGGGCCCGCCCTTCGCCATGTCCCGACGCCATGTTACGCCGGCGGCCGCGGGCAGAGAGGCGGCCCAGGACTGCAGGTACCGGCGGGGCGCGGGAGAGGAGCGGTCGCGGTCGTCGCCGGGCACCGAGCCCGCCTAGCGGGACGCCCCGGCTGCCAGCGTGCGCCGCGCTGCCCAGGGCGGGTGGCAGGGGTCGGCTCGGCGGGGGTTACCGGGACCTCCCCGGGAGCCTGCCTGGGGTGTTCCAGCCGGGAGGGGGCCCGGCCGGGGCCTGCTCATCGGAACTGGCACCTGGTGCCGGTGTTCGTTGGCCAGGGGCTCTGGCAGCGTCCAGGAGACTGAAGGGAGTGTCCAGCTAAGTTCTGTCTGGCATCTCCAGCACATCCTTCAAAGTCCCGGAGTCGTCCCCCGTGTGCCTTCCCAGCTCCTGCCCTGGCGTTACCCAGCCCACCCGTAGAGGTGAGCGGCTGCAGAGGTTCGGCTCCAACCGAGAACTTCAGGTGTCGGTTCAGTTTCCAGACCTGCTCCGGTCGGGACCCGCGCCGCTAACGGTGCTGGCCCACACTGCCCAGTGAAAGCAGTGACAGTGTTTTTAGACTTGACAAACTTGTCTGCTAACTAGAAATCCAAATTCTGACAAAGAGCTGAGGTTTTTCAGAGGCTGCCGAGTTGTTTCTTGCAGAATGAGACAAGTCATAATTTTCTTATGCTATTAGTAGTACCTTATTTTGTGCAGATCTTCTGTTTTGGTAGCACTGTCATTTCAATTAAGGAGCCAAGGTAAAAGTTCACTTTTTCAGTCTTACTTTTTTCCCAAGAAAGTGAAACGAAACTGTGCAATTTCGGTTTCGTTGCAGTTGTCTAGAAGACTGAAGTTTTCTGTGTGAGTTTCTGTTTTGGCTGGTTTTGTTGTGATTTTTTTTTTTTCTTTCTACAGTGCTTTTCAAGATGTAGTAGCTTTTTGTAGTTTATACAGAGTTGCTGTCTTGGAGCTGTTGTTAGTATTTCTAGTACAGCTTTTTAAAAGGATAGTTTTTATCCAGTCAGATGTAACCACTTACATGGCTGTAAACACTGACTACTTTCACCAAACGCTCAAGGGGTTGTTTTTTAAGACAGGTGAAAGTATTTCCTCCTTCCGTCTTCCATGCAGGCTGTATCCTTAGTTTTGAAAGACCTGGAAGGTCTGTTAGGTTCCTCTCCTGGCTGTGTACCTTTTTTTCTTTCGTCAGGTGAGATCACGTATTTATGGGTTTTGTGTTTTCTTTTGGATTTTCAGTGGTCTCCCTGGTGTTTCAGTCGAGCTGAGATTGCACAAAAAATGGTGTGATAGTTTTTATTTGGGATAAAAGGTGTTGCTGAATTTATACATATTGCTGAAAAGTGTTAACCGGAGCCATAGAGTTATTGATAAAGATACATTAAACAACTGTGATTTTCTTGTTAGCAAAAGAGTGAAACACAGTAACCTCCTACTGAAGGGTGGAGATTCTCCTGGGAATGCCTTGGGAATGGTTATGGCCCCATTCACACAGAAAATCACACCTTCTCTTTGTACTTTCACATGTATGTGGAAAGCACGTTGGAAGGCCCAGTTCTTTTTCACATTCTTCCTTTTACTGTATTACATTCCTTCTTTTTTTCTTTTCCCCGCCCTTTGCTTTTGTCTGAAGTTTCTAGTACACTTCCTTGTCTGAGACACAATACAGAATCTTGGCTGGACAGTTCCTAGCCCTTGCACTCCAAAAAGCAGAGTTACAAATGCAAAGGAGAAAATATTGGTGGATAAGGACTTTCAAGCAATTAGTCTAAGACAAATCACTCACAGTCTCTCCATTCAAATAAAACTTGAGAGAGAAGGGAAGTGCCTTCATTCCTTGCTATTTTGTACAAGGCTTTGTATAATTATGGAATAAACAGAAATTTTGTTACAAAGCTCTTGGATTTAGAATAAAAGACAGCAAAAGTAACAATATGGGAAGGACATAAGCAGTCATTTGGAACCAGTGGCTGTGGAAACAAGGACAGAGATGGCAGAAGACCTTGGTTTTGTTTTTGTAAGCTGCCCCTGAAGGCCAGTGTAACTGAGGTTCTTGTTAATAGGTCCCTTGGGGCAGATTAGAGAGAAAGAGCACGGAATACCTGGTGTTTATATATATACACACACACATAGAGCTTATTTTAGAATAATTTGGTTGCAATGGAAATGAGGTATGTAGCCATTTTGGTTATTATCTCCAGTAATATGACAATATAAAAGTATGAAAATACCACCTAAGAAAATGCATAAGGAAAAGAAAGAAAAAGAAAGGATTAAGAGTAGGTTGCAGAAAGATGTCACCACCGTGGTTCTAGTGATGAGACTTGATTGTTGCAATTGAGATGTCTACTGGTCAAAGTGGTGCTTGTGGTTTTGATCAGTCAGGGATGATGAAAGTCCCCAAAACACAGAGTTCAGTGGGTTAATAGATGTTCAGGTGGGAATGCCCAGGTACCCTCCTTGGAGAGGGTGAGTTTAACGCTGTCTGTTGCAAGGCCCCAGAAATGAGTCTGGGGGCACTTAGGCGGGTCTTTGATGGTTTATGACCCCATCTTAGACTGCTGTTTCTCACATCGTGTTTCTCACATTATGCCTTAGCAGAAGGGATAAATGCCTTCAGGCCTAAGTGTCAATATCCCAATACCTCCCCCTGAGTGGGGGAGGTGTTGTTTTACACCTGAGCCAGTTGTGTAAGGGAGGACATTGGCAGGATAAAAAGCATTTTCCCACCTTTGAAGAGTCTGTGCTTATCGCCTTGTCCCTTATCTGGCTCAACCCCCTGCTTGTTTTGTCATGGTCATCCTCCAGTGGTGGGTGTACACCCTCTCGGAGGTTTCACCACCACACACAAAACCCCTCTCCTTCTCCTCTTCAGCTGGGGGATGCAAACCTGGGCCTCAGCAATGTTGTTTGAGTCAATGAGCTTTAACATTTCAGTCTCTCACAATTTGTCTTCAAGATTTAGGTGCAGAGAGGAATCTGGGTGGTAACCGAAGATGAGATATGGCCTGCCAGCAGTGCTTCATGTGCAGATGGGGCTTTAATGGGGAAGAAAGAAGTACAGTTGCTTAGTTAGGAAAATGGCAAGGGTTTGGAAGGATATGCAGTGTGGAAAGCTGTGGGCACTGGATGATTTTGCAGCTTGAGAGCAGTCCAAGCAAGCATCGGGTGTGTCCTGAGGAATGCGAGGTGGAGAGGGCTTTGCTGTGAGCAGGTGAGGCCAGGGTGGAGTGTGAGGAGGTCTGGGGCAGAAAAAAAAAATCAGTCAGCAGCCAAAACAGTGAATATACCTGCGTTTTAGCCTTTGATTCTTCTGCTGAACTATAATGTGGGGAGCCTGTGTGCTAAAAATTTTCTCTTATTTGAAAGCAGCTGAGTGATGTAAGTAGCGAGAGTTGTTAGGCTGCAAGTTGAACTTTAGTCGAACTACATGGCTCTGTTGAGTAAGTCAAAGATGGATTATAGCAAAACCTGGGGCTAACAACCTGAACATTAACGGTAGTTAGACCAGACAATGTTAATGGCTTAAACATTACTTAAAAATTAATAGCTGGAGTGGATAGCTCATAAATCGTGGTACACAAGCAGTAACAACCATACAACATAGACCACAGAACCAAGTGAAATTCCCCCTGAAACAGCCTAAGAGGGTGGGAATACAACCACAGAGCACCACTGGGTAGCAAAACAGTGAACTGGTGAAGACTGTCAAGACCCCAGACCCTAGAATCACTTTTGGTCTGGACTGCTGGGCAGTTTAGATTGTAAGGGTGTAACTGCCCAGGGATTTCTGTTTGTGGTCCTTTTTTTGAGACACCAGCTTGAGCTACCAGGTAACTGATTTGTGCCAGTAAACCTGTCTAGTGGAGTTGAGAGCCTATGTTAGACTGAGCTGGGACAGGTTGGAGGCAGCCGGTCTTTGACAAGTAGTTTCTCTGCTTTCTTTGGTAAGCCAAAACCACAGTTTTGTGCACTCACAGATTCTGATTACAGGTGGCTTTTCACTAAGATACAGTATCTTCAAATATCGCTGCTTGCCAGTGTCCTGAACTAAGAAGTATCAGTGCATTATAAACAGCTTTTTATATTTCTGTAGGTGCTAAAAATGCAAAAGCCTTGCGAGAAAATGCAAAAGCGATGGTTACAAGCTTAAAGAAAGATTCAAAATTAAATCCAAATTAATTTTGTACAAGTGAACAGTGGATTCTTCTGGCCTAAATTTGAAAAATGGTTACTGAGTCTGTGGGGACACAGTTGCATATGGATACTTGAATATGTTATCTTAGATTCTGGAGTAGGTTTTGCCTTGGTTATCACTGTTGCTCAGGCAGTAACAACGTAAATTCTGCTTGGAAGGTACAGAAAGACAACAAAAAGTGGAACCAAACTCTTCTGTTCTTGCAACGACGTGAACAATTGTTCTCACATCAATACTTTGTTTGAACTCGAGACACTTCCAAAGCAGGCACTAAGTATAGCCTTAAAGTCATTAGCAAACTGTGTGGAAGAAGGTGAAGACACCAAGTTCACAGATTCTGATGTGTTTTATTGTTCAAATTGCGCGTTCTTCAGCCAATCTGCCCATTTTTAGAAGTGATATTCTTCAGTGGAGGATGCCTTGGTGTTCTCACGTCCCAGTTGTTCTTGCCAGACAAAAGACCTCTGATTTAAAGCTAATAATTATCTTGTAGGTGGTTGTGGACTGCTGTTTCTGTTGGAAGCCGAGTGAGACGCTAACTTGAGTTAGCAGCTCAGAGTGATAGTGGACATGGGGAGGCTGTTAAATGTCGTAATGTCGTCACATAATGTGCTGGTGAGGTCCCATCTGGAATGCTGGATGCAGGTGAGGTCAGTCCCACTCAGGAAAACCCAGTTTAAGGTGGAAGGGTGGTTAAGATTTGCTAGGATCATAAAAGAAACAGTTCGAGTGAGGAAACTGACAGGTTAACTTAATTAGCCAAGCTGAGTGAATGCTAGAAGGTGAAGAGGATGATGATGCTTTTACTAATTTATCAGAAATAAGAGCCGCTGGCATTAAAGAAAATCTTAGAAATAATTTACAGTGTTTTAATTATATCAACATTCACTGAATGGACGTTTAGGTATTGTTCTTTTAAAAAGATAAAGTTATGTTTTCTCTTCAGAAACCAGATGATTACAGAGTTCTTCAAACCAGTTTTAAATCAAGGTAAATATGTTTTGGTTTTTTTAAGTGGGAGATATTTGAGTTTTATTTATGTAAGTGTGCAGAATGGTAGTCCAATCTCATTCCATATTGGAGCAGCAACATAATGAGTATAGTTTACCAAATATGTCAAAATGAGCACATTTAAATTTTTTTCTAATAATGTAACTGAAAATGTCAATTTCCTGTTTAAATTAATTTCTTTAAATAGTGATGTAATTATTATTTCAAGTTATGTCTCATGCTTAAGACAGATTGTTTCTAGCAACTGAAGCTGCATCATAGGTCATGTGATTCTTTGCATGGCAGTAGCAAACATGGATGATTAAATAAATTAATTTTGGATTGCATGTGAGAGAGAAAATATCAAGTAATACAGTATAATAAGGTTTGTTGTTTTGGGTTTTTTTTCTTCCAGTATCATTTTTGTGAATAATTGGTCTTGTCTTTTCTCTCTTAGACCATGGCCATAAAGACAGAACTGTGCTGTCCTCACCAGACAAAGGAAATGTAAAAGATGAAGGACTGGGACTGTCAGTTTTACGCACTGAAGGTTTTGAAAGGAGTATATCTTCTCCAAAGAAGGTCGGAAGAAAAAGGTGCCAGACCAAACACCAAACAAGTCCTGTGGTAGGTGTCTTTTGGAAAAGAATTGAGGAGAAGGACAGTGTAAACATTTCAGAGAATGGCAGAGTGTGCAGGGCCCTGGGTTCATTGTACCCAAAAGTTGTGATTCAGAATCTCCTCGTTACTGCAGGGTCTCGGAGGCGTTCCTTGACCAAAAAGGATAAGACTGCCAAGCCAGAACAGGGAAGCAATAAGTGTCTGGGAGTAAGGAGAGCACCACTGTCTTATGGAAATAGTTGGGAAGAGAAAAATGACTATGTGGATCTCACAGACTCCAGCTCAGACTCTGACAAATGGGTTTCATCACCAGAAGCTGATACTGGAAAAGCCTGGGCTGGAAATAATGGCACTGTGAGCACCACATCTCTGTGCTCACCACATTTCCCCACTGCCCTGCTTTCCTACTGATTCTGCATTTAAGTTGTCACTGGAAACTCTCTGCGGAGAAAGTGAACGGGAGAAGCAGAAATTGGAACAATCTAAGCCACATCCTGTAGAGCCATTCTAAGGAACAAATGTTTTGCATCAGGTGTATTTAAAAGGGTTATTAAAGGTGGAAATCACTGACCCGTTGTGCATATGAATTTTTTAATTTTTAAATTTTACACTGTAGGATCAGATTCTTGGTGGTGTCTTAATTCAGAAGTTATTCATAACAGAAATTTGTGTTCTTTTGCTATTCCTTTGTAAGTTTTAGGTCATGCTTGGGTTCTTAATCATTTTACAATAAGTGAAAAATCCTGTTTTAAAAGCAGGGGAGATATTCTGGTCTAGATGCAAGCATGGAAATGCAATAGAAATTGTAACTTGAAATTGTATTTTGTAGAAAAAAAGATGCCTTTGTCTTAAATGCTTTATCTTGTGTTTTCTTACAGTGTAACTTAGGGAGCTTAGGGACTGGCAAATTTCTGCTATTTAGAAGTTATGGTTAATAGCAGTTCAGATTTATGCATTTAAGCCACAGTATTTAGGTAGAGATGGAAATAGTCCTATTGAAAATGAAGTATGTCATTAGAGGTCGCTTTTAATCTTAAGAAAAAAATATAATTTGGGTTCTGGAGAGTTTTTGAGATCTTTGCAGCAGTGTTTTAAATTTGTCTTGAAATGAGGTCTGTTAACATTTTTTTATGGGGGTGTGTGGAACTAAGTCTGTGCTGGATTCAGCATTGGTTTGAAAAAGTATACAATTAACATTTTTTTTTCTCCCTCTGTCTTTATTTTTAGGGAAATGGATGTTCTATAAGAAAAATAATGTCTTTTGGTTCAAGGGAGATTGTCTCAGGTATGAGCAATGCTGTTAATAGAGAGTTAATTAATCAATCAGATTCATCGCTTCCTGTCTCTTTCTAATGACTTTTTTTTCCTTGAAATTATGTTATCTATTTTCTTGTACTAAAACAATAATTACTCCTGTATAGTCAATGTTATTTCTAATATATGGCAAGTTTGAAGAGTTTTAAAAGTAATTTGTGATTTTAGTGTAAAACACATTGATTGTAACTTTATTAGAATTTGTGATATTTCATTGTCTTAAAACCTTGATCCCAGATTATTTTTATGGTTTCTCTTGTGCTTTGGATAATCCACATTTTCTGTGGAGGTTAATAAATTTTGCCTTTCAGCTTAATCCAGAAAGAATATTCTTATTGAACCAACCACTAAAGTTTAACTGATATTTTTGTTGCTTTTTGTCCCTTTTAACCATGTAATTTTGTTCTATGGGAGGTAGAACAGAATATAAAAAGCTTATATGAGTAGAAGCTTGAGGTAGGTCAGTAGGAAGATAAATGTTTTTTAAAAAAAAGGGGGCCTTTGGCTGTGGAAACCCATCAGACTCTTTGCTGCTCTAGTCCTTGTTGACTTAAAAACAGAAGTTAGTTTTTTAAATGGAAAGCTGTTACGTGTTTGATTTTTAAAAGTTATTATTATTACTATTTTTATTTTATTTTTTAAACATGATAACAGTGTTTTCTTTTTTTCTCTAACACTTCCTAGATGACCCATCTCAACCAAGGCTAACACAGGTTTTAGAACACGAGGCGTCTCCTCCACATGCATTTAGAACATCATCTGAGATGGCCTCTGGTGCACCGAAGAGCCCAGCTGTTCCTTCACACTTCTTTAAGGTGTCCTTTGGGCTATCCAAGCAAAGAGACTCTCCTGGGAAAAGAAAACACACTGCCATGAATGTGGATTTAGATAGTTCAGATCAATCTGAAGTGAATGACCCTGCTTTTAGTAGATCATCTTCAAAATGCAAAAATAGGAGGTGTGACTTTGTAAAAAATGTCTTTTTAAAGTCTCCTTATGATGATGTTCTGCAGCTCAAGGAGCCTGCTACCCTGTCTAGACATGATTTGACTCCTTCAGAGGAATTCCTCAACTCAAGCAATGAGAAGGAGAAAAATAATTACTCCACTGTAGGTTTGTCATCTTCATATTCTGCACATGCTCCTGCTAAAAATAACCACATTTCTGTTGTGGATACCAAAGAGAATCAATTGCAGCTGGCTAACTCATGCTTTTTCTTGGAAAAGTCTCTTCCTATTTCTCAGGAAAAAAGTACTGTGTTGCCTTCTCCCCACCACTTAACACAGACAAAAGGCGTGAAATCCCCTCTCCAGGTTGCTGGCTTATCTCAGGTATGGGATGTTAAGAAAGAGCAAGATAAAAGACCAGAAAGACATGAACGGAATAAAGGGTACAGTATTCAACCCAGCAACAGTTTTTCAAATACAAACCACAAGATTTCTGAAAATACTCCTGATTCTTGTAGAATGGAAATCTCTGGGAAATTGGGACTGTCCCCAGAGATTGGTAAAAGTGTTCCCCCTTCACTGCCTTTGAAGGAATCTTTCATGGACAGTGGCCACGAGTCTGCACAAACCTCAGGAGAACTAGAAGTCAAAAGGAACTTTACGGACAAGACCAAGCTGAGCAGAAATTCGCAAAGCAGCTCTGAGAGTGAAGATGACATTTTGGAATCCATTCTAGATGATGATGATGAAGAAGTATTAATGCCACTGCAAAAAATGCTCAGTTCAAGTCACAAACCACAGGCAAGAGCCCTGGAAGACTCTTTTGACAGTTTTTCTCAGGACACTGTAACTCCATTATTGAAGCTTCATGTAAGTGGCTAAAAGCCAAAAAAGCATGTTCTTTCAAGTGTTCTTTTATGGATGTTATCTGCAAGAAAAATAATACAGATTTTAGCACAGTGCAAGGCCCAGTGGATGCTAAGTTATTACCCCATGTTTCAGATTTTAGGAGAATGAAATTTTGTATGGTAGGTATCCACCAAAACACAGACAGAGGCCCTGGTGAATGAAGACCTCTCATACTCAAAAACCAAATTGCCTCCAACCTTCCCTGTTCCATCTGGCACATACAGACAGAAACTTGCTCAGGTGTTCTAGAAAACTAATTTCTGCTATTTAGCTCAGTTTTACAAACAAATAACTAGTTGCTCCAGCAGCTGAGATGTCCAATAGTCTTCTAGTAGATACTACTAGATACTATTCCACTACCTTGCAGGGCTCAAACCATGACTGTGTCTTCTACAAAAATTGAGTAAACCGTGTAGACTCGGTCAGGTTTTTAAGTGGTGCCAGTAGAACCCCTTGCTAACAACAGTCAGGATGTGTGTGACTGATTGGTAATAGTTGCTTTACATTAATTTTAGTCAAAAATGTATTCTGCACCAACACTCAGCCACCTCTTGGTGATTCTCACTATGCCCATTAAAGCTACAGCAGAGTGTGATGAGATAGCAGATAATCAGCTTTGTTGTGTTGTATTTTTATATGATTTTTCTCCCTTATTCATAATGCGTGATAGTTCAGAATTATCCAGAATTATTCAGAATTAACCAGGCTGCGAAACTGGTTACTTGGCTGAAGGTGCTTTCCTGTGCTGCTGTACAATTACAATGTAGTTGGAGTGGGGATGTGCTTGTTACTGTGCTTGTCCTGGGAATGGCTGAAAGATGATTTGTGCAGCCAGGTTGATTTAGCTGTGTGCCTTCTGGTGGTTTTTAGGAGTTCTGTTATTGCTTTTTCCCCCCCTTAAAGTTAGGAGGTTATGTTTAGAAGATGTGTGCAGTCTAATGTTTTTGTTTTCCTAGTCAGGTAAGATTTTTATGAGCCGAAGTTAACTGGAGGAAATTGATGTAGACATTCAGAGATCTGGGTGCTAGACTCCAGTCATTTATCCTTGACACAGTCTGTGATTGTCAGAGATCTGCATATGAGTAAGTGTGGTGTTTTCTTTGAGGTTCTATTTCATGGAAATTGGAAGTATTTTAGGATTTCAAAAAGCTGAATGAATTCTGATCACAAGGGATAGATGACATGTTTGAATCCTTGTGTACAGGATAGTACGGTGATGAATTGGTCTGTGTTTTTAAAAATTAGCTCATTTGTTCAATAAGAGCTTGTCAAATAGGTAGTGATTTTGAAGTTTTATTGTAAAATAATGTTTTAATAGGGAAGGTCCTGCAGTAGGTCTTAGTGTGGCATTCTTGACAGTTGGTACAATTTGGAAATACCATTTATATATCCTAGTTCCAAAAAACCATTGGACAGTGTCCACACCTGTCCTGGGGTGATTGGCTGAAGCACCAGACACCCACTTCAGACTATTTGTGCCACATACTAAAAAACAGAATTTAAAAAACACCAGACGTGAAAGTTATTTACAAAAACCTATCTTACTGTTTACATAGCTTGCATAGCAAAGGAAAATTCTCACAGAATTAGTGCAAGGAGATGGAAAATCTCTGCTTAGCAGCTTTTCAGTATCCACAATGCTCAACAATCAAAACCAAGTGGGGGGAGTTGGTCTGGCATGTAGCCATTGCTCAGAGTAGCTGGGCATCCTGCTTGTGAGAGGCACTGAGTTACTGCCTTTGAATCACTTCTTCTTTTCTCACTTACCCCTTTTCCCTTATTGAACTGGTGTTATCTTGACCCATTAATTCTCTTGCCTTTCCTTTTCTTGCTTTTCTTTTCACTGCCCAGCACCACTGGCTGGGGAAATGACCAAGCTGTGTGGTGCTTAGCTGCTGGCTGGGGTCAGCCCATCACAAGTTTCTAGAGTGGAAAACAAACAGCAGAATACCTGTATAAATTCCCTCTTCCACCTCCCCCTCTCCTCATGTTTTTCAGGCTCTGATAGGGTTTATTTGTTGACTGAGTTACTATCTCTATGGGCAGATTTTGGGCAGCCATAATTATTTAATCTGTCCTTATGATTTTGTAATCAAGAGTGTTACAGATCAGACTTGTGTGGTTTCATATGTATTTCACAATCTCAGCCAACATGAATACCTAATTAACGGCTAAGCCTGATAAACACATGACCGCAATGTTTGGTCTGGCCTGCTCCTGGTATAATTAATGGCCAAGTAGGACAAAACAGTTAAGAACTGTCCCAACATTTCCATGACCATGGTTTTTGCATATACTGACATTCTTCCCTGGTGAGTAGGGGCGTATATGCACATTGGAATACAGTTTTGATTCCTCGGTTGTTCAACAGTTACTTGACACGTATTAACCAAATACAAAATAAGCTAGAAGTCTTCAGCTTTCCTACAAGATTTCCCACACAAAGACATGCTGCTTGTTACGTTTAAAAGGTACCTGAATATCAGGGTGGTGTCAGAAGGGCTGTGCTTGTCCAAAGAATGGAATCACGGCCATAAAAGATTTCAAATCTGTTACAGTCTGCTACAAGCTGAATGAAAGACTGGCTACTGAAAAACAAACCACTAGCAAAATTTGTTAAAACTTTGTGTGTTGTTTTGTTTGTCGGGTTTTTTTTAATGCTGTTTATTAGCTCCTGAATTTGGTTTTGTATTGGGATTTTGATTGGAAGCTTTGTTTTGTTTGATGAATTTAGAGGTGATTTAGCAAACGCTGGAATTTCTCCCTCTAGGGACTCTGAAAGTAAAAAAAGGCACTGAATAATTTTTGGAGTTTCTTGTCTCATGCACAAGAACAGGGATTCCCGGGGTCTTAGTGGATGACAGTAATAGTAAAGCTGTGAGGTGAAAGGCTTCTGATGGTAATGCTCTTTGTGAAGGTTAGATGAAGGTCAGGCCTGGACATGCAGAGACTTGCTTCACTGTTCAGATCTATTGTGAAGCAGTTATTGCTAAATTAGTCATTGAAAGAGATTTGACCATTATGTAAAATTGTCAAGAGACTGAGAAACCTAAACTGTTAATCATCCTGTTTTGCAGAGTCTCCTTTAGCTTTATATCTGCATGTAAAATACAATTAAAATTGGAAGCGGTTTCTATTTTGATTATGTTTGTCTAATAATGAGTTGATGGCTTATGGTGTTTTTTCAATGTCTTACTATTTCATTTACAGCTTTCTAAGGCTCCTGTTATAAGCAAGGTGTCATATGTGAACAGTTTAGATCATCTCTTGAAGGAGAAAGAAGAATCTAGAAGGTTTGTTTCTTAAAGCTGGTTTGAAAAATGTGGGATGGTGTTGTAGAAGCTTAGATTTGCCTTGTCTCCCCAGAACTGATGGAGTTGGATTAGCAGGAAGCTAAGCTTTGCCTGCTGATGCCACCAACATACAACTGAACTGGCAGGACCTACATGTGTTGCTTAAACAGTAAAAGCTGAATGGCAGGCTCCTTCCAAGCAAAAAGGAGTGATTTGTGATACATCTGTTTACCCCTGAAGAGCCAGGCTAAATTTACTGATGCCTTCGTTTCAGGTCACTGAGCCAGCTAGCGGCTGCTGGTCAGGCATGAAATAGAAATATTTATGTAGACTGACTGTACTAGTTTTTTCAAAGGCATTTGTAGCTCAGTTTTGGTTCCCGAAGTTGTGCAGACTATTGGTGTCTGAGTAGTTACACAGGTCAGTGAACAGAACTAATGAGTGTTCTTACAAGAGATCATTTGGGTAAGACGTGGCATGTGGTTTATGTATTAATGGCAAAAGGGTATATGGTGATGGGTATATGTCTGTGATTAACTGTTTTGATTAAAGAATCTGACCCTGGTAACTATGGGCTGACTGCCCACGGAGTAGCAGATACTCCTGTAACTGATACTGCTTAACAAATAAAATACTCGTTTGGTGTTTGGAAAAAAATAAATATTCAGCCACAAGATTGAAAGTTTTGTGCAATTACAAAAAAATTATCAGAAGCTGGTTGAGTGTATTCGTGTCTGACAAACCAGTGATTGGATTGCACTGCTGGAAATTCATTGGATTTTGGGGAACTTTCACTTTGTGTCTTGGAATAGCATGATGCAATGTCTTGCATGCTTTTGCCTTGTATAACTGGCTCCTGACTCCAAGGTTCACATTCAGATCTTGGATTTTGTTGATTTTGTTATAAATATTAAATGGTGGTGATGATATGCTCTGCTGCTGCTGTTGTTTCAGGTTAGAGGAAATAGAGAAACGGTTACAGGAAGACATAGAAAGAGAGGACAATGCTTCAGGTGGAGAAAATGAGGACAACGCCAGTGGAGATGAACTCTCGGAAGAACACAGGTCCTTGCAACTCCAAAACCAATTAAATCTTGTTCTTTGCTTTTCTAGCCTTTTTTTCCCCTAACCTCTGTCTGTTTCCAACAATTGTTAATATGTTTAATGAGAACCATTTTTAAATCTTTTGGGCTTGGGTGGATTTCCTTGGGTGCAACTGTATTCTAGCAATTCAGCTTTCACATGAGACTGATGGGTTCATCACCTGCAAGTAACTTTCTCAAGCAGCAAATAGCTTCTCAGTGTTTGAATTGATAAAAACAATTTTGAATTTTACAGGGCGTTTATAAAGAGATTTTCAGTAGTGACTTATGTCATACCTGACAACCACCCTGGAGAAGAAATATTTGATTTATCAGCATCTGGGAAAATCTTCACTCAACATAATCTTGACTTGAGGAATTTTCACCTCATCCCTCAAAATCCTATAGAAAATCTGCTTCTTAAGTAAGAATATCCTCTTCACTTTGTTGTGTTTACTTGTACAATTTTCTTTTCTTTTAGCAGTTTTAAGGTACTATTTTGTCTTTGCATGCAAATGAGCTCTGTCTTAGTAAATAGGCAAGACTGACTGCCTTTCTCTGGAATTTTCCTTTCTAGGTTAGCTTTACAGAATGGTAAATTGTAACTCGAAGCTTCCTTCTTTCCTCCTCTGGAATTTTTGAAAAACCTCTTACATGAGACATAAGGAAAAACAGCTGTTCTGGCCTCTTCCATATTTTTACCACACTGGGCTGTTGTTGATAACCTTACCAGTTTGTGGAAGACAAATGCAGAAGTGAAACATTATAATGAACACAAGCTTAACCATCCCCAGACTGAAAGACCTTTGTGGTTACCTATTTGTGACCTTCTAGTGTTACATTATGTTTGCTGAAAGACTTTTGGTGCTTCCGTCCTGGATGGGCCTGGGACTTGAGGCTCCATCTGATGAGCATTGCAGAGGGTCAGGGTCTCTGACATCTGTTCAGTTCAGTCACTGAGCCACCAGTGTGTCTGTGTGTACATAAACAACTGCTCTGTAACCCACAGACATTTTTGCTCTGTATTTATGAGGCTGTTGGACTACAAATAGCTGGACAAATTCTTGCCTAATGCCACCAGTGTAAATCCTGAATATTTCTGGTTATTTCATTTGGTATTTTATTCCAAACGTGCATCAGAGGAACTGAGAGAATTGAGTTACTCTTAAAGGATTTGATATACATGTGTATGTGCAGTTGTGGGTGTGAAGAGGAGGAGAGTGACTTTTCATCTCTTGAGGAAGTGGTGTTTGTGACACACTCCTTTGGCTTCAGGCCTTTCTGTTAATATGTTTTGGAGATCACAAGGATATGAGCTTCAAAAGCATCTTGAAAATCAGTGACTGGAGGAATGAGAATTAAACTAATCATCCCTTGCAGAAGGCAATTATGATTTAATTGCTTATGCATTCTGCCCAGTTGGCACAGCTGGCACGTATTGGCTGCCCAGTTGGCACATGGAGGTCTTACCAGTCAGGCAGGTAGAGCATATATGTAGGAGTTAGGACACAGATCTCTTGACAGAGTTACCTGATTTAGTAGATAGAATAGAAGAGACTAAAGAAGGGTATGTGGGAAACTGGATATCTTTAATTCAGCTGCTTATGACATCCCTAACTTTCTAAAGAAGAATCGCAGAATATCCCGAGTTGGAAGGGGGACCCACAAGGATCATCAGGTCCAGCTCTTAAGTGAATGCTCCATATGGGATTTGAATCCTAGAAGTTGGTGTTATCAGCACCCTGCTCTGACCAACTCATCCCTGTGACTAAAGCTACAATAATTCAGTGATAGCAATGGCACACTTTCTGTTCTTCCAACAGCTATTTGCACCTCACAAATTTGCACAGTGAGATTAGGCTGTGGGATTTTAATTGTGTTAGTTTGCTTCCAGACCCTTTATTTAAGAGGGTATTTTAAAACTTTTGAAAACAGTGTTTTTTCTCTCTTGTTCTGAAAGTGTTGGTAAAGGTCATTGGACAGTTAAAAATCTTATTTAATAGTCCCATTGAGCATAATAGCCTGTCTGTGTAGTCAGGCATAGTGGTTCATAATACAACAGTGTAAATCAATGTTTGTTTGAAGCTATTATTCCCTAATAATACACATGTTTCCAGACTGTATAGTACGGCTTTCTAGAGAGAAAGATAGTTGTTCTAAATGACATTTGTAAATTTGATTGCTATTAAAAATCGAGGTTTGATTACTATGGCATTTTGTATAAGTAATAGCATAAGAATAACATCTGTTTTGCATATTCAGATCTTTCTTTGCTGTAGATGATGATCTGAGCGGTGAGGAAGTTCTTACGTTTTTGTGAAAGCGATGATTCAACCACTAATTGATTTTTATCCTCTTTCCTTGCCCCCATTTTTCTCTTACAGTTCTGGTGCAAAGCAGCAGCTTTCTTTAGCTGTTAATGGTTTTCTAAGTTCTGCTTACAGCTGTATATTGTGTCCCATACCAATTCTAAAGTGGCTTTTCCAGGTAAGTCTGTGCTCTTCATGCAGTTATAATAACTCAGTGTGTGTATATTTTTCCTGGAAGCCAGTTGAAGTTTGTGAATCTGTTCCAGTAACAACTTTTAAATCAGATATAATTTCTTTTTCCCCTGGATTCTGATTTGTTCTCCAGTCAGAAATACTCTGATTGTCACTAGGGGTAAAACAATAGAGAGGGCCTTTTCTCCACACTCTGAGTGAATGCAAAGCTGCATGTCCCTGTCTATGTTTATGTATGCTACTGCATTGAAAAAGGAGGTGAGGAGAGAAACTGTGAGCCAAATCATGGGCAAATGCTACTCTTATTTTTTTCCACCCTTAGAGAAACAATACATGCTGCAGTATGCAAAAGTACCATTTTCTACATATATCATCTTCTAAATCATCAGTGATACCAGCATTATCAGATAATTTTCATTTGGAAAAGGTACTTTATGGCTCAGGAAGAAGCCTGGAGTCATTCTCAAAGGAAGTGTGGTTGCTCTTGCCTTTCAAGATGTCTGCGTCAGTCAGTGTCTGAAATCTCAGGAATTTACACGGTGCTGTTACTCACAAAAATGCCCCCCTCCAGTCTCCATTCTGTTATTATTTGCCACATTCTAACTGCATCTGAAACAACAAAGAAATCTGGACTACCTGGGAAATTGGAGCTTCAGTCTATGGACTGGCTTTCTACATTTGCCAAAAGCAAAACATTTTGCCCTTCCATGTCCTTCCCTCCAGCCAGTGAAAAATTGCTTTCCCCCTTTCCGTGAGCTCTGGTGTTCCTCTAATAAGGAAGAAGTGTGAGCTAATTCAGATCACTTACAGAGCAGGAAACTGTCCAGCACTTGGGGGAGAAAAATAAGTTTTTGTTGGGCCAGTGGAGTGCTCCAAGAAACCTGAACTGTACTTCATAGTTGTGTTTTTGTAGTTAAGAGTTATGTGGGAAAACTAAGTCTTCATTGTTTGGATTTAGTATTGCATATGCCCAACTTGCACGTGACTGGAGAGGAGTGTAGTTAACTCTGTTGCCTCCAGTGTTCAGGGAGCTAAGTTTGATCACAGATGCAAATGGGTTCCAAAGGGGTATGTGATACTTTCCGTTCTCTTAACCCTCAGAACTTTTTTATAAATTGACATGGGGTTACAGCATTCTGATACTGTAAATAATTAATTTTAAAATATTCATATCATCTTTGCACTGTTTGAAATAATCAGTATTCACAGTATTCTGTTCTCATTGGTGTATCTTGCTTTAGAGGCTTTGGGGTTAGGTTTTTTTGTTTGTTTGTTTTTTAATCTGTTACTCATTTTACTCTGCTGAGAAGTTTGGTGTTGTTTTTGTTCTAGTTTGATGTGGGGGTTTTTTGCTGATTAAAAGAAAACCAGTGCCATCATGTAGCTTGGTTTTTGATGTGTAGCTTCTTCTCTCTTCACAGATGATGTCTATTCACCCTGACTATTGTGTTTCCACCCAGATCTTAGACAGATTGATGGAGATAACACTAAAAAACTGTAAGTATTTGAAGGATGGAAAACTGACCACCTGAATGAGAGCACTTCTCTTCAGTTTAGAAAAGTATTAATGAAGAAGTAAAAGGCACTAGTTCTGTGGGGCAATTTTGGCATTAATTGAGGCTCTTACTGTAATGCAGAAATTCTGAGGGTTGGTCTTCACTGAGTGTGTGCAACCTAAACCACAGTATGTGGTCCTGGCACGTACCTCCAAAGCAGCGCATCCAGTACAGAGCCTTTTAAACTCATGTCTGGTGTTTCACAAATGGAATTGACCTGAAGAGAAGCTCAGACTGCTCAAAAGTTTGCCCTCCTTTCCATCTTTTACTTTGGATGATGCAGACATTTGTAGCTTAGGACATGTTGTAGACTACAAGATGTTTTTCACATTGTCATACCCAGTATGCAATCTGGAAAGTAAATTCGTGATTTACTTTCCAGATAAATGACAGAAGTGAAGTGAATCATACACCTGCACAGAAACACTTTGAAAGATCTGCTTCAGCCCACAGTGCTGCTAATGTCTTGTGTGTTTTGTCTTCTTCCTTTGTCTGTACTCAAATATTTCTCTACTACAAGTTCCTTTGTATGTTCCCCATGTCTTCACTCAGATCCATCAAAAGTGACATTCATTTAAGGCTACTGGATAACATTGTTAAAGTAATGTGGTTCTCTCGAAGCATTTGCTCAGGCCTGTCCAAATTGTACCCCCTATTTTAATTCTTGTTTGAAATCAGAGCTGATACGAGAGGGAATGCAGCCTCCTTTATTTTGTGCCTTGCTGGCGTTGGGCTTGATTCTGAATGAACAGCTCAAGATAATGAATGAGCATTCGAACAACTAAGGCTGGGAGTTTCTTGTTTACCACTTCTGTTCCAGAAACCTTGCCTGTTTTCAAATCTTACTTAGCTTCTCTTCCAGTCCCATTCTGATAATACCCTCTTACCTTTACCTACACAGGGTTCTCTTAGAAGAAAATATTGCCTTGTTGCTTGTTATGCTGTTTATGATGAAAGAGAGCCATGATGTTTTGAAAATGGGTGGAACTTGAAAGTAATTGACCTGTTATGTAGGCAAGATGTTTCCCTAGTGTAAAATACTGTGTTAGACTTATTTTTTTCCTCCCTACTTTTTCTGAAAGTAAGCTTATTGTTCAGTGTACTGACTCCTCTGAGATGAGGGCTGGTAGAATTGATGCAAACTGCTGAGCTTATTTGTTTCCCTTAAAAGGAACTAATGCTAAGAATTAAATTTAAGCTAATCCATTCCATGTCTTTTATTTGTAGCTTCCATGGGTGACGAACAGTTTAAACCATGGATTCCTTCAATAGCTGATATATCAGCTGTTTTTGTCAATATGGGTGTTGGGTTCAGATCTCTCTTTCCATTGGAACACCTTCAACCCACCTTCAACGAGCATGATATTTTGTAAGTGTTTTCCTTTTGATATTTATTGCCTGTGAAAGCAAGTCTTGTGCTTAGAATGTAGAATCAGAAGGTTCTTCATTATTTCCCTTCTTGGATCAGGTCTTAGTAAGAATAAATAACCCTGAAATTCAAACAATGCCTTCTAGGTAAGGATTCAGCAAACCAGAGCATTGTCCTTTGTCCTGCATCTTCCTAGTGAAGGAACATTGCAGGAACATTGGCTAAATACCTGGGCAAAGTAATTTGCTACAAGTTGAGTTAGATATGTGTGTGAGATGCTCTGTAACTGAGGATTATTTTGAATTGAAGGCATTTGAAACATGCAGGGGTTTTTTTGTTTTTTCTTCAGTTTGATGTCAATAAACCTTTGTGGGCTTTTAAATCGTTCATTTTTTTGCTCAGATTGTGTTTCTTCTATTAGAAGTCAGGTGCAAGAAACAGTGAGTCAACAACAGCCAAGAGAAGACATAGCCTCTGCCAGTCCAGCTTTCCCCAATTTACTTGAAAACAATTTAATTAATGTGATTAAGGTGAGAAAACTCCAAGGTTTTTGTGGGTTTAGTTTCTTTTTTTGTGTGTGTGTTTTCTTTTGAGAGGGAGGATTGGGTTTACAATCTAGCCCTGAGCATGTGTTTTGAGTAGATGCTATCCTGAGGCTTGACCTTCACACTCAGCAGAGTTTATTGCAGGTGTTTTGCAAATTTCAGTTCTTTGACTTCCACAGTCTTCACTCACAACTGCAGAGTTTCGCTGCCTCCCTTTTCCAGCTGTGGCACTTTATAGAACATCTTGGCTCCCTCACACAGAAGAAACTGTCCGCTGATTTATGTTTTCAGTATTACTAGAGTATTTAGAAAATCTTTTGGCCTTTCCTTCAGTTAAAGGAGGATTATCTGTGTAGTAGAGAAAGATCTTTCTTCCTCCTGTAGTGTCTGGGGAATATTGCCATTTATGAAAAAAAATGAGTCTCCAGCAGGTATTAAAAAAAAAGGGTGCTGTTACTGGGAGCTGGGGACATGTTAGTACACAAGTGTTGCCAAAACAGTACGTCATTTGAGGTACATTTTAATGTGAGTGTGGAAAACTTAAGTTCTCATCATGCTTCAAAATAAGCTAAAGCAATTCCAGATTTTAATGCTTTGTATTTCTTTTAAAGTTTCTAGGTTTCTGTACATCAGTAATTCAAGATGGATATACTGATCGAGAAATATGGCTGCTGCTTATATTGCTGTTTAAAATAAGCTTGGAGAAACAGTTAAAACAAGTTCCTCTGATAGATTTTCAGTGCCTTTTTGTAAAGCTTCTGATGAATATGAAAGACTGGGAGGCAAAGGTAACTTCATAAATTTATTGTACTAGTTTTGTGAAACTGCAACTTCTGTTTTGAAGGTTTTTTCTTTTTTGACATATCAGAAAAGTACTGGCTGAAAATGTAATACAGAATTTTCAATAATAGTATGTATAATAATATGAAAAATTCAAAGCTTTGTGTTTGTGTGAGATTTAGGAAGTGGGTGGGGTATACTGAGAGGATTTTTGTTGCATAACATTGAGTTGCCTGTCCTCTTCTACAAGAGTTTGTTTATCTTAAGATGATGTGTGCTAAAATAGCTGTATATTTAAAGTGGCAGTCTGAAAGAATAAAAAAATTATTGCACTCTGCTGGTAAGATGTCATTTAAAACATTCTGATCTCAGCTACCCTACTTTAAATAGCATTTAGCAGACTCACCTTCAGGTGCAACGCAGAAATCTCTTCATGTACCTTTTCTCTTGTTAGATCAGTTCCTTTTATCACTTCTGTAGCCTGTGTTTCTAGGGAGTAGATGTGTGCTCCTCTGCAAATAAAGCAAACAGCCATTCTCCAGTTTCAGGTTGTTTTGTTGTTCTTTTAAAGATGCCTGAGCTGTGCCTGGCAGTGAGTGAACTCTCCAGTAATCACCACAACCTCCTGTGGCTTGTTCAGCTCGTGCCCAGCTGGATCGAACGTGGACGGTAATGACACTGTAACATCAGAAATATGTAGGATCATGAACACCTGGTTTATTTGTATAAGCTCAGACTCTGAAAAATGCAATATTTATTACATGACACCTTAAAAAAAAAAAAAGGCATTTGTGTTTTCTCATATGTTACGGATGTATGTGCAATTGTTGGTGTGCACGTGTAGCTTCCTGATCACCTCTGCTGAGAAAAAAGGGTTGTTAAATCTTTTATGTAGTTTCTGGGCTGTGGATTCTTGGTACCCTGTAGCAAAAAAAGGCTTAGCTTCAGGTTCTTCATCCATCACTCTAATTCTTGTCTGAATGACCAAAATTTAAATTTTCTTTGGGTGATTCATGTCTGCTTCTAAGCATCATTCTGAGTTCTGTATCTTTGAAATTAATAAATTATAATGTAACTGAGCAAGGATAACTAGTTAGGTCATGAACTTCAGACTTGGAGACAAGTATCTAGCATTGTTTACTTGTGCAGAAGCTGAGCTGCAGTGAGATTAAGGGTGCCTGTGTTTTACTAGCCTACTTACTGGTTTATATAGCACCTATATTCAGAAAATCCAGTTTAATAGTCACAAGCAAGTTTATGTCTAGGGAAGCCATGCATAGCCTCACATACTTTGTAGAAACTGTGGATTTGAGAAATTCTATGGGACATAATTTTTAAAAATTGTTTTTCAGGGAAGTAAGAAGACGTCTTAGCCTAGTGATAATTGCAAAACTTCTTCATAAAAAGCATATAGAAATACCTGATGACAGTGATGAGCAGGTACTGCTTACATGTGTTGTCTTTGTATTATTTGGAAGTTTAGAAAACATATGTATTGTATGTTTGTGTTTTATGTTTTAATATTGTAAGCCTATTTTCAAGAACCTTGCAAAATGACCAATTAATAAATTTCTATTTAGATTAGTATTAAAAGTTTATTTGCACATGTGTGTAATCTGCATGTTCTGCAGCTTGTAAGTGCTTGTTTATGTGCCTAAACATAAATTTTAGACTTTGGAAAGAGGTCTATGCTTTTTTGAGTCTTCCTTTTGTATTCACGTGGAGACAGTTTTTTCATAGGTTTGATCTTTTATTGAGGCAGCGTACAAACATTCAAGTCTGTGAATAGTCAAAAATGACTCAAAGCATGAAAATCTTCTTGTTGATTAAAAATCCCTTTTCTGTTCTTGTCTTAATGGACAACTAATGTTGTAGTGGCACTCAGTTTCCAATTTTCTGTTGTCGGTAAATCGGTCCGATTTGTTAATGCTTGTATCTGTAGATGTTTCTTCTGCATCACTTTCTGGTGTGTATGAAACCTTCTTATCTACTGAAGAAGATGAGAGAGCTGAGAGAAGGACTGAAGGAGCAGAAAGATAATGAAAACCACCTTCATGCAGAACTAGAACATGAGGTATATAGCCAATAGTGCTTTTTTTCTTTCTTTATGCATATTTTATATATTTTATGTATGTTATATATTTATATATTTTATACAATTTTAGGAATGTTTCTTTTACGTTTTAACTGTGGACAGTTCTGTATGTGGAACTGTAAATCCACTGTTTTGTTACTGTTCATCTTTAAAGTATTATTAATTTTTGGTTATAGTCGAGGAGGAAGGAAAGAAATAGCACGTGGTGGAGGAGCCTGTATTGGGCTGCTTTACAAACAGGGAAATGGTCAGACTTTCTGAGTCACAGGGAAGTCTTGAGTCTCTACTTCTGTAATCAGAGGACAATCTTCCCTCCCTTCTGATGTAAACAGTGAAAACTGTTTGGTGCTGAGCCAAACCTTCACCTGCAGGCTTCAGAAAAAGATTTATTAATCTTTTATTAATCTCTTCTCTCAAACAAGTGTTAGAAAGATTTAGTATTTCCATCCATCCAAAAATCGATTGGTTTGGTTATTTGAGTGGTTATCATGGAATCTCTCATCGGGTGTTTTGATCTGGAGGTAGATGATGGGAAAATATAGCCAACTGCTGAATTTAATTTTCAGTTATTAAAACCACAGAAATTTTTATGGGTTACATAGGTTATTTAAAACAATGTAATACTGTTTTAAAATGTTTCTAATATGTGAATGTACTGTTTCAAATTAGTTATTTAGGCAGATATGTTGATACACTTGTCCATTGGCCTGGCTGTTGGGGGGTTCATTCTGGAAAGCAGGGATGGTGCTGTTTCTAGATGTGAAGAGTTATAATGGTGCTTTAACTGCTAAAGCTCTTTTGATTTCTCTCCAGGTATACTACCTAATCTATGTCCTCCTTCATCTAGTCAGTGAAGCCAGTTTCCTTGATGTTGTAAATTCCAGTCAAAGGGTAAGTAACTTTAGTGGCTAGACCTTTCGATTTTAAAATACTGTTTATCATGCACACTCAGGCTGTTTTGGTAAGAGCTATCATGTGATAGAAGATCACCAGTGCATAATAGCACTGGGGGAAACTTGTTCTGGGGCAAGGTAAATGCAGAAGAGGTTCCCTATGTTTACTGCAGAGAAAGAAAGAAAACCTCTTCTGTGTTTCTGTAAATGGAGCTACCTTCAAACATTAAGCTGTGGATGAGCTTGCAGTTCCTGTGTTAATCTTTCTCACAAAGTATCTGGAGATAAACTCAGCACAGAAATTCTTAGTCAAGTGATCCTATCAACTTTGGAAGTAGGATTGAAATTTTTCAGTCTAGGGGAAAACTGCATTAAAAATATCCAGTAAAATATTTTCAAGCACATTTCAGTTTCCTGGGCTGGAGTGCAGCAAGTGAAAGCAGAGACTGTAGCTCTTCTCTGTAGTGGTAGTTCCTTTGTGCCATGTGATGTGAACATCTCCTAAGTAATAGCTTCTGCTTAGCCTTGCAGTATTCCTGTTCAGATTTCTGTGATCATTTGCTAGGAGTTGCTTGCTGCAAGGTGTTTGTGTAAACCTTCTGCCCTGTGGAATCACTCTTGGCTTTTATATGAACTGTTTAAGAGACATAAAGCAATTATGTTTGGTTACATTTGGAGGTTTAAGTGTCTCATTTTACGACTTAGATTTCTGGAGAACTTGGTATTTTCTTTCTTTTTTTTTTTTTAATGTCTCAATTTCTTCATGAAGAAAATTTCTGTTATACACTGACCTGTTAGCCATCAAGTGGCAAGAGGGGTGTGGTGTAATATTGTGGAGGCTAGACTTGTGTAAAAGCAATCTAACTATTTCATTTCTGGCCCTCTTCCAGTTAGAGGGTGTAAATTGTGATGGCCTTGAGACACCAGCAAATGTTAAAATAAAATAAAAAAAAAAATAGAATTTCAGCATGTCTCACCTGTTCTGCAGAGCGGAGCCTCTTGGCAGCTGTTCAGTGAGAGACTGAAAACAGGAATTTTGTGAAGAAATTAGCAGAATGTGAAAGACCTTGGGAGTCATTATCAGGAGATTGTGAAGTGCAAAACTGCTTTGTTAAAGTAATGAGAAGTTTAGAGAGAAATAAAAGATCAGTGCATAAACCTTGGATATATTTTACCTGCTCAGCCATTCCTACCGAAGAAATTACCCAAGTCATCATTACTGAAAAAGTTATTTTTAGCTGTTGTAGCTTCAGAACTTTTTTTTGTTGCTCAGAGATATGAATGGCACTGCACTGTGTTTGCTACTTTGGGGACAGAAAGGATTTGCAAATTAGTAGGAACTTTAGAATTTGTGTTGTATAGCTCTGCTATACTTTGAAGCTCCTTTTACAAACTCTTCGGCCTGGTTTACCAGGAGCATGTCAGCAACAGATAGAGGATCTTGTGATGTGATCTTGTTTTCTTTCTTTTCCCTTTCTTTACTGTGTATTTCTGAGAAAAATTCAAACTGAAGCACGTAATTTTAAAATTGATATAATGTTTGGATAAAGCCTGTAGTTCTGACATGGAAGATTTAATAGCTGTACACTTTTGCCTTTATTTAGCAACACTTACTGAAGCTTTGTCGTGCCTTAGATAAGCACGTAAAAGGTGATATTAGGGAAGATGCAAGGCTGTTTTATCGGTCTAAGGTAAGATGCTAAACTTGATTTTTTTTTTTTTTTTTTTTTTTTTTTTTTTTTTTTNGTATATTTTTTTTTTTTTTTTTTTTTTTTTTTTTTTTTTTTTTTTTTTCTGTTTTGTTTTGATTTTGGGGTGGTTTTTAGTGTTTGTGATGCATATTGTTCCCTCATCCCAGCCCTGGAAATTCTAGGAGTTCCTCATGGGTTTGGGGGTTTTTTCCTGTTTTTTCTGTCTTCATCATGTGTTTGCATGGGGATAAATACATGCCCATTTTAATGCATTGAAAATACTCCTTTTGCAAACAACAGGACTCTTTAACAGCTGTAAAATGTGACTGGTCTCCCTTTTAGCCAGGCATCTCAACTTTTAGGCCCACAGAGTTGCTCTCTTTCTCTTTGTGGCAGTCATTGATAGCTGACTCCAGTTGTAAGAGCAGGGCCTATGTGTAGGGCAGGGTACAGAGGACTGAAAAAGTTGCCTGTCCTGCACGAGTCTCCATTTTATTTTCCAAATGAATGAGTTAATTAAAAATGCTTTGGGTTTAAGCCAACAGTCAGTGTATGTGATGTAGCATGAAGCTTGGACAATTGCCTTTTGTTTGCTTTGTGATGTGGGCCTTACTACTGTTAGTCCTGATTTTGTGACCTTCATGCTTTCCATGCTGTTGTAACAAACCAAGTCAGCTCAGTGACAAAGTGACCAGCCCCAACTTTGAAAAGCCTTGGCTTCTTCAGCTTTAAATCAGACATTTGCAGTTGTGTGCTTCCTTACCCCTCAGAAACATTCTTCTTTTCTTACTCAGCCAGATTGGTGGAGCATGGATGCTTTTAACAAGTTAATTACTCTTGCCTTGGATTGTTGTATCTTGGGTCACTTTCACTTCTGTTTCTATTTGCCTTTGCACTGAGAGGGGGAAATCTTACCCTGGTTTTCTCCATTGCTTCATTTGTGTAATGCAGCAGTAACTTCTAGAGGATGCCACCATGCTGGGTTTTAACACAGCATGTGGAGGAAATCTCCATGTGAATGGCTTGGATTAAACACCTGCTTGTGATTGGTTATGAAAGAGCACAATTTCACGTACAAGGAATTGGTTTCAGAAGCAGCCAGTGCTGCATTGTTGGCTTTTGTGGCCGCAGTTTCACCTGTTCTAGGTACAATCAGACTTGTGTGACAAACCTCATTACCCAGGGATGAGGTGGTGTTTGGAGGCCAGAGGTTTGCATGGTTATTCCAAACATTTAACTGGAGGAGTCATGTGCCTCTAATATGTTTGTGGAGTGGCATGACTTTAAATTCAGAGTCACGAGTTACAGGGATCTGAAGTTGAGGGGATGATACTTTGTGACAATAAAATGGTTCCTTTCCAGTAAACCTTTTATGTTGGGTTATCTGAGATTTTTTGTGTTTGAAGCTGTGGGGGAGGAAACACAGGGTATGATTTGCCTTTTTTAACATAAATGGCTGAAGTAATCAGTGTGAATTTGCAGGTAAAAGGCTTGGCTGCTAGGATATATGGCAAATGGCAGGATGTGATACAAACCACTCGGCTTACTCAGGTACTGTAATGAAACCATCTTCTCTTTTTCCACGTTTTGGGGTGCATTTTAACTCATTTTTTAGCACTTGAAAGTAGCGCATTCTTTTCAAGAGATTTTCTTTTTCTTCATAAATGGCGTGGCTGTGGAATACACTTAGATGTATTAGAATGGATTTTAATTAAAATTCTTACTTTGCTGGCTTAAGTAAAACCAAGATCTACTCTCCATCGTTAAAAGTGCTGTTTTTGTAAAGGTATGTGTAATACACTGAAATCCCAGTCCTGAGTCGAGTCACAGGGCCTGTCTCTGATTACAGCTATTAGCAGATGCTTCCAAAAGGACATTGGGGCAGGAATGCAGTGAGGCACTTCCTGCTGTGGTCTGGCACCCGTGTGGCTTTGAGACTTCTTGAGTCCAGGGCTTTATTCATGTATGTTTAAGCGCTCTCGACAACCCCTCCCACTTTGAATGTGTCAAATTTCATGCCATGATTAGGCAAAGCCTCTCACGTTTGTAAAAGTACACAGCAGTAAATAATGCCATGATAAGTCTCAGAAATATTTGCCTTTGTGACATCTAGCTGGCCTTGGTGGAATAGGTGGATAATTTCTATTGATGCCCAAAGTTCAGAGCTGTTTCTTCCAGCCTTGGCTTGTAAGGTTTCTGTTGTAATGTGATTGGACCAACTGTTTGAGTCCTGTCTGGGAACCTAAAGCTCTCTCTCTCGGAAAAGCTTAGCTTTCCAGTAATGCAGAGTATCATTTACATAAAATTTAGGTTATACATATATGCCTAGTGTTGATTGCAGTTAAAAACTGTGTAATTAACCATTTGTAAAGACAATTAATCACTCCCAACAATGTGCAAAGAACAAGTTGTGTGTAGTGTGTGTGATATTTCATGTTCTAGAGTGGGGAGCGACACATGTAACACATGGCTGCAGAATCAGCTTAGCAATTAATGAAAGTTGATAATGAGGTAGCTCTTTCAGAGTTGTTTTTTCAGAGATGTTTGGGGTTGATTTGCATATGGGAAACTGGCAAGTGTTTCAGAATAAAATTCCAGGGACTTTTTCCAGCACATTGAGGTGCTCCCAAGCTAAGCACTTGCCTACTCTACTCAGTTCTTCTGACACTGGATTTCTGACTCGTGTACTAATTTGTTTCTACTCTTTAGGGAAAACTGCATGACTTCTGGGAGCCAGATTCATGAAATCTTGCCTAAGTGAAGGGAAAATAACAGAGAAACTGAAATCAAGGAAGATGTAGAATAAATGGAGCTTCACCTTGTTTGGAACAGAAGAAATCAGTCACCTGAGTTAGAGCTTGAGCTTGATTCAGACAAGTACTAGACACATGAGGATCTGATTTGACTAACATTGTTTTTTACTACAAATGAAAACTCTACTTCTGAAAAATTGAAGTGGATAAACTGAAAAAACCCCAGCCATTCCTATAGTCCTATCAGAACTGGCTAGAAATATTTTACCATATTGAAAGCTGAGGGAAGTTTTCTTGTTTCCCTTGCTAATCACAAGACATATTTGAAAACAGTATGCATTCATTTCCTTGCCAGCACTTGCCTGCAAGCATTGTTTTAGGTTGGCTGGGGAAGAACTGCCCAGTGACATGAAATGTAAGTTCAGAAGCAGTGTTAGACTCCCCTGTTGTGAGCAGGTGAGGAAGTGGTTCAGATCTGGGCTGAATCATGGTAATCTGCAAAGCAGAATTGGTATGAACATCCAGTGTCTCTTAAAAATATGAAATACAGGAGTTGCACTTTCTTTAAATGGAGAAAATACTAATCCTAAAATATCATCTCAGTGGAGATTTGAGAAAAACATTTGGCTCACCTGTGTAAAGACTGTGAAAGCCATATGAAGACTGAATTCCTTGGTGTGAAGTCCTGCAGCACACACAATATGTGCTCAAAGCTCTGGGAGCTGTTTTTGAAATAATCATAGGAAGGTGTGATCTCCTTTTGTGCTCTCTGTGCAAATGCTGTCACTTAAATCTTACACTGTGGTTTGTCTGTAGGATGGGTGTATGTAGGAAGAGAAAGTTATGTATTGGGTAGCAGCACCAGTGGGGATTCCCATAATAAGTGAGATTTTTAATAACATCAACATGTGTGTTTTATAATACTGTTTTAATTCTTGTATATTACCCTGTCTTGTATGATAAGAATGTAAAATAAGGCTTAAAAAACCTGCCAACCACAAAACCTTCAAATTTAATTATGTATATTACATGTAAAGTAACTACTATAGAATGGACACATCTTAGAGGAAATCTATTACATTTGCAAATTCATACTAAATGTTTTCTTTCTTTTCAAGTGTTACATCTTTATGTCAATGCCATCTTTTGCTGTCTTTGATAGCTTATCTGCCTTCCCTCTTGTAACAGCTGCTTACTCTGTCGAATATATTGTATGTAATTTTATTAATGTTTTTTTCACTAATATTGTATAAAGGTAAAAAAAATGCAGAATGTTTACTGTATTTAATGTGTATATATTTTCTTACCGTGTAAAGTTGACATTCCTGGCCTGTATATTTTGAAGAAGGGGAAGGTTTTAGATGAACAGCTTTTGTACTGCAGTTCAAAGCATGTTGAAACTGCTGAGGTTTGGGGTTTTTTCCACACAAAATAACCACTTTGATACTTACTTTTATTTAACAGAACAATGGAAAAATAAAACCAGACCCGCCTTTCTAGTTAAATGTCCCTGGACAAAACGGGCTCTGTTTCACAAAAAAAAAAATGGCTGCAGGTCCTGTTTTGTTCTTACGGCACATGTTACAACTCTTGAGTTCACAGCTGATTAGCTCACTATAGATGGAGAGAGTCTTGAAATCATTCTCAGCTCAGCCAGTCCTGTGTTTCCATGCTTAAAGCCCATGTATACATTCTAGCACTTTCTCTCTCTCCCCTGCTCCTGCTTTGTCTGGAATTCTCTTCCATCTGTTTTGTAGCTGAAGTCTAGATGTGTGTTGAATTGGTGCTGGTCAGAATCCTTACAGAGGTGATCACTACAGGGTCTTTCCAAGGGGCTCCTGGCAGTGAAATAGCAAACCTGCTGCCTTCGTGTTTTGCCAACTCATTTGCTGTCCCTCAGCCAGGACTTACAAGCATTGGAAAAGGTTGTTTGCACACTAAAGGTCTTAACTGCTTTGGATGTCTTCAGAGAAGCATTTTGCACTGAGGTCTATCTTTTGATACTATGTTGGCTGTATTAAGAGCCAGATTATCACATTTCATGTGGAAGTGGGTGCACTTTATTGCAGTAATAACAGAAAAAATTAAAGTCTGATTATAAAATACATGTTTGTAGCTCCTTGCCTTTTTTTCTTTTTTTTCTTCTTTTTTTTTTTTTTTTAAATTTTCTGACAAGCCTCTCTATGGCTTAAAATAACCCAAACACTTTTGGTTTTAAAGTTGAAGAAACCTGCCAGCAAAACTATTTATGCATCTCATATTCTCACTGTTCCTGTTATGGAACTTGGTAACGGATGGGGATTTCAGAAAAGATTAATGACTTGCAGGTAGGTGTGGCTGAAGGTCAGTAGGACACTTCATTGATGCAGTGGCTGCAGGAACTCTGAAATCCCCAAAGCTGATGATTTAGTTGAGAATGTCTTTGGGAAAAGCAGGTGACTGCAACACCTGAAGTGTGTGGTTATTATTGATGGAGCATCTGGTTAGATTGCTGCAAAGGCATTTTAGGGGCAGCATTTCAGTGTGGAAAAAGACTTAACACGGAGGGATGGATGCTGCAGTGCTGGTTTTCTGAGCACACAAAGCCAGGTCTGTCTCCATTAGAGGTGCCTGTGCTCAGCCCTGTCCAGCACCAGGCCTGGGGGCCAACACTTGGGCACAGGGGCTGCAACAGAGACTGTGCTGCTGTGGAGATTCAAGCAAGTACTTCCAGGTCGTTGGGCTCCTCTGCTGATCCTGTCACTAGCAGGAATACTGGAGCTACAGTACCAACACTGGTCTTGTGTGTTTGTTTTCTTTCCTGGGAGAACTGTATGTATAGCACAGTATCCCTGGCTCGGGCTTTGTGTTTTGGTTTTTTGTTTGTTTGTCTTCTACTGGTTTGTGGCGGTTCTGTGACTTTTTATTTTACTGAAAAGGGCAAATCAGAAAGGTTTCTGCTAGAGATGACCCCTCCTAATTTTTCTGGGGTCTTGTTCCTTGGGTTTGTGAGCTTTTGGAAAACTTCTTTCCCCAAGTTCCACAGTGGGAAACACCACCCTCTGCCAGAAGGGCAGCCGTTACCACTGGCGTTATTAGTGCTTGTTTCTGCATCCAGAAGGAGAGGAAAGGCTCTTGCGACTGGCTGACTGAGCAGAGGGGGGGTTTGATGAGTTTGTAGGAGCCTAAGCAGCTGCTGAGGTGCTCTAAAGGAGCTGCTCAGAGAGGTCAGACAATCATTAGTGGAATTAGCTTACTCCTTGCGGTTTAACTTATCAGAATTCCTTTAACTGCCGTTTTCCCATATTCCCTCCAGGCTGTGAAATGTCTTCATGTTTTGTCTTGTGGATATTTTGCCATCTTTACTGGCAGGGCCCCTTCTCATTACGTGTTGAAAAGGGTTTTCAGTTCTGGGGAAAGGCGTGGGCTTCTGGTGGGGAGGATCCTAGAGAAAGTAAATTCCTTGAAGGGCTTCTCTTTGCAGAGAGGCTTTTAGTTTTGCCTGACTGATGCTTTTTTCAGCGAGCACTTCCTTGCCGTTGCAGTCAGGAATTTGAAAGGGAGTATTTTATCTGGTATCAAAAGCAAGGCTCGGTGGTGAGAGAAGAAAAACAGTCGCGTCTTCCCATCTTGAAATTTTGGTCTGGATGGAGAAAGACAGTCCTATACTTTCAGGCTGCTTTTAAGTCGCGTTTGAATACGTTGTACTTTTTTGAGTGCCTCCCTTTTCTCTGCGTGGTGAGCTGCTGCTAATGCTTCACCTCCTTCAGCTTTCCTGCCACCTCCCAGTTCCCTGTAGGAAGGTCACAGGGGAGGGGATGGAAACTCCACTGGAATTGTTCCCTTCATTGTCATCAAAGTGCCTTTGCCATCAGCCTGGGGGAAAACCTAAAGCTTTTCAAGGCAGGTTTGGCCCGTATGGTGTGTAGGGGTGGATGAAGGGGCCATTTTCACACACCCTTGTCCCAGTGCTTCCCTATGGGTTTGCATTTGCGGCTGGAGCTGCCTGAAGCCGGGCGAGCGATGCTCCTTCCCTCTCGCAGAGAGAAGCAGAAAGGGTAAATGGATTTGTGCTGCTTTTGTGCTACGGGGCGAGTCCTTCACCCGAGCAGTGAGCGCTGTGAGCTGGGGCTTGGCACGCAGGCTCCGGCGCTTTGCCTCTGGGTCTCAGGCTCTCTTCTCCCTCGGCTTGATGAAACTCCTGGCTCTCGGAGCAGCGTAGGAGCAGAGGGTCTCTTTCCTCTCCGGACTGACCGCGAGGCTGCAGCTGGAACAAAAACAATAGCTTCAAGCTGCCAGGGGGAGAGGGGGGCAAGGCATCCAGTTTCATGCTCTATTCACACTGCAGGCTTTTGTAAAGGCAGCGTAAATCATGCAGGGCAGCCATGGGCTCCACAGACAGCACCGTTCAGGCTCTCAGAGACATTGATCTGCATGCTGGAAACTCAGCCTGTCCCCTCTGCCCTAACCAGGCTGTGGGGAAAGGCCTGCCAGGTGAGGATGCTGAGATGCTGCACCGCATATCGGCTCGCCTCCACCTTTGCGGAGCGCTGCCTGCCTCCCCTGTGTACTAACCCATTTCTTCCCCCCAGTATTTTGTGCTCCAGCATTGTTATGGTAAGGTTTGCACAACACAACGTGTTTTTCCCTCCAGTGGATTTTCTCTGATTAGCCCATTTTTCCTCTTGCCCTCATTCTGTTTTTTCCCGCAGTATGCGAACGCCGTTTGCTGAGAAACTGTGTCAGCCTTCCTCTAATTAAGAGTCTGGCAGGAGCCAGCGCAACAGTAATTTTGGAGATGACGCTTCCAGTTTGGAGCTGACAGTAAGCTGAGGTGCTGCAGCAGGGGCTCGTGCTGGGGATGCGGGAATGTTCTCCGGCTGAGCAGGACAGGGGGACCCACGAGGAGCCTGGTGCACGAGCAGTGAGTACCCTGGGTGCATCTCAGCTTGGGTGTTTAAACCGTGTCCTCTCGAAAAGCAGCTGCAGGAATGGTTAAATCCGTGGTTATGTCACAGGTTTAGCCCTTTGTGAGGGAGTCTGCGTGTGTGTAAAGGACAGGAATAAATTGCAGCGGCCCTAGGTCGGCTGCATGCCTCTGAAATAGCTGTAATGTTGGAAAGTAAGATGGAGAGCTCAACAATCAAATGGCCTGAAAAAGGGCAAATAAGGAGAAGCCATTCAGTGGTGCTCTGCAATATGGCTTCAGTCTCCATAGTTCTTTTATTAGCAGGAAAGCTCAAAGCAAAAAAAAGGAGACAGGAGCTGGGGATTTGCTTGCCTCAGGATGTTGTGGATGCTAAAAGCTTAGAGGTTCAAAGAGCCTTTTGCGGCAGAAAAATGCAGTGGGGGTCTATGAAATGAAAGTGGCTCTGGCTTAGAAAGCTTCAGGCTGCTGATCCCAGGAGGGTGGAGCATGTGCTGGGGAGATATCTCAGATGTCTGTCCTGTTCCTTCACCCTGTGCAAGGTGCTAGGATTTGGTCCAGTGTGGTGTTACTGCCTGTATGCTGTACGTGAGCAGATGAGGGATTTCATGTCATGTCATCTCAGAGTTTCCAAACTGTCTGTTGTGTCCACCACTGCATCCCTCCATCCACTCCTGAGACAGAAGTTGCTGTTGCAGGTGCTGCCAGCCCTTGCTCTAAAGGAACCTAGAGAGGCGTATGGGACCAAATGTTTCATTTGGATGAAGAAAACTCAGTGTCATTTTTTGATCTTTCTAATGACCCTGTGAGTGAGACTAGGAAAACGAGTAGTGTGGTTCAGGAGCTCCAGCAGAACACAGCCAACCACATGCCAGAGCTGACCTCCTTCCTCTCCCCTCCCACCCCATCCACAGATGTTTGCAGCTAGGGAGAAGTACAAAGAAGAGCGGAGGAGGAGATTTTTTTAAAAAAATCCTTCCTATGTGGTACCTCTAGAGCACAATTCAGCATTTTCCCTCTCTACTTGCTGTGTCAGATTTGCCTCTTGGGGGCAACCTCACCCCGCTCCGGCTGAGACCAAAGGGAGTTTAAGTGCTTGAGGGGCGATGACTCACTGCGCATCTCTCTCTGCCTTTGAGTTATCTGATCATTTTTAGCAATCGAGGTCATTATTTGCTGAAAGGATTTCAGGATTTAAGCCGTCGAGGCTGACTGTTGGTGGCTTTTCAGAAATGAAGCAATTGGCTCTTGAAGGTCCCTTTCCAGGCTTGGAGTCCTTCAAAGTTTTTTCCTGTCTTGGTGTCCTTCAGAGAGAGGAGGGTAGCATGGAAGGACATGTGTTTTGTGGTTCTGGTTTAATGGGCAGAGCATAAATCTCTGCTAGGAAGATTTACAGTGTTCTCCTGGCTCTTTTGCCTGGGTTGGCTTGGACTGTCACCAAGCCTATCAGATAGTGCTGCGGACACTCTGACTTGTCATAGGGGAAAGAACAAAATTACTGCTCCAGCTCCATTTCAGCCCTGAGTCCCTGAGCAGGCATCTCGTACAAACCTTGTCCACAAAAATCCATTTGCATTTATTTAAAGGGCGTTGAGGTATATGATGGAATAAAGGAAGTGTTATTCATGCTTCGTGCTGTGGTTCCTAATGGTACTTCACGCGCTGATATGACCTACAAAGCTTGTTGTTTTGTGCCTGCAGTGCTCTGATGTTCTTCCTACCCTGAGGGTCAGAAATGACAAGAATAAATGATTGTGACCAATGTCTTGCAAATCCCTGCTCCCTCTCCTTGGAAGTGTCCTTGCCAGGGCACAGCTCAGTGACCTTGCTGGCACAGGCAGCGGGGGGGGGGCAGCGTCCTTGTCCGGCCCACGGGAGTGAACAGAGAGGCATTCCTGTGAGATGTGAGGGCAAATCCATTTATCCATATTTGTGTTCCACCTTCTCTCCAAAGCACAGGGATGCAGCTTGGGCTGGACAAGGCGCTTGGCCCAAGCTGAACGCACGCAGGGCCCCTCCTCTGCAAAATACCAGGGTGGAGGCAGGGGCGAGTGAGGTTAACCATGGACCCCAAAGCACAGGGACTGCTCCAAGAGGGGTGCAGGACGCTGCAGCCTGTGTCTGCCCAGTGAAGGACTGAGTCAGCCCTGATGGGGCAGCAGCTCCTGGCTCCAGCCAGCCTGGGCGCTTGGACAGCAGCAACCACGCAGCTCATTAACCCAGCCCTCCAGCACTCGCTCTGCTGGCTTTGACACTGTCCGTCTTAATAGCTCCTCTTCTTCCCTTTTTTTTTTTTTTTTTTCTTTTAATAAAGGTAAATTAGCCGTATGGATATGCAGGATCATGAATCAAAGGAATTCAGCTGACTCTTGAACGAACCTTTCGTACAGAGATGTGCTAAAAGCACCAGGATGTGATGGATGCAGCCCGCTCAGAAAACACCTAAGGACAAAAACTGCTTGTAAGGCATCTCACTGCAGCCTCCAAAAATCTGATTATGTAGGGGGAGGAAAAAAAAATCAGGTTTTGGAATACATTAACTCAGTTAAACAGCACAGAGAGAAGGTACCAGCAAGAAGCAAATCAATTCCTGAAGGCTGCTGGGAAATTTCACTGAACTGGAGCTTCAGAGTAAGGCTGGCTGCACTTAGGAGAGTTATGTTTCACCTGAAATATTTAACACCAGGCATTTGAAATGCTCTATGTGTCCAAAGAGCCCACCAAAAACATGCTTATGAGGAGATTTTAGAGGAACCCTGGGCTCCTGCCACGCTGTTGATGGGTGAACCCAGATATTCAGGTTGTTCGGTTTTGTTGGGTTTTTGTTGTTTTTTTTTTTTTAAGAAAAGCATGGGAAGGATAAGTCTCTGGCCTCCATCACAGGGAAGCAAAAATTACCATGTAATGAATGCTGGTCTGCTTTTGGGACATGTGCTGACAGATCTGTTGTTAAGAGGGAGATGTTTCCATAGCAAAACCGTCATCCCAAATGGCACTGTAATGCAGCAGAGATGCTGTGGTGGCCCCTGGGACCATCTTCCCGAACCATTCTGAGCTTTCTTCCAGGGAATACAGGACAGCAATGGCAGCGGGGATCAGAGCAGCTCATGGTGATGCTCCCCACAGCACCAGGGCTCTGCCAGCAAGGCTGTCAGCTCAGCGTTTTTAAGTCCTTTCTGACTTTAAAAGAAAACTACAACGAAAGGCAAGCTTGAAATGGCTCATTTTACCTCAGCAGACAAACAGCTTGCTTTGAGCATAATTGTCACTCAGGCTAAATTACTTTTAGATGTTTTTAATGACTGGGTAACATTTTTCAGCTGTTCATTCGGCAGCACCCTGCTGAGGGACAGTCCATCTGTAAAGACCAAGGACTCCAATATTGTGGTTGTTCTTTCTGACATTCATTTGGCTTTATTATTTGATACGTGATTCCCTGTGGCAGACATGTTTTCAGCTAAATTTACAGCTACAATCTCTTTTCTTTGCATAAAGGGGATCTGTTTCCAAAAGGGCTGGAAGGCTGGCTATGCATGTTCCAGTGGAAGGTCAGGGATGTAGAGGAGAAACTCTGGGAGATTGAAGGTGACAGCCCAAATCCCATCTGCACTGAGGGTGACATTACCATTGGGCTGGAGGGATTTTAACCCATCATTTGTTACCTCTACCTTTCACTTCACTTGTAATGCACGGCACGGAGAGCTGTGACTTGCAAAATGATCCCGCCGGGGACGTGGTTTGTGACATCAGCCATGCAGGTCTCTCGAATCCCTCTTTCCAAGGCAGGCGCAGCTTTTGCATTCGTTTCTAAAGGCAACTTCTGAGCCACTCGCCTTCGCCATCTCTGGGTTTTGCAGTGCTTCTGGGAGATTGTATTTTTAAACCCTAGCTCATAAATTTTGGAAGCTACTTTCCTTCCCCACCCCCTCGCCCCTATCAAAGTGTCAGAGCTGAAGAAAAACTGCGAGAGTGATGGATGTGCCCGGCTCTGCTTGCCAGTGCTCTGCTGCGTGTGTGGGGTGTTATTTACTGCGCTGCTGGGGTTGTTTCTTCTTTGGTGGCAGAGACAGCAGCGTAGGGGTTCGGTGCCTGGGAAGGAGGGGTAGGATGCCCACGGGTCAGCCAAGCACTGTGCTGGAGGAGGCAGGGCTGGGAGAGAGGTTGCTTGGGCACAGGAACACAGAGAGCCAAAGGTGAAGCTGTGGGGACATGGATGCTGTCTGGTGGCTTGGCCCAGAGAGTGGATGCTGGGGGCCATGACACCTTCCCAGCTTTAGCTCTGGGGGCTGCAGGTTGGCTCACCCAAAAGGGCAGCTTCTAAAGGCCTCCAGTCTTATCCCAGCCCTTGTGCAACCCCAGGTATCTGTGTTGCTGCTCTAGGCAGCGTGTGGCAGGGACCTAACCTGCCGTGGAGGGCAAAACACAGGGGGCTGTGCCCCACTGCAGAAACAGAGAGAGACACCCCTGTGCTCCCTGGCCAGGCTGGAGCCTGCCTGCTTTTCCTGGGAGCAGCTGGGGTGATGGGCAGAGGGATTGCCCATGTCCAGCCCAGCCACTCGCTTCTCCTGGAGCTATCCCTCTGCCTCTTCCCTGCCTGCACCCACCTTTGTCCTGCTCCTGCCCCAGAGCTGGGACAAGACCCCACACTGAGCCCCAAAACTCCATTCTCTGATGGAATTCCCAGTGGCTGCTGGCGTTTCCCCCCCATGCTGCAGGAGCATCCCAAAGCAGCTCTGCCTGGTTGAAAGGCAGGTCAGGACCCTGCCCTCCCGCAGTCTCACCAGCCCTTCCCTGAGGGCACGCTGCCGACAGATCCTGAGCCAGGGAGATGCTTTCCGCTGGCTCAGAGAGGTTTGCAGACAAGCAAACCAAACCCTGCCAGCTCCCTGTGTGAGCGCCTGTCCTCCGTGAACTCCCGTGCGTCTCTTGCAGCCGGGCTTGTGGGAACCGATCGGAGGCTGCTGTGACTCAGCTGCTTCTCCCTTGAGAAAATCTGCCCTGGCACGGTGCTTGGCTCTGCGGCTGGGGCTGCCGGCACCTGGCAGCCTTCATCAACAAATGGCCTTGGGCAAAACATCCCAATTTCCCCTGCCAAACATTTATGGGAGGAGAAATGCAGCATGTGATCTTGCAGGAAGTCGAGGCAGCAACTCCGTGCTATACTGAGCTGGGGGAAAAAAGTCCCATCCCTCCCTGAAGCTGAGCCTTGGGCTGCAGGGGCTGCAGCACGGGCTGGCTCTTCAGGTCTGCCCCTGCTTTTTTCCATCTCCTTATAACTTTCTCAGACAAATTCTTCTGCAATTGTAATTTTCCCCGCTGGCTCTCAGCCTGAAGAAACAGTGGTTTGGAAAGTTTGCTCGATGACTTGAAGGGAAGAGGCTCCCAAGCCTTTCATGCTCTGTGCCCACTGGAGTATTTTTTTTCCCGGGGCTAATCTGTGGAGCACCACGCTTGGCTTGACGAGTCCATGATGCTCTCAAGAAACAAAGCCAAGCCTGGTGAGTGTGTATTCAGCTGCTGGGAAGCCCCAGGTGCTGCTGTCAGAGCCCAGGCAACACCATCAGGTCTTTTCTGTTCCTCTGCTTCACACAGCTCTGCCGGCCTGGAATCTGGGCAGGCTGCTCCTGCGGTGGGCAAAGGAGACGGATGAGATGGTGGGTGCTGCAGCAGTGAGACTCCCCCGTGGTGTGGGGCTGGTGTGCTCCCCACTGGACTTTTTTTCCATGGAGGCAGGTAAAGCAGCAGTGCAGGTCTCACAGCGCAGCTGAGGGATGGAGGGGCCTGGAGAAAGGCTGGTTTGCTTGTTACTTTCTCACGTCAGAAGGGGAAAGTACCCGTTTTTCCACTGGTGGTTTTGACTTTATAACGCCTCTTGCCACGGTGAGGGCTGGCACGGCCTTAGCCCGAGTTTCACAACTCTTTTGTGGGTTTCATAAATTCCCAGCTGCTGGAGCACCGTGATTTTGTAACTCCCAGCTGGCTTTTAAACCAGTCTGGAGAGGAGCTTGAAACTGTTGGATGCCTGCTGCCTCTCAGACCACAGAGGCTGGCAAACCCAATCTCAGATCTGGAGTTTTATCTCACTTTTCTTACTTGAGGCAAAGGAAAGGCAGGCTGCAGGTACTGCTGAGCAGAAGCCAGGCCTGCCTTAGGAAGCAGTTTCCTGCCAAAGGCTGGGGATCCTGGTCAACCCCATGGGTCTGATAGGCACTGATGCCCTGCTAGTGCTGCAATCCCAAAACAGAGCCCTTTGTGACAGGCTGCTCCCACAGTGTGCACCCTGCCAGCGTATTTCTGATTTAATCCTGGCTGCTATTTGATCCTGCTAAGTTGTTTGTATTTACACCTCTACGATCCATAATGAAATCCTATGTCTGACCAAACCTGGTTCCCAGTGGTGGGAGAGGGGACATACAGCAGCGGGGAGTGTGAGGGTTTCCTGACAGTCACCCTGGACACTCCTGTGCGCGGGACATCCGCTAAGGTCTTGGCTGTGCAGGATAAACCTGAGAGGGGGAAAGAGGGCTGGAGCCTGTGGGAATGGCATGTTTTGGGACTGCAGGCAGGTTGAGGGTCCCTTGGGGTCCAGGGTGACAAGAGAGACAATGGCTCATCCCCAGCAGACCTTGGGGCAGAGCAATGTCAGGTATTAAGCACCTTAAATCACGTCACTGTGTGCTCTGACGGGGTCCCCGTGTTCCTCCAGGGAGGCCGCAGGCTGGCGGTGGCTGGGGAAACGTCTCTGGCAGGGAGCACCTGGCAGTGCTGCTGCCCCAGGCGCTGAGCTGCAACCTGAGTGCAGGCAGGTCGCCGTCTCCCAGGCTCGGGGCGAGCGCAGCGTGCGTGCTGGGAGAGCTGATCCGCGCTAATCCCATCAATATTTCACGGTGTCGTGGCCCTGTTATAATTCCTCGCATCATTTGGGATGCTGGCTGGGATGGGGTTGTGGTGCCAAGTGAAACATGAGAGCTGTCATGGCTTTGCCCTGGCTCCCTGGGCATCTGAGGGGTGAAAGGGGCCGTCCGTGAGCTTTTCCGCTCGCTGTCGTGGGTAGAGTTGTGTGGCAGAGACAGGCGAACCCAAAAATGCCGGCTGAGTGTCGGCCTCTGCCTGGTTTTGCCATGTGCTGGAGTGGTGGGGCTGTGCTGTGCTGGGCAGCCAGCCCGTGGATGGATGGGGCTGTGACGTGGCAGAGCCTGCCCTACCCGGTCCTCTCTCTGTGGGACACAGTGTGTAAGAGACAACAAGAAGAAATTAAACAGTAACCAGTCTCTGGGCTGGTGATGAGGGCACCAAAGCATTTCCTTGTCCTAAAGGCTGTTTGGAGTAACAGGGAGAGAGCATTACAGATAAAATCTTGCATGGTTTTGGGGAGATGGGTTTCCCAAGGCACCATGTCATGACTCAAAGGGGCCCCTGCTCTGGGCTGGCCCCTGGGCTGGGGTAGGGGTTGTAGGGCTGTAAGTCCTACGAGGAGCAGATGATGGAGCTGGGGTTGTTTAACCTGGAGAAAAGGACGTTTTGGAGAGACCTTATCACCCTCTACAACTGCCTGAAAGGTGAGGGTCAGCCTCTTCTCCCAAGTAACAAGTGATAGGACAAGAGGAAATGGCCTCAAGCTGCACCAGGGGAGGTTCGAGTTGGACTTCATGAAGAATTTATTCTCTGTATGTGTGGTTAAGTATTGGAATGGATTGCCCAGGGAAGTGGTGGGGTCACAATCCCTGAAGTTGTTCAAGAAACCACTGGACACGGCACTTAGTGCTGTGATTTTGTTGACCAGGTGTTGTTTGGTCAAAGGTTGGACTCAGTGATCTCGGAGATCGCTTCTAACCTTAATGATTCTGTGATTCTAGATCTGCCCCAATAGGAAATTCCCTTTCCAGCACCTTCGTGGCTCTGGGCTAGGGTTGAAGCAGGAGCCAGACCTCCCTGCTTGGCAGAACTGACCCTGTGGATAAGAGTGATGCAAGTGCAGGAGAGGGTTGGGTCTGTTTGGGCTCCTGCTGCCTGGAACCCGCTCTGACTCTTGGGAAAGCCATGCAAAGAAGAGGAAGGCCCTGGACTTCAACCTCGTGGAGCCCTAAATTCCTTCAGTTAATCTCATGGGGGCAGCAGAGCAGGCAAAGCTCTGAAAATAGATCTGTTTCCAGCTGCCAATGACTCGTGTTAATTAATTAAAGCCTCGCAAGCTCAGGCCTGTAAAAGTGCAGTGCTGGTCGCGCCAGGCTCGGCTTGCTCTGCGCTCACGCACTAATTATCCTACTGCAAGGCCAGCAGCTAACGAAGCTCCAATTTGTGCTGGGTTCGGCTTCCAGCCATGTGGGAGGCAGGGAGTGCTGTTGCAGGACGGGACGGGCACAGTGCCCTGGATAAGGGGGAGCTTTAGGCAGCCCTGTCTCAGCCCTGGCACCCCCTTCCCCAGTGCTCATGGACCAGTTCTCCTCATAACTGGCCCCACAGCCTTCAGCTGTGCCTCTGCTAAGGTAGGGAGTGGGGTTTGGAGAGGATGTGGAGGACCAGCTGCCTTGCAGCACCTGAACCCCCCCCCATACCTGGGTAAGACAGGCTGGCCAAGAACATCCCTGCTTCACCATCCCTGCCTGGCTTGCAGTGCGTGGGCATCCCACTTCCACAGAGTGGGCAGAGGGGCAAGGCAAAGAGAGGTGTGGAAGAGACGCTGGGGTTTTGCCCAAAGAGAGGAGGAAATGGTAATTAGCCTCTGGAGAACACAGCAGGTGAGGATGGGAAGGCAGGGAGTGCTTGAGGAGGTGGGTAGCGTGTCTGCCCTGAGAGTGGGGACAAGGAATGGGTCTTGGGATATCATGCTGGGAGAGGGTGTGCTGGCTGCTTGGTGAGTGTGTGCAAGGGTGACAGAGCTGTCATCAAGAGCACTCAGGTGGGTCTCTCCTCAGCTGAGACCCATCAGTGGGTGAGTACTGGGGGGATTCAAACCTCTGTTACCCTCCCTCGCACCCACAGTGCTTGTAGGAGGCAGGATCCTGGCAGTCAGAGGCCTTGAGAATGGCATGTTAGGCTCCCTATGGGCCCACCCTGGCCCTGCCACCTTTACTGACCCTAAAGGTCCAGAAGGTGGTGGAATCTCAGCTGGGGTTGGCCCTCATCCCCAGACAGTGCTCAGCAATTGCAGCACAACCTCCTCAACCCCATGCCCTGCTGTGGGTCTGGCTCCAGGTCTGCAGGGTGTGGAGCTGGGGTGGCCTTTGTCCCCTTCCTGGAGACCTCACCCCTTGGAGGGGTTGGTGTGGAGTGGAGGGGGTGAGCTGGCATCCAGAGGTGATGGTGCTGGGACTGGGCACTGCATGGCTTTGTAACTGTAGGCTGGCAGCACCCGGCCACCCTGCCAGCTCTGAGAGAGCTGTAATCCAGCGTACACAGGTACAGCATTTCCCCACCTCCTGCTCCAGCTGATTTCCAACTGCCCTAGATCCAACCTGCTGATTACACGCAGTGTTGGCTCAGAGTTTTGCTTTCGGGAGGCCTGCTGCTGCTGTGAGGGGTGAGGAGGGAGGGTTGGCCAGGTGCTGGAAGCTTACGAAAGGAAAGCAAACACAGGCCTGGACCTGGCAGCTCCTGTGCATGGGGAGGAGCTGCAGAAGCCACCCAGGATAAAAGGGCTCCACACAGGGCCCCAGAGAAACCATTACCTGCCTGTGTTTCCAAACAACCTTCCGCCATGCGTGAATGGCGAGACGCGCTGAGAGCAGAGAGAAGATGGGGCACGCTGCCTGACTCAGGCGTGCAGTGCAGGGGGCTGGGCTGACTCTGGGGAACATGAAACCTTAGAGAGCACCAAGGCACTGGCTGGGGGCTGTGCTGTGCTGACACGGGTGGCTCTGACAGGGGTCTGTGGCACGATGGCACTGGTAGCATGTGCTTGCTGTGCTGGCAGAGCAGGATGACGCTTATCCGTGTTCAGTCACGCTTCTGCATAGTCACAAGTCCACGATACCAGCCCTTTGCCTCCCTGACTTTGCAAAGGGAGTCCACACGGGCCTTTTGGGGGCTGCATCACCCAAGCTTCCTGTGCTGAGTGAGCCCCCGACCCACCCCACTCGTTGGGGGCCGGCCGGGGGCTGCACGGCAGCATCCCGTCCCTGCCTGCCGCGACTCTGCCGGGGGACATGCTGCCACCCGGTTCCACGCAGCGCAGGCAGGGGCGGCCCCGCTCCGCTCCCCTCCTCCTCGTCCTCCTCCTCGTCGCGGCCCCACGCCGGCGGCCGCTGGCTGCGGGCCGGGCTCGGCGGCCCCCGCGCACGGCGCTGCCGG
>VXBT01009500.1:103418-127242 GCA_013400235.1 Oriolus oriolus | reverse complement strand
CCCCCCCCCCCCCCCGACAGTGGTGCTGGGTGGGTGCCTGTTCCTGTTCAAAGGTGGGCGCTCCCTACCTGGCTGGTGCTTCAGGAGGAAACGCTGCCATCTCCATCCATCCCTGGCTGGCTGTGCCACCAGCTCCTCGTGATTTACAAGCATGAGGGCTTTGCCATAGCAAGGTCATCACCAAACCCACCCCCTCCTTCCTTCCTCCTGGGGCCTGAGCTCTGCTGACGAAGGAGGCCAAGGGTTTCAGGCACCAGGTAACCTACCAGTGTGGGGGCCAGGATGCAGCTTGTGATTCAGGGTGTGCTCTGGGTTCTGCTTTTCTTGTTGCTGAAGAGTTCCCTCCAGGTACAATCCCACCTCCGTTACCTGATGGAGGGCGCCTGTTTGCCTGTTGCAAAGCCCAGCCCATGTAAATAATGTGGGGATCTGATTTTGGGGCAGCAAAGCTGGCCGTATGCAAACAACTGTGGGAAAGGCCAGATGTTACTGCTTTGTGCTGCGCAGTTTTGAATGCAAAGTGGAATATCAAAATTGGGTTTGACCCCAAACTGAAGCTTTGTTGGAGGGAAAGCAAAGGAAACAAGAAGATGTTGAAGCTGAAAGTCCTAAAACTGCTCCTGTCATCTGGTTTTGCTGGACTTGGGAAAAGAAAACAGTTTATCTTTGGAATAAATAAAAGGGAGAGGAACAGGCTTGCAGCAGAAAGCCCCATGTTCACTCCAGACAAGTTGGGTTGTGCTCTACCTCTTGCCCCCTCTTCCAAGGGGTCCTCAGGTTGTGTGTGATTTCTGAGCCTCTGTTTCCCCGTGGGAAAGCCCCGCACCGTCCCGACAGCGGGAACCCCAGGCATTGCCAAGAAACATCTTTGAAACTCAAACCTGGCTTTGGAAAAAAACTGGAAGACAAACCGGCTCTAAACAAACACCCGAGTTAATTCCGTGTCTTGCATTGTATGAGCCCAGTGAAATGAAACACAGTGCTGCCACAGGGACGGGCAAATGGATTCAGATGCTTTAAAAAGCCCTGAAATCTGCTGGCTTTGAGATGTCCTTTTACATTTAGGGCTGGGATTTTTTTCTCATTTTCTTTCTAATTGTTCCTGGGAATTTAATTCTACAATTATTTTGCTGCTTCTGCCGAGGAGACAATGTGCTTCAGCCACAAAGCCTTTGAAGGCTGAATTGCAGATCACATCCAGTGCTGAGCCACTTGGATGCAGACGCCCCCTTGCTGGGAGAATTTGCTGTGATGTGGAGGGCTGGCTGGCTGTTGGTTTGTCCAGGCTGCCGAGGGGCTGCCGGCCAGCGGTGAAGCTTGTCATGCGGCAAATGAAAAAAAAGATGGAACGTATTCGGTTTGGAGGTGATGTTGCCAGCACCGAGCCTGCCTCTTCCTCATGATGGAGGAGGTGGGAGCCCCAGGGATCTGCACCCCACATCCCAGGGCTGGATGGCTGCACTCTGCCTCCTCCGTGTCCTGGGCTGGAGGCGTGAGGGTGAAGTCAGAGCGGGGCCACCGAGTCTCGGCACCATCCGGTTTCACTTCCCGGTTGTGGCACGACTCCCTGCTGTACTCTCAGGTGCTCCCAGGCTGTGGGGTCAAACCAGGGCTGGTGCTGTGGTGTTTCCAAAGGGGAGATATGTGCTGTGTGGGAGGGAAGAGCCATAGGGACTGTGTCCTCACTGCTGTCGTGCAAGAGCTAATGGCCTCCAGCACCTGAGGAGTTGTTCCTGTGAGGGGAGTTTTGCTGCTCTGTCCAGGGGTTCTGGGTCTGGGCTGGCGGTGGCATCCCCTGCTGCTCTTGGTCCAACCACTCAGCTGCAAGGGTTTGCCCTTCAGCCTCCCCTCCTTGCACCCTTCCAGGCCAGCTCTGGGCAAGGCCTCAGGCAAGGAACTGTTTCAACTAACAGATGGTGTTGGTGGGTTTTCCATTAGGGTGGGCAGTGGAGGAGTGGTCTGTTCTGCTGTCCTGGGCACTGTGCTCTTGCTGTCCGCTTGTGTCGTGTCAGGAGCAGCTGGAGCAGAGCTGTCCCTGTGCCTGGCAGCCATGGCACAGGGCAGAGCAGCTTTCCTTAGTTTCTCAGCTGGAATTTTTTTGGGTGGGTTTGGATGGGAATGGCTGGAGAGCTCTCATGGGGACTTGGCACTGAGCTCTGTTGCTGCCTGGCAGCCCCTTTGAACCTCCTGTTCCACATCAGACCCGACCTGATGGAGGAGAGGAACGAGTTCTTGTGAGATTAGTGAAAACAGGGAGCTTGGGAGAAGCTAACACACCCTGAGCCCTGCAGCCGTGCAGGGGGACACCGTGTATCCCTGCCCCATGTGGGGTGGGCAACATTCCCTGCAGGAATGCAGCAGGGGGATGGCGATCAAGGCGTGGCGCGGGGGGGGGGGCAAATGCGTTGGAAACTGGGCTGTTGTTAGTTTTATTGCTGACTGCTCAGCTTGTCTTTTCAGGGATGTTTGGCTCCCTCCAGCACTGGTGACCCTTAAATTGGCCCACATCCCCGACTGTCCCTGCTCGCTGTCCCATCCATCACTTTGCTGCTTCACATCTCCTCCCCACCATGGCATTTCTGGGATCAGAGCTGGGTGCTCTCCTCTGCTGGATATGCTGGGCTCTGCTGGTGGCTGGGGGGGACTGTGCTGTGGGAATTCGGAGCCTGTTCCCATGGCCTGCAGGAGCCTGCCACCCACCTCCCTGGCTCCGTGATGGCTGTGCTCTGCGTGGGGGCTTTGCGTCGGGAGCAGGGCAGGATACTCTGTGAGAGGAGCTGATGTTGCAGCTCTTCCTCCCCTTCTCTGTGCCCAAAGCCCAAATTTGGGTGAAGGAGGAGTACATCTGCTTCCTGAACAGCGGAAGCTCTAGTGTGTGTCTGTTGAAGCACCTCAGGGTCAAGCATGGTTTTGTTTAAAGAAAGCAACTAAAATAAACCCAGGGAGGGGCTCCCAGGAGGTCACTGTGCTCCTTCTCTCGCTGACCCAGCACGGGTCCCCTCTTCCTGGAGGGCTTTTGGCAAGTTTGCATTTTTTTTTCTTGTGTTGTTGACAAAAATCCTCTGGTTGAGAAATATCTGTGCAGCAGCGCCAGCCCAGTCCCACGGGTCAAATCCTGCCCCTGGAAATCTGTGCCGGGAACAGTGGCTTGTTTTGGGCTGGCCTGTGGGGATGCTGCCCCGGGAGACCCATGTCTTTGCAGGGCAACCTGGGCACGAGGCCAGGAGCAAACTCCTTGAACAAATGGATGGACAGATGGACATTACAGGCTTGGGGTGGATCTGATGTTCTGTGATTTGCTGGTTGGGCTCTGCAGCAGAAGCAAAGTGCTGGAAGTTCGTCAAGGGCTGAAATAAAGTTGCCTGGCAACCTCCATCCCGGCTCCTCTTCCCACATCTCGCAGGATTTCCCACTCAAGGTCTGCCGCCTCCAGGGAAGGGGGGCCCAAAACGCATTGTGCTCGCATCCAGCCGGGGCCAGGCTTGTCTCCTGTCCCTGGATGGCTCCTTTCCCATAACTTACTGGTTGTTCCCACGTCTGGGAGCCGGGAGCTCTCCCCACTTCATCCCCTGGGGCAGGCGCCTTTCCCCCCACCTGCGCCAGGAATGGGTCAGGCTGTTTCAGCTGAACCTGAGGGCAACTTGAGCGGGTCTCCTGGAGGGCAGGACAGTTCAGTGGCAGTGGGAATGTGAGTGGCTGCAGGGGGGTGTGCCAGGCTTGGCCCCAGTGAGTAGAGTGGAATTGGCTGCATGGGGTTTGCAGTGCCCGGGCTGGGCTGCCATGAAAAAGCAAAGTGCAAATGGTGTCTTCTGATGCAGTCCCTGATGAGGGTTTTGTTAAGGCTGATTTGCAACTCCATAACCCAGAGAAGACCCACTGGAAATCCCTGGCTCCCACTGGGAAACCAGCAGTGCTTGCTTGTAGTAGTCTGTGATGCCAAGGGGAGCAGCTCCTGAGAGAGGAGAAATGTCCAGCAGCCACTCCGGGAGCCTGCTTGGGCTTTACTAGATCTTGGTGGAACAACCAAAAGCTGTCTAGGGAGGGGTGGGATGGGGAAGTGTCTTATCCCACTCTGCAATCTGTCCTGCCATTCAGAATGGATGCTGAGGGTAAGCTGGAGAAGTGCTGCTCCCACCCACCACTTCCATTCTTTCTCCTGAGTTCCTCTGAAATTAAAAAGCTGGCATAATTTTTAGCTGTGCGGATGAGGAAACATCCACAGGGGGTCCGTAAGATCCCATCTGTGGTCTCTCCATGTTTGCCAGCCCCACAGACAGCGCAGCTTCCCTGCGCTGCCACTTGCAAACAGCTTGTGCTCCCAGGTTTTGCTGCCTTGTGACTCTGAGGACCATGGGGCAGTAGGAAGGGGCCCCTATGCCCACAGAACGTCCTGCTGCAGTGGCTGTTGAGGTATGTGGCAGCTTTGGCTGGTTTCTTTGGCCAGATCCAGGTTGGTGAGACTGTGAAATTCACGCATCGAGAGCTTGCTGCTCCTCCAGAGACGCTGGCCATGGGGATTTTAAGGAGGTGCCGACTGGGCCAGCCCGTTTGGGTGTGCTGTGTGCTGGCTGCCGGTGGGAGGCTGAGGCCAGCACAGTCATGCTCACACAGCTTCCGTCGTGACCCAGTAAACCCAGTCAGACCTGACCGGGGCTCGCTCGCTCCCCTGCGCGCTCACCCACGCCTGCACGCCTCTGCCGCCCCACTGCTTTCCTGGCGTTCCCCGGGGACCATCAAACACATCCCACTGGTGAGAGACAGTACCTGGCTCTGGCTCCGTGCTGGGAGCTGTGGCTGAAGCCCGTAGGAGCGCTGATAGCCGGTGGTAGGAGGGTGGGCTTTTGCCTCTGTGGATGTTACATGTTGTGAGTAGAGCAGCTGGTTCCCGGCTTCGCCCCTCTCGGGGTGTCCGTCAGCCCTGCGGCTGCATCCTGCCTCCACCGTCCTGCTTCTTCAGCGTCGCCGGCCGGCGTGGGAGCTGAGGCTGGATTATCAGGTCCTATGTCGGCCCCCCCGTGCTGGGGAGTAGGTGAGGTGCCAAAGGAGTTGGGAGCTCACTCCTGGGGATTGGGTGGGCTTTCCGGGCAGTTTTTCTCTTAAACTCCTAGTTTCCTTGGAGCTGCTGCTGCTTTTCAGCCTCTTCCTCTCCCCTTTTTGTTTCCCTCCCCCAGAGAAAACTGGCATTTCCATTCCCAGCTTTTTTCCATTTCTCGTTGAAGTGCTGGACTTGGTTCATCCATCTGCCCCCAGCCCTAGTGGTGGGTCCCGCAGATCAAGACCTCCTCTGCTTCCTGCCTAAGCCCTCAGCTTTACCCTGAGCTTAGAACCTGCACCCTGACAAGGGGGAAATGATGGGTTTGGGGGTGTTTGCCTGGCTGCAGACCAGGGTACTGACCTGAGGGGAGCTCAGGTTTCAGTTCCTTCTTGCTTTTTCTCCCCCACCCTAGGTATGAAAAATAAAAACTAGAAAATAAAAAAAAATAGGGAAGCTTGGAACAGGCTTGTCTTTGAGTAAAATATTAACTGGCTCTTACAGCGTAACTGATTAAATGTTCTTTAGGACAAAGTTACATCTGATCTCAGGCAAAGGAGCCTTTGGAAATGGGTGTAGCTGCTTCCCTGGAAAAAGCAGAAGAGCCCAGCCCTGACAGCATGGGAGGCTGCTCCCCCCTGCCCGGCTAGGAGCACTGCACAACCCCCCAGCCTGGTGTATTATTTTGGTTTGCCCCCCTCTGCTGGCTCGGTGCTTACGATGGTTAAATGTTAGCTGGGGCTGGCTCGCAGCGCCGTGCTGGCCCTGTGATAAGCGCCATCCCTGCCGCGCTCCCGGCTCCAGTCCCCGGCACGTCGGGAGCCAAGCAGCAGGCAAAGTTCAGGGCTTGTTTGTGCAGGGGAGATAAGGCCAGGACGCCCAGCAGCATGCATGGCTGTTACTCATTTATGAGAGATCATTGTTTGCCTTGTCATAAGGAGGTTTCTCCCCTGCTCTCCTTTCCCATCGCAGGTAGAGCAGCTCTTGTGGCTTATGTGTGATTCCAGACTCATGTCCCCATGTGGAGGCTTGGGGAAGGGTCCCTGCAACTTCCAGGGTGACCCTGCTCCCGCTGGTGGGATGGAGAACTGTCAGCATAGGGCTGGCCAGGGTGCTTTGGTGCTCCAGGTGTAACCCCACCTCTTGCTTTGCCCAAAGCTTGGTGACTTTGGCTCGTACTAGACATGGTGCCACCAAAGCAAATTCTTTCTTTTTGACCTCCATCTGCACTCACCTGCCTTGCATTGCTGTGCCATCATTCATGGGCAGACCCTTGGCCTGTACAGGGCTCGTCCTGGAAACAGGAGTAACATGGAGGGAGTCTGCTCTGGGATCTGCTCCCCAAGGAGCTCAGCCCTACAGGCAGCACCCTGCCTGCACCCAGGGTTGGATGCTCTTTGGGTGCTTGGTGCTAGTCTGGAGCCTGGGAGACAGTGAGGCAGAAGGGAGAAACATCTGCCCCATTCCCGGAATGCTCTGGGGCAGCAGCCAGAGCAGGTGCAAGGTTTGTGTCTGAAACCCCTTGAAGGAAGCAGCACTTTGATGCAAGCTCCAGAACTATGGCTGAATCCACATCCAGCCCCTCGCTTCTCCTTTTCAGCCCCAAAGCCCTTTTCACTTTGGTTTTACCTCCCCTCTTCTTGGGACCCGGCAAAGTATTTGCTTCAGGGAAATTGTCTGCAGTGAGCGTGTTTGAGCAGCTTCTCTGCAGGGTCAGGTATTTGGTTTTTTTATATATATATGTATATTTATAAACCTCTAAGCAAATATATAGGTGCTGGTTACTTATGGGGAGCTCTCTGGCTCAGAGATACCCAGTCTTCTTTTTCCTCCTTAATGCCTGCAAGATGAACTAATGGCTTTGCTCTGTGCAGCTGGCAGAGGTGGGGAGTTATTTGTGAGGGATCGAATGCATGAAAGTGAGAGCCAAAGTAGATGCAGAGCTTCAAGGCAGCCTGGGATGAAAGAGAAACTGAAATCTTGTGGAAAAACACTGGGGGGAAAATTTTTTTCCGCTTGAAAAGACTTGATGAAGATGCCAAGCAGTTCCTGTATGGATTTTCCTTCACCTTACGTTGCTACATGCCTGGAGCATCCTTCCCAATTCTTTAGTCCTCGGGAGTCTCATCATTTCAGGAGGGGCAAAACTGGGCACAAGTATATTGCATGGCAGGACATGGTCAGCTGGGCCTTTGGGAAGGAGAGGAGACTTTGGGCTCCCCACGATTCCCACTGCTGCCATTCCTGCTGCAGCTACTCTGGGGAGTGGGTCTTGGGGTACCCCAGTGTGCCAAGAGACCCACAGAGGGCTTGGCCCTGAGCCCCTTTCTCTGCTTTTGAGGGACAAATGTGCCTGCTTGTTGGGCGTGAAATGCAGTGGGGGATCAGCTGGCTCTGCTGAAACGTGTCCTTCAGTCAGCGGGATCTGCAGGAGCGAAAGGCTGGGAGTGAACGAGGGATGAACCCAGAGAAGACTTGGAGGAAAATGTACCTCCAGGCAGCTGACCCGAGTGCTCAGCAAGCAGCTCGCCACTGTGACAGAATGGTTGCTGACCAAGGGGGATGCTGCAGAAGGTCACTCTGCTCAAACTCCCCTCCATGCTCCGTGATGGCTGCAGGCTCCATGCCTAGTGCCATGCCTTAGTTTCCCCTTTAGCAAATGAGGGTTTGTTTTTCCCTGAAGCCATCCGTGGTCTGAGGCTGTGCTGGGTCGAGCATCCACGCGTGTATGCAGGTGGCTCCTTCCCACGCCTGCTTGCTTGTGAGGTGCTGGGGCAGCGGGAGTGTCTGACCCAGCGCTCTGTGTTTCAGGAGGGTTTGGTGGCCAGCGCTGTCCCAGAGAGCTGGAGAGCCCGTGCCGAGGATTGGCTGTGCCGGCCCGGCGGCAGCGGCTGAGGCGGCTGCCCTTGCCGAGAGAGCAGGAAGATGAGCGGAGGTCCGGCACATCTCCTGACGACTCTCTTCATGGCGGCGGCAGCCATGGGCTACCCATCACGGCGCTCTGCCACCGACCTGGATGCCACCCCCAGGACAACGGTCACCTTTGATGGTAAGGGGGTGTGGGTCCTGGGGGCGGCAGTGAGGTTTGGGATTTTGCTGGCGCTGGCCTTGGTGTGTTGTGACTGCAAGGATGCAACCCCCTCGCCACCCTGCTGGAGCAGGGGGCTCAGCATGGGAGGGTGGCTACATGGGGGCCTCTGATCCCCTGGCCTCCAGAAATCAGAGCCCACATGCCTGTCTGGTACTGGGCGCCCCAAAGGAGGGAGCACGGCGAAGTCATCTCCCCAAAAGCCAGAGGGGGACAAGGATGTGCAGGGAGACAGCCCTGACTGACCCCTGGCCCTGCCCAGCAGCCCTTGGAGGGTGTCCTGAGCTGGGCATCACACCTAGGCTGGGATCTCGTGACCCAAATAGTCAGCAGGAAGCTTTCTTTCATGGTTTTCTCTAATTGCCACTGGGCTCTTGGCCTCCAGCCTCTGTGGTGTCAGTGAGCCCAGCAGTGTCATTGTCTCTTGGGCATCCACATGACTTCACTGACCTCATTAGTGAGGCTCAACTCAGCAATTGATGGTGGGAGAGTTTGATTAGCAGCTGGGATGCCCTTTTCTCTCCAGGTGATGCCTCTTTTCTGGGAAAGGAGGGGAATAATTCCTTTTCCAGCTCCCTCCGGGGTCCCAAGCCTCATAGAATTTTCACTTCCTGCTGGTCCCTCTGGCCAGGGCTGAGTCCTACCTCACACTTCTCAGCACCCCAAATAGGATTATTTTGTTGGCTTGGTGGGCAGGATCACTCAGCCCCACTGCAGAATTGCTTCCCTTGCACGGCAGTTTTGGTTCAGGTTTTTTTATCCTTCCCTTTGGGCTGGCTGGGCTCAGTCCAGAGCCAGGGTCACTGCCGGCATGTTTCTGCTTTCTTCAGCAGTTCCCCAAACACCGTGGCAGGTCTGTGTCCAGCATGGACATTGCAGCTCCCACCCCTGAGCTGTGCTTTAATTAGCAGAGAGAAATTTCCTCTGTGAGCCTGAGCCAAGTTAATGCCTTTTGCCTTCTACCGAACCTCCTCCCTGCCTTTCCTCCTGCTGTAACTGCTGTCACCCAGCACTGTCTGCCTGATAACCTCAGTGAGTGCCATCCCACCCACTCCCAGCTCCGTTCTCTTGTCTTTTCCCAGTGGCTCGCGCTGTGCCTGCCCCGGGGTCCCCCTCAGCCCCCTGTTCCCTTTGCAGAGCTGTCGGAAGTGCGGCGCTTCAACGCGCACACCCTCAACTACAGCACCCTGCTGCTGGAGGACGACCGGGGCATCCTCTACGTGGGCGCCAGGGGAGCCATCTTCGCCCTCAACTCCAGTGACGTGGCCGACGGCTCCCACCGCACGGTGAGCCCGGCCTCTGCCTGCTGCCGGCCGGTTGTCCTCTCCTGTCCCACGCTGCCCAATCCCCATACTAATTGTGGCCACTCTATCCCTGCTCAGCCTCCCCCTCGCCATCTCAGGTCTTGCCTGGACTTGATGTCTCCAGTTCTGTGCCCAGGTCCCCTGTGGATGCCTGGTCCTTCTCCCCAGCCAGGCAGCACAGGGACAGCAGTGGGAGATATCCCCAAGCTCAGCATTGCCTGCTTCAGGGGCACCCCAGCAGAACGAGGGGTGGGGAGGGGGGGAATCACACTCTTTTGCTCCCCCAGGGAAGGATACCCCAAAATCCTCCAAGCTCCTGCAGTGCCCTGGGATGTCTGCCCACAGGTTGGAGTGTGGGACCACTCTCACCCCAGGCTGGTGGGATGTGTGTGGGGTGCCATCTTGTGCTCTGAGCAACCGTCCCTCCCTAAATAAATACAGATTTTATAATCTCTGATGGCTCTGATGAAAGCTGGAGCTTGCAGTGACAGGGAGACCATGCAGCAACGTCATGCAGTAGCAGTCTCTCTTGCCCTTGCAGATCCACTGGGAAGCCTCCCCGGAGAAGCAGATGGACTGCCTGCAGAAGGGCAAAAACAACAAGGTAGAGCTGCTGGGTGGGTGCCGGGGAGGAGCTGCCCCCGCTTTTCCCGGCTTGTAACGCCTGCGCTCCCCCTCTGCAGACCGAGTGCTTCAACCACGTGCGGTTCCTGCAGCGGCTGAACAGCACCCACCTCTACGCCTGCGGGACCTACGCCTTCCACCCGCTCTGCGCCGCCATCGTGAGTACGGCTCACCCACAGCTGCCACCTGTCCCCTGCCACTGTGTCACCCCGGAGAGGTGCAGCCCCTGTCCTCTCCCACCATCTCAACCCACAGCCCCACTCCCTTCCTGCCCCTGTCCCTGCCCCTCCCTGGCTCACGGTGGGGGTCAGTGACCCCCAGGCTGGGGTGAGTAGGTTTGAGGATGTGGCCAACATGATGCAGATGCCCTGAGTCCCCACCCCAGCGCTGGGGTTGGACTCTGACCTCAAAGCGAGAGGGCTGGGGGTGGATCAGTGCCATGGGGGACACACGTGGGCTCATCAGGATGTGATGCACCAGCCCCGGAGCTGGTCTCCAGTGCCTGCTGTTGCAGAGTCCGCTTCCAAAGCAGGGGCTGCAGAATGGCTGATGGCAGGTGGTATGTATGCCCAGGGAAGGGTGACAGGGCCAGGACTGACTCAGCAGCCCCTCCCCAGGGATTTCCTGTGCCACTCTGGGAGTCCCCATATGGCTGTGACTCATGGCAGGGTGTCCAAGAGCAGCCTTGTTTTACTGGCAGTGGGACTTTGACCCCCTTTCAGTAGCTCCTTGAGTCAACGGAGATTCAATTGCCCTTCGCCCACCTCCCTCCCTGAGCTGGGGGGGCAAGGGGGCCCCGGGACCATGTCTGCAGTGTGGCCAGGGAGCCTTGGAGAAGCTGTGCCTGTTCCCATGGCTGTGCTGCTGGTCTGGTTTGGCCATTGCACACACTGGAAATTGGGTGGAGGAGCTGCCAAGCTGGAAGGGCCCTGTCATTACTTGACATGCTTTGAACTGCAAACCCCAAAGAAACTAACTCCTGCCATGACTTGGACAGCACCTGGGGGGGACCCAGGCTGGCTGAGCAGCATCTGCCAGCCAGGCACCGTCTGGGAATATTGGCTGCACTGGCTGGCTTCTGTCCAGTGCCCATGCAATGCCAAACTGGGGCTCCCCTTCCTCCCAGAGCCCTCTACCCACTCTTGGCTGGGGGCTGTGGCTGGCTATGTGGTTTCTGACCAGCTGGAGGGTGCTGGAGGGGTTTGACGTACCTGGACAAGGGCATGGCTGTGGGCATCACTTTGCCCCTGCTAGCAGCCTCTGCAGAGAGCCTGAGGCTGGCAGGCGAGCTGGGTCTGTCCCCTCTGGTCTAACCTGATTCCCTGTCCTGCTCAAGGATGCCAACAGGTTCATGCTGCCATCCTACTTTGAGGAAGGCAAGGAGAAGTGCCCATATGACCCTGCCCGTGGCTACACCGGCCTCATTGTGGGTAAGCAGCACCTTTCCAGGGCTGGTGGGCACATGCGGGATGCCACCGACCATGGCCCCATCCCCAACACCCCTCTGGGGGGTGCCAGCTGGGTGGGTTCCACATGCAGAGGCCTTAGCAAATCAGGACTTGGTCCTCCTCACCCTTGTCTGCCTGGGGCACGGGGATGCTGGTGGCCTGTGGGGCTGTCCCCAGGCTGCAGGGCCATGCTGATGGGCACCTGCCCTGCACAGACGGAGGCTTGTACACGGCAACACGTTACGAGTTTCGGAGCCTCCCCGACATTCGGAGGAACCTGCACCAGCGGCCACTGAAGACGGAGGAGTCCCCGCTGCACTGGCTGAATGGTGAGATGTCCCCATCCCCCCCATCCTATGGCTGGCATCATGGGCTGTGGGACACTGTGCATTGCCTTGGAGAGTGTGGAGCAGGTGTGGGGGGTGGCTCTGGAGTCCTGTGTGGTTTACTGTGTGAAGGAACTGAGGCAGGGAGGGATTCCCCATTCTGTGTGGGTCTCCAATCACCACCTCTTGCGCCGTGTCCCCAGATGCTGAGTTTGTGGCCTCTGTGCTGGTCCGGGAGAGCAAGGACAGCCCTGTGGGCGACGATGACAAAATCTACTACTTCTTCACGGAGCGGGCAGGAGAGGAGACCACATCCTTCTTTGACAAGAGTCAGGTGGCCCGAGTGGCCCGGGTGGCCCGTGTCTGCAAGGTAGGCATGTTCGCAGCCACAGGGAGCCAAGCACTGGTCCTCTTGGTGCAGGGGCAGCATGCCTCCACTTGTGGGAAAACTGAGGCACAGGCAGAGGGGAATGAACACCCATCCAGCCTGTGCAGAAATGCTCCCTGCACCCTCCCAGAGCGACTTGGGCGGGAAGAAGATTCTGCAGCGCAAGTGGACGTCCTTCATGAAGGCGCGCCTGGTCTGCTACATCCCCTACTACGAGGTGCTGCGCAGCGTCTGCAGTCTGGACGGGGGCGGCTGGGCCAGCACTGTCTTCTATGCTGCCTTCACACTCTCAGCCCAGTGGTGAGTGGGGCAGTGGCCAAAATGATTGGGGCTAAAAGTCTGCAGCACTGGGGGAGCCAGAGATGCTTGAGGGGATGTGCAGGCAGGTGCTCAGCACCTGGGGGTGCGTTGGTTGGGAGCACCCATGGATCTGCCCAGGCTTAGGTGAGGTTCTGCCCCTCAGGAGGACCATGGAGGCCTCGGCCGTGTGCCGCTACAACATCTCGGCGGTGCAGCGTGCCTTCGAGGGCCCCTACATGGAGTACCAGGACTGGGCTCGCAAGTGGTCCCGCTATGACGGCGCAGTGCCTGAGCCCCGGCCCGGCTCCGTGAGTGCCTAAGAGTGCAGAGCAGGGGGGGCACGGGGCAGCCGCCTTCCTCTCTGACCCCCGTTTCCCCTGGGCAGTGCATCACAGACCACTCCCGCAGGAAGGGCTACAACTCCTCGCAGGACCTGCCCAACAGTGTCCTGGACTTTGTCAAGCTGCACCCACTGATGTTTGAGGAGGTGAAGCCAGCTGGTGGGGAGCCGCTCCTGGTGAAGAAGAACGTGGCATACAGCCAGCTGGCTGTAGACAGGGTGCAGGCCCTGGATGGCCGCTCCTACGATGTGCTCTTTATGGGGACGGGTGAGTGTGGGATGAGTTTGATAGGCCTCTGCTGGGCAAAGGGCACACCTCACATTCCCTCCTGAATCTGCTGCTCTGCTCTCCAGGGGATGGCTGGATCCACAAGGCTGTGGTGGTGAACTCTGGCATCCACATTGTGGAGGAGGTGCAGGTGTTCAGGGATGTGCAGCCTGTGGAGAGCCTGGTGATCTCCCACACCCAGGTGAGGGGTGGAACAAGTAGGGGGACACCACGCACGGGGCATGCTTGTGCTGTGAAGCTCCCATTGCACTGTTAGGGGGACTGGGGGGACATGACTCCTGGGTCACCCCAGCTTAGGATATGTGCTGGAGCCCAGCAGAGTAGCCTGGGGAAACAGACCAGCCTGGCCCCCCACCTCCTTGCCAGCTGCACCCGTCAGCACTGACTGAGAGCTGGGGGCCCTTCTCATGCACACCCATGAAGGGAGAGCTGTGCTGTGGGGCTGGGGGGGATCTCTGGGCACCTTGGGGCGCTCCGCAGCCCAGCAGTGCCATGCCAGATCCACACTGAGCCAGCCCTTTCCCCCTCAGAGGAGCCTGTATGTGGGGGCAGCGAGCGGGATCGTGCAGGTGCCCCTGGCCTCCTGCGCCAGGTACTCCTCCTGCTACGACTGCATCCTCGCCCGGGACCCCTACTGTGCCTGGGATGGCAGGGCCTGCCGCGCCATCACCACCACGGACAGGTAGGGATGGGTTGCCCGTCCCCAGCCGGGTCCCCATGAACCTTCCCTTGCCCCATCCCATGCTGTTTCACGTCACGCCGTGGCACAGTCACCTCAGAGCCAACCCCAAAGGTCTGGCATCTGACAGTGGGTGTCCTGGTGGCCGTGACCCCCGTAAGGGTGGGCTCAGCCAAGGCTGTATGGCTGAGCCCCCCATGCCTTGCAGAACAGGGCTGGTGCAGGACATTCAAAGTGGCAACAAGGGATGCCGGAGCGGCTCTGCACGGGGTGAGTCTCTGCTGCCCCTCGGGAGCACGGGGATGTTGGTGTCCAGCATCCCTTAGAGTGGCTGGGAGAGGTGTAAGGCAGTGCGTGTCCCCGCAGGCTCCCTGCCGTGGAAGAACCGGACGGTGCTGCAGGGGGACGACGTGCTGCTGCCCTGTGACCAGCGCTCCAACCTGGCCCGAGCTGTGTGGCTGCTGAACGGCAGCGAAGTGCTGGGCACGGGGCAGGACCGGCTGCGCGTGGGGGTGGATGGGCTGCTGGTGACGGACACGCTGCCCCAGCACAGCGGCGAGTACCGCTGCTACGGGGAGGAGCAGGGTCTCCGGACACTGCTGGCTGCTTACAGCCTCACCGTGCTGCCCGAGCTGCCCCGCAGCCCTACAGCTGTCCCGTCGCCCCATGCTGCCAGCCAGGCGACCAACGACATGAAGGTGGCTTACATCTCCGCCATTGTCACCTTGGTGGTGCTCTGCACCGTGCTCAGCACCATCCTCCTGTACATGTCCTGCCTGGAGAAGCGCAAGGGCAAGTACGTGCTAGGGGAGCCACGGCCGGCCAGCGTGGAGCTGCAGACCGTCTCGGCCAACTGCCTGCGCAAGGGCCACCGGGAGGAGGAGGAGGAGGAAGAGCTCACCTACCCCGATGGCTGCTTGCGGATCATCCCTGGCGAGGCGCCCACGGCTGCCACCTCCCCAGTCAAGGAGCTGCCGGTTGCCGTGCCCCCACTGCCGCCCCCGCTGCCGGCCGAGCTCACAAACGGTGTGGGGGCTCTGCCCAATGTCCTCCGCAAGATGAACGGCAACAGCTACATGTTGCTGCAGCAGCAGGAGGAGCCGCTGGCCTCCCCGCTCTACAGCGCATCCTTCACCGAGGAGCTCAGCAAAATTCTGGAGAAGCGGAAACACACGCAACTGGTGGAAAAGCTGGACGAGAGCTCCGTGTAGGGGCTGGGGAGGGGGGTCCTGCCAGCGGGACCCTCCTCCCCTCCAGCCCCTTCTCCCACCCTTTGCCAGCAGTGTTACAAGACTCAGGCAAAACTACCTCCTGGATGGCAGAGCTGGGCCGGGCCCGGGCTCGGCCATTCCTTTGGCTTTTCACTCACTTTTGAGACTTGCTGTACAGAAAAAAAGAAAAGGAAAAAGTATCTATTTAAATTTGGAGCTCTATTTATGTATAAAAACTCACTGACGGTGGCCACGAGCTGGAGACAGGAGCTGGCACCCGGCTGAAGGTGGACATCATGGGGAGGGAGAGTTTCTGTCTGTTTGTCCAGGTGTGAGAGGACGCTGTTGTGGACGTGTGGACTTGGCCAGCCCTGCTGGGCGTCCCTTGGCACACAGGAGCTGGATAGCTGCTGAGAGGTGGGTGAAGAGCAGGGAGGGGGGCTGAGGGCTGACACACTGTTCCTGTGCCTCTCACAGGGCATGGGATCCCTTCCCTTCCTGATGCAGGGCTGGCGGGGTTTGCCCAGCTGCCGGCTCTCAGGCAGGAGAGGGGCCCTGGACACATCTCACATTGTGAGGGGTGGTCTCGGTGGCTTCCAGCCCCTGCCCGCTCTCCCACGTCTGCCCCCTCAGGGTTTCCTCTCTGGGAGAGGATGGTTTGGCGAGGGACAAGAGATAGGGTGAGGAGCTGATGTCCTGAATACCCTGGAGCAGCTGGCGAAGGGGCATGTGCCCACTGCGAAGAGGCCACAGGTGAAATATAGGGCTGGGTGCCCTGGGGAGGTGGCATCCCCAGGGTCTCCAACCCTGACAGCGCTCTGCTCCCTTTCCCCAGGGCACTGGATGCAGCAGCAGGCAGCAAGATGCACTGGCAGCAGGACTGGCAGCCACCACAGCGTGACAAGGGACCAGCGCAGCATCCACATGCCCCTCAAGTCTGCAGTGCCCCTGTGGCCCCAAGCACAATGTGTTTCTGCCCTCCTGTGTGGTGCTGTTGGAGAATTGGGGTTCAGGCACAGCCCTGTCACCTGTTGGAAAACACCTGGGCAAGGAAATATCCTCAAACAGTGAGGAAGAAGAAACTTGGACAAGGGGCTGCCTCCCTCTGGAGCCTTCTGTTTATGGCACTTTCCAGGAGCAGCCATGGTCCCTATATCCTCCCAACTTTTTCTGCTTCTGCCACCTCCTGGGGGAACCTGAGAGATGGGGGTGACAAAAGCATCTCATGCTCCAGGGACAGTGTGGTGACACTGGAGAAGCTGGGGAGGGACAGACGTGCGGGGGTCCGTGTCCTCCCCCGTGTTCCTTGCTTGGACCTCCATGATCAGGACATTGCCAAGGGCTCAGCCCTGCAGGGGAAACAGGAGAGGCGTGATAACCCCTGTGGTCCCTCATGAGCTACAGCTCAGGCCTCCTATTCCAGGAGAGTGAGGCTTAGCAGGAAAAGGCAAGAGTTGCACACTCTCCCACCCTGCCCCAGCCCTTGTTTTTGCTGCAAGAAGGGGGTGTGAGCCACCCCCAAGGACCACCCCCAAGCCCCCAAGGAGGGGCATCACTCTGTGTCTGGCACTCCTCATGCACAGCTCCACATCCCCCCCAGCAATAAACACGGCTCTGTCTGGACATGGTGTGGCAGTGTCCCTCTAAAGGCAGGAGAGATGCATGTAGCGTCATGGGGGTGAAGAAGGCTTTATTGGGGCTGCAAGCGTGGGCCCTGGACGGTGAGGATGGAGGGTTTGTTGGTGAGGGGGTGCCACTGGCCCTGGATACTGGGATTGTCAGTGTGGAAGGGCTTGCGGATGCGGATGATGTCCAGGCCAGACTGGCTGGCCAGCTTGGTGGCCAGCTGCACGATCTCCTCGCTCGTCTTGCTGGCAATGAGCTCGTCCCGCACCGTCCCGTTCACTGCAGCAGAGCGAGGGGGTCAGACCGGGATCCCCCGACTCCGCAGCCTCCGGGGGGCAGCTGCTGATCCCCATCCCACAGCAGCTGCCCCGGCCCCGTCTGCACCGGGCAGAGGTAGTACAGAGCCGGGGCAGGGCAGGGAGACCCCCGTCCCATCCCCTCCCCCGGGCCCCCAGCACTCACAGTACTCGGCCCGCAGCACCGGGGCCGGGCCCGGGCCCGCGTGGGGGCTCACGTAGAGGACGACATCGGGGTGCTGCCGGGCGAAGTCCTGCGCCGCCTCCTCCACGAATTCCCTGCGGGCCAGAGGGTACCGTCAGCCCCAGCCGGGCCAGAGAAGGGGAAGAATCGCCATAGCCGCCAGACTAGGGTCAGCCTCGGCCCGTGCCGGGCCCACAGGAAAAGTCACAGAGCAGAATTTAGGGTGATGCCGCCTTCCAGCTCCTGCCCCGTCTCGCAGGAGGTTGGGCGTCCCACCCCGCCGCTGCCCTGCGATCAGGAGCAGCAGCACTGTCCCTTGCCCACGCTGACAGGACCAGGGGAAAACCCGTCCCGCCAGTCCCCAGGCTCCCCCCGCCCCATCCCGCAGTCGGGTGGTGCCTCCGGCGGTACCTGGCGCCCCGGGCGTCGGCCGCGGTGGGGCTGAAGAGGAGCTGCAGGCGCTGGAGCTGCCGCACGTACCGGCCCACGCCGTTGTGCAGCACGGCGGTCAGGAACCGGCTGGGCGAGCCGCGGCCCGTCATGGCTCCGCGCTCACCCGGAGCCGGAACCGGCGGCAGGGGCGGGACGGGGCGGCCCCGGCCCCGCCGGGAAGTGACGCGCGGGGAGCGGGACGAGCAATGGCGGTGTCCGTGCGGACCCACGTGGGGGCTGCGGCCTGAGCGNTGCCCCTGCGGCCCGGCAGAGCCGCCAGCCGCCTCCTGCCGCTGCTGTGCGGGGGGGCCAGGAGCAAGGGAGCCTCGCTGAGCCCCGGGGCGTCGGGCCGCCTCGGCCAGCGGCGCTACAAGAAGGACGTGCTGCCTTCCCCCGACGGGCCCGCGCCCTCCGTCTCCATTACCGAGATCCGGCAGTACCTGCGGGCGCAGGACATCCCCTTCCACGATGGCTACAGCTGCCTGCACACCCCCAGCCTCTTCACCGGCGGCCGCGGGGACCAGCCGCTGTCCGCCAATGCCCCGTTCACGCTTTTCATTGACAAGACCACGGGCAGCTTCCTGTGCACAGCCACCCTGGCCGAGGGTACCTGGCAGGACTTCCAGGCTAACGTGGAGCTGCGGCACCGTGGCGTTACCCCCATTCCCCCTGCCAGCTCGGAGGAGATGGAGGAGGAAATGCGACAGGCTCGCGAGGATGCCCGCTGTATCTGGGAACGGGCTCTGCCGCTCTGGGAGCTGCTGGATGAGAAGGAGACCAAGGAGACCAAGGCTTTGTTTGGTATCTCCATGGTGACAGATGCCACCCTGAAACGCTTCGGGGTGCGTTATCTGAGAACTGCCAGGTCTCTCGTCTTCCCCTGGTTCAGCCCGCAAGATGCGACCCTGAAGGGCCTGAAGCTCGTGAGGGTGGAGAAAAACGGGGGCACGATAACTTACGTGGAAGAGACTTTACCGCGCTCCGATTCTTATCGCAATCTTTTTGGGCTGCCCCTGATTGGCCGCCGAGACACAGAGCTGGTCTTAACTGGGTGGGAGCTGGATGCTCTGGCCCTGCACCAAGCTGCAGGAGTGGCCAGCCTGGCCCTGCCGCGGGGGACCAGCTGCCTGCCTCCCACCCTCCTCCCCTACCTGGAGCAGTTCAAGCGCATCACGCTGTGGCTCGGCGAGGACTTGCGCTCCTGGGAAGCTGCCAAGCTCTTTGCCCGCAAGCTGAGCCTCAAACGCTGCTCTCTGGTGCGCCCTGGCAACCTGCAGCCCCGACCCTTGGAGGCTCTGAACCAGGGCCTGAACGTCACCAAAATCCTGCGCTCTGCCCTGCTTGCCAGCCACAAATCCATCGTCTCCTTCCGGCAGCTGCGCGAAGAGGTGTACGGGGAGCTGGTCAACACCGAGCAGGTGTCTGGCGTCAAGTGGGCGCGTTTCCCCGAGCTCAACAAGCTCCTCAAAGGGCACCGCAGAGGGGAGCTCACCATCTTCACAGGTAACAGGCACAATGACTAGTGGACAGAGGGAGCAGAGGGGTCTTCGGTGGCTGCACCCTCCTGGGGGTGATGCTTCACGGGTCTTCCAGGTCTCTTTCTGCTCATGGCTTTAACTGAGCCTGTCTTGTGGGTGTGTGAGAGGCTGAGGTGCGTTTCTCAGTGTGGTGGGACCGTGCACGCCAATGCGGTGATGGGCTCCCTACCTGGGACAGCATAGGAAGTCCTGGGCTGTCCCTTACCCCTGCTCCCGCCTGCCACCTCCTGTCTGAGCCCTCCCTGTGCTCACACCACTGGCTGCCTGGCCTTTGACAGGGACCTGTGGGGACCCACAAGCTGTGGGAGGCCATGCCAGAACACCTAGGTGTGTGGTGTGGCACAAGAAGTTTATTTAAGGTGTAACTGCTGCAGCTGGGCTTCTCTTACCCCACTCCCTGGTGCTTCCACCTCTAAACAACCCCCCAGCACATTCAGGATGGGTCAGATCCTCTCCCCCAGCTGATTTCTCCTGTTGTTGTCCTCGCACCAGGGCCAACGGGCAGTGGGAAGACCACGTTTATCAGCGAGTATGCACTGGACCTGTGCATGCAGGGAGTGTGCACGCTGTGGGGCAGCTTTGAGATCAACAACGTCCGCCTGGCCAAAATCATGCTGACACAGTTCGCTGGCCGGCGCCTGGAGGACCAGCTAGAACTGTACGATGAGTGGGCCGATCGCTTCGAGGAGCTCCCGCTCTACTTCATGACCTTCCATGGCCAGCAGAGCATCAAGTATGGTCCTGCACCTCTGTTCCCAGTGGCATTTACCCCTCACGGCATGTGCTGCAGGGCCTTGGGGAGCTGGGGCTCTTCCCCCGCAGTGAGTCACAGATTTGGGGCTGGCAGGAGGCACACCGGGACTGTTCAAGTCTCAGGGTTGGTGTGTGGGGACTGTGTGGCCAGCCACCTGTGTTCCTCCTGTCATGGGGACTCTCAGAGCCTCTCTCTGGGGTGGGGGTGAAGGAGGGGACTTGACCCTGTGCTAGGTGGCTGCTCTGAAGCCAGCCTGTGCCCGTGGCAGGACATGTACCCCCACACCCTGCTTACCTGCACTGCTGCTGTTTGCTGAAGAGGGAGGACAGGCACCTCCAGCTCCTTTTATTCATCAGGCACTGTGGCACCTGCATGCATCCCCATATGCCCTGAGAATCCCTGCGGGCTGGGACATTGCAGGGCAGTGGGCAGGGACTGTGTGGGCAGCAGCTGGGTCTTCCTGATCCCAACTGCCTTTACTTGTGGGGATGGGGCTGTACCTGTTACACAGTGGCGGAGATGCAGAGGTGGGATGTGCCCAGGTCCCATCAGGACCCAGCCCGGTACCTTCCAGCTCTTTCTCTGTGTCCCTTTGCCTGGCTCAGCATTCCCATCCCTACCTCTGCTAATCCCTGGGGCTGATCCTGGTCTCCTCTGCTCAGGACGGTGATTGACACCATGCAGCACGCAGTCTACATGTACGACATCACCCACGTGGTCGTCGACAATCTCCAGTTCATGATGGGACATGAGCATCTCTCTGTGGACAGGTAGCCCTTCTCCAGTCTGACCCTTCCTACCTCTGCCACCCTCACTGCTGGAGCTGTCCCTGTCAGGTGTCACAGCAGGGGCTGGGGACCCACACAGGGTGTCCCCTTTACTCACTCCTGTCTGGCCACCCTATTTTCATTAAAGGGCAGTCAATGTCCTAGGGAGGAAGAGGTGGGAAGGGGTGAGCAGGTTACCTGCTGTGCCACATCCCTCTTCCCATGTGGGCTTGGTTGCCTCACAGAGAGCAAGCCCACGTTCCTGGGTGGTTCCTGCTGTGGGGATCAGCACCCTGCTGCCCCAAGCCACTGAGCAGTGCCAGCCCCTGACCCCACTCTTGCTGCTGTGGCAGGCTCGCTGCCCAGGACTACGTTGTTGGTGCCTTCCGCAAGTTTGCCACGGACAACACGTGCCACATCACCCTGATCATCCATCCTCGCAAGGAGGATGATGAGAAGGAGCTGCAGACAGCCTCCATCTTCGGCTCTGCCAAGGTGAGCCGGGCCAGGATGGCCTTTCCTGTCCCTTGGGCACAGCTTATTCCCCAGAAGGGGCTAGGATATGTTGGGCAGTCATCCCCAGCTCCCATCAGCTCCCTGGATCATCACTGAGGACTTGAAAGGTGTGGGATGTCTCCCAGAGTCCTGATGCCGGCAGAGAGCAAACCCATTGTCAGCTGAAGCTCTGTTGCGGCTTTAGGTGCAGTTAATTAATACTCACTGACTGTGAGTGGAATGTAGTAGGAGATAATTAAAGAGGGAGGCAGGGAGGGTGCGGGGATGGGCTGAGTACTCTGGTCTCTTCCGTGATGCTGACCAATGCTGCAGTGGTGGGCAGGAGGTGCTCTCTGTGCACAACCCTCCTGTGATCCCATTTCCCCAGGGTGCGCCTGGTGGGTCACTGGGATGTTCCGGGGGAACACAAAGGGTTGATGTTGGGGAAATGCTGGAGCTGCTGTGGCCTGGGGTGCCCTGTAACAGGGTTTAAAGGAGCTGGGCAAGCATTTGTGAGCATCTCTGAGGCCCGTGACTCTGGCACCCTCTTGGAGATGTTTTTTTCTCCTCAGGCCAGCCAGGAGGCCGACAACGTCCTCATCCTGCAGGACCGTAAGCTGGTGACAGGGCCAGGGAAGCGCTACCTGCAGGTGTCCAAGAATCGCTTTGACGGGGACGTGGGCATCTTCCCGCTGGAGTTCAGCAAGGCCTCGCTCTCCTTCTCATCTTCCAAAAGCAAGGCCAGGCTGAAGAAGGTGAAGGGGGAGAAGGAGGTTTTAGCCAACAAAACTGTGGAGGGAAGCTCTGGAGCCTCCAAGAAGCCGTGAGCCCAGCAGGTCTCTTCCTCAGTTCGTCTGGAAGGATGGAGACTAGTTCTGGCAGCCCAAGGCTGGAATATGCCAGCTCCTCTTCCCTGGGAGCATCTGCCATGCGCCTCTGTGGGCCTTTCTCCTGCACGAACAAACCTCTTGACCACCAGCACAGTGTCTCTGAGATGGGGGACCACCATGAGAGGAGGAGTGGTCTCATCCTAGCGAAGAGTGGCTGGGGAAGGTGCTTTGACAGACACTGGCTGCTCTGTGTTGGTGCTGAGTGCTGGGAGCATGGGGGGAGTGGAGGCAGAGTAAACTGGATGATGGTGAGGATGATCTGCAGGCCTGGGACTTGGGTATTTCTGGACCTGGGGCAGGTCGTTAAATTGTGTCTAAAATGGAGCTGAAATCATGAGCTGTCACTAACTGGGAGGGATTGTGGGGGGCAACTGTGCAGAGGGACATGTAATAGAAAGCCCCCCTGTCACAAATGGGATCTGTGGGCTCAGTCCTAGCTTGGATGGAGCCAGCAAGGGAAAGATGGTGAAGGAAAAGTGTGGGAGATTGCGGGAGGCTCATGCTCTGGGGTGGGAGCAGTGTGACATGGAACTCGCCTGTTCTACCCACTCGGTTGGTGCCTGACCTGGCCCCCTTTGCTCAGGGTCTCCCAAGCCCCTTTCTCCAGGGAGCATCACCAGCAGTAAAACCATGTGAGGAATAGCCCTGCCTTTCTCTACTGTGTTGGGGGGCTGCCATCCCCCTGCCCTCAGGGCTGCAGGCAGAAAATACTGTGACCTGACTAGTCCTTGCCATGGTAGGAAGTGTCCATGGCCAGATCTTGGTCTAATCCCTTTGATTTTTTTTTTTCTCTTTCTAGTTTTATTAAAGCATAAATATGAAAAATATAAAGCCTTTTCTGTCTCTGTGACTGGAGTGCCCTGGCTCTGGGGAGGGTACCCTGGCCAGGGAGGAGGTGGCCCCCTGAGGATGTCCCTGCTGTGCCAAGCATCCTGCCCCAGCCGTGACACGCTGGATTATTACCAGCCTCCGTGCTGGGAATAGTTTTAACCTGAGCCATAATGAGGGCCCAGAGTAGGCAGTGGTACACACCCAGCCCCGGGTTTCCGGGGTGCACCAGCTCACCTGTAGAGCACCCTTGGGTGCTGCCAGTGCAGGTGTGAGCACCCACAGGCAGGACGGGGGTGATGGCAGAGGAGGGTCCTGGGGAAGCAGAGGTAAGGTAGGGGGGAGTGGAGCTGGGTCAGGGTTCGCATGGCACTATGGGTGGGGGCTGTAGGTGTCCCCCCTCAACCCGAGGGCCCCCTCCATCTCACTGGCTTCCATTTGACCCAGTCTGGTTCAGGTCAGGTGCTGAGAGTGGAAGTGAGGCAGTGGGATAGCCCAGGACCCCATCTCGCACCTATCCCTCCATGGGCCACGGAGGGGTGAAGGAGCTGAGCCTGTGGGGGGACTCTGTCTGATCCCAGACTCCGGGGGGCAGGTGGTTTCATGAGGGTTAATTTCATTCTCCTTTTGCCCCCAGTTTGGGTCTCTCGGAAAGGCTGGGGGGTGGCAATAGCTGTAACAACTCATGGGGAGGTATGGTGTGAAGTCAAGCGGGGCAGAGGCCCCCAGACCCCTTAGCGGAGTGCTGGGCTCACCAAATAATTGCAGAGGGGGCATAACCTAGAGGATGATTTTCACCCCAGAGGCCTGGGGATACTTTGGGGGTGCAGAGCCCTGAGACGGGGGCTTGGCTGGGGCAGAGAAGGGGATGAGTTCCGGGAACCCCCCGGAACGGACGTGACTGGGAATGTACCGGGCGAGGGTGCCCCACGCGGAGATGCCCCACGCAGCCCGCCGTGTCCCCGTGTCCCCCCGTGTCCCCCCG
>VXBT01009500.1:88703-101570 GCA_013400235.1 Oriolus oriolus | reverse complement strand
GCGAGACCGTGCGGGCAGCGCCTCCCCCCCCGCCCGCGCCCTGTGCCAGCCGCAGCCATGTGCGAGATGCGATGAGGCAGCGGGGGATGGATCCGGCCCGTCGGCCGGCTCCCGTCACGCGGGCGTATGGCGTGGTTTGGGACAGGGGGAGTCACAGCAGAGACCGGCAGAGCCCCCCCAGCTGGAAGGGGCGGGAACAAGCCTCGGTGTGTTGCGGCTGGGAAAGAGCCTGGTGCCCACCGGGCAGCTTCCCCCTTGGTGGCTCTCTGCGGGGAACGCCGTGCCCCACTATGGATGGTTTGGGGTGGGAAGCAGCCTCTGTGGGGTCACTGCTGAGAGGTGGGGGCTGTGGGGCAGAGGAGGTGGCCGATCCTGGTGTGTGGGGCTGTCCCCCGCTCTCCAGGAGGCTGCACTGGTAGGTGCCATGGGGCGGACAGGCGGGCAGGCTGCCTGTGAGCCAGCTCTCTGCAGGCCTCTCGGGATTCGCCTCCAGTCCTGGCACGCTTCCCGTGGCAGGGTCACGCCAGGGCATGGCATGAGGCAGGACTGCATCGCCACTGCCCTACGGTGCCACCAGCACCCCACAGCCCCTGGCAGCCCCAGGCTGCTCCACTGGGGTGCTGAGGCCAACTTAGGGGTTGCTAGTACCATTCCCCCCAACTAATCCTGGTTTTGTTCTGGTTCATTTGGCATCTCCTTCTGCCTGCTTCCCCTTGGGCCAACCTTCACCTATAAGATTGGGGATGGTGACTGGGGCCCTGAGGATGCTGGAGTGCCCACGTGGGGATGCTGACAGCTGGTGGGGCACTGTTGTCAGTGCCCATGGCTCTGATGCCCTGTCTCCCTTGCCCGCAGGCTGCCTGTGCGCCCCTGCCTGCCGGGGGCCCCCCCGCCATGGCCATCGTGCAGACGCTGCCAGTGCCCCTTGAGGCCGTTGCTGAGGGGGCCACGCAGCTCCGCACCGCTGCCCGCTCACCCCCTGCCGCCATGGGCAGCGTGGGCAGCCTCCTGCCCGTCCGGCCTCGCCACGACTGTGCCAGCGATGGGGGCCCCTCCACTGCCTCTTTCTGCAAGCAGGAGGGGCTACTCCGGGCCACTCCTGAGGAGCCCCGTGTGTCTGTGCCCGGTGTCACCCACTCCTATGCCAACGGGGGCTTCTGTGGCGACTGGCTCGATGCCTCCTCTCCTGCAAGCCCCTGTAGTGACTCAGATGATCTCCATGATGACCGAGCACCAAGTGATCACCTTCGGGGGCCGCCGCCCAAGCTCGTACCTGTCTCTGGCAAGCTGGAAGAGGTGAGTGGGACAGCAGCAGGATGGGTGGGTGTGTGCTGCGGTCTTGACTTTACACCCTATGCCACACTGGGACTGTTGGCTCAGATGTGTGAAATGGGGTCATATGGCCACACTTCTGGTGTCTGTGGGGAAGTGGCAATCCCCATGCTCTTAAGGTCCCCTCCATCATGCCAAGGGTGTTCGGGGAGCTCACCTGGACACCAATGGAAAGGGGATGAAGCGGGTGGTGACTGGCCCCTGTCTCCTTTGGGGTGTGAAGGCATCAGGGCTGGGGTCACCCACTGTAACATTCCTAGGCAGCCCTTCTTGGGGTTAATGAGTCCTCCCCAACCCCTCATCCTCCCCTCTTTTCCTGGCAGAATGTGGAGAAGACCCTGATCCGCCCCATGGCCTTCAAGCCAGTGGTATCCAAGCTCCGGAATGCCCAGCCAGGCACACGCCTGGGGCTCTCAGAGAGCCAGGTGAGCCTCACCCACTTGCTGGGTGCTGAGAAGCCTGGCTCTCTGAGCTGCCGTGCCAGCACCCTCTCGGACTCGGGGCGCAACTCCCTCTCCAGCCTGCCCACCTATAGCACAGGCTGCAGCCAGCACCCAGAGGTGGGTGCCCTGCCGACCACCCCCCATGGCCCCCTCGACCCCCCGGGGGGCTGCCGCCCCTCTAACTCGGACAGCGGGCGCTCGTCCTCCAGCAAGAGCACGGGCTCGCTGAGTGGCCGGGGCCGGCCCTCCTCGGAGAGTGGCTCCTGCGGGCGCTCTCCGCTGCCTGGCGAGGAGGCCATGCTGGTGCGGGAGCTGGAGGACAAGCTGCGGGAGAGGGAGGCTGAGCTGCGGCTCCTGCGTGACAGCCTGGACGAAAACGAGGTGGCCATCTGCCAGGTATGTCCCTGGTGTCCATGTGTCCTGTCCCTGTCTCCCTCCCTGGGGCACCTTGTGTGGACATACCCCCTGGCTGGGAGCAGGGACCCACTTTGGGGACCCTTTACAAACCCTTGCAGGGGGATACTTTTTCCTGTGGATCTGGGTATATGGGTTTTTCCCACCAGTTGGGTGGTCCTATGTAGTCCATGGGGGAGCCTTGTATGGCCCATGGGACCAGTTGTACAGACTGGGGTGCCTTATCTTGAGATGCCCTTTTTTGAATAAGCCTGGGACCTGTGGCATCTCCCTGCTTGTGATGGAGGTGGAGGAGCCCTCTAGGCTCTGGGGGTGCTGCCATGGGGGGCCCATCATGCAGAAGGCTAGGGGAGCACAAGGAGGTGTGTACCACCACATTGCACTCTTCCTGGACCCTTCCTCCCTTTGGGGGAGATGTGCTGCCGCCTCCCTGTGATGCCGATCTTGGGGATGGCAGCTGAAGTGGGAGGGTGCCGTGCTGCCCTCCCAGCACCTGTGCATCCCCTGGCCCAGGTGTTTGAGGAGAAGCAGCGTCGCTGTGAGCAGGAGCTGGAGGGGCTGCGGCAGCGCTGCGCGGCCCAGGCGCGGCAGGCGGCCCATGCAGCACATCGAGGGCAGCAGGTCCTGCAGCTCCAGGTGCTGCAGCTGCAGCAGGAGAAGAAGCAGCTGCAGGAGGACTTGGCCCAGCTGCTGCAGGAGCGTGAACTGCTGGAGCGTCGCTGCGCCTCCTTCCAGCGGGAGCGCACCGAGCTGGCACCCCGGCTGGAGGAGACCAAGTGGGAGGTGAGTCGCCCAGCAGCGCCAGGGGTCTCAGGGGGCACAGGCTGTGGCTGGGGGGTCTTGGCCGGCACCTGAACCCCATCGTCCCCACAGGTGTGCCAGAAGTCGGGGGAGATCTCTCTGCTGAAGCAGCAGCTGAAGGAAGCACAGGCGGAGCTGGCGCAGCGGGGCGCCGAGCTGCTGGGGCTGCGGGCTCAGCTGCGGGAGGCGCGGGCGCAGCTGCAGGCAGGCGAGCGGCGAGCGCAGGGGCTGCAGGAGGCCGCCCGCCTCAAGGCGCTGGAGCTGGAGGTCTGTGCCAACGAACTGCAGCGCCGCAAGAGCGAGGCCGACCTCTTCCGCGCCAAAGCCGGCCGGCTCGAGCAGGAGGTTGCGGGGCTGCGGGAAGCTGCCCGCGGGCGATGCCCCCCAGGCACCAATGAAGGGTGCCCCCCACCTGGCGAGGGATGCTCCCCGGCCGGTGAGGAGCCCTGGGGCAGCGCGGGGCTGCGGCGGCAGCTGGAGCGGCTGCGTGCGGAGGTGGCCCTGGAGCGGCGGCGTGGGCAGGAGCAGCGGGAAGCCTTCGAGCAGGAACGCGGCACGTGGCAGGGCGAGAAGGAGCGGGTCATCCGCTACCAGAAGCAGCTGCAGTACAGCTACATCCAGATGTACCGGCGCAACCGGCGGCTCGAGCAGCGGCTCCAGCACCTCCGGCTTCAGGGCGAGGACCCCCTGCCTGAGCCCTGTGACCCGCCTGACCTGCCCTTTGAGGAGATCACAGCCACCGAGATCTGAGATGCTGCCTGCCCTTGCCCCATGCTTGGAGGGCTGAAGGGGCTTCCAGCCCCTGTGATTTTGGGAGCTGTGGGGAGCCCCTGCTCTCCCCCAGCTCTGTGAACTGCTGGCACTGTGAAGGGGCAGAAGAGACCACAGGCGCTGCCCCCTCCCCAGCATTGAGGTCTTGGGGCGAGGGTGTGTCGGTGCCCACCACAGTGAGGGGTGCCCGTGAGATGTGGGGTCAGGTGGGTGCTGAGTCCTGGCCTTGGGGCCGCCCGGAACTGGTTTCTGCTGATCCTCTTAGCTCCTGGGGATTAGCGGCGCTGGCTTCAGCCAGGGTCACCTTGGGCAGGGGGAGGGCTGACTCGTCCCCTCCCTCTCATCCCTGCTGGCACTGTCACCCGGTCACTTGGCGTGTGCCCTGTCCCTGCCCATGCCAGCCTCCCTCATGCCCCTTTGTGTGTTTGTCAGGGAATTTGTTTCTGTGCCATTTTAAATAACTCTATTTTTATAGGACCTACCAAAACATATCACACTCTCCCAGCTCACACCCCACCAGTCTGTGTCCCCTCACCCCTGCCACGGGGCAGCTTGCCCTCAGTGCCTTTCCCGTGCCCTTGGCCCCAGCATCCCTCTGTTTCCCCCTCCCCCAAAAAAGCCCATGCCTCTGTGATGCCCAGCCTGCCAGGGGAGAGGGGCGTGGTGCTGCACGTGCCAGCTGGGGACACCCTGGGGACACCCCTGGGGATGGGCAGAGGTGGGGGGGCCCTGCTGGGCACCCGGGGGGGGTCAAACCAAAGGAAAAGTCTGGCTGTGCCCAGCTGTGGCTTGGTCACCCCTGGCTCCAGGGGGGGAATTTTTGTACTTTATTTCAGTCGTGTCTCATTCCCAGAGCCTGGCTCGTCCGTGTACCACCCGGAAACGGCGATTAAAAACAAGCCCCTGGCTGTTTTTTTCAGGACTCCGTCTGCGTGTCCAGAGCAGGGTCAGGGACCAACTCTCCTTCCCCTGTGCTGCCGTCCCTTGGGTCCTGCAGTGGGCAGCTGCTCCATGTCCTTGGCGCAGGTCTGGCTCTCACACCCTCTGGCTGCACTGAGACCAGCCACAGCTCGGTGCAGGAATGAGCCGTCTGGCTCCTCTGGAACACAGCACGGCTCCTCAAATAGGGGGTGCAGCATCACTCCGGAGGTGGTCCGGGCACCCGCACCACCAGCTCCATGGGCTCCTTGGCTTTGTTGCGGTAGGCCTGGCGGATGATGTCCACAGCCCTCTGGTGTGTGACGTTCTGCAGGCTCTCCCCGTCCACCGACACCAGCTCCTGCCCGGCCTGGGTCCCACAGGGGAAGGGGTGAAGTGCAGCTACTTTTGGGGTGGCAGGGGACTGCCAGCAACCCAGCGGCACCAAGGGATGGGAGTGTCTGGATGTCTGCCCACCCCCTGGCATGTGCTGGGACCCCCCTACCTTGAGGATGCCACTGAGGAAGGCGGCTCCACCAGGGAAGATCTTCTCAATCTTCACCACTGGCTGCGCCCTTGACTCAATACCACCAGAGATGCTGATTCCTGCAAGGGAGCCACAAGACCCTCACACCTGGGTAGGCTGGGACCTCCAGCTGCTCCCAAGCACGGCACCACGTTTCCCTGGGTAGCTGCACCTCTGTCTTGCCCTATTTGGTAGGTCCCACAGAGATGAGGGGCCGCGGCAGGGACAGCTCTTCCCCCCCATTCTCATTTTGGAGGAATGCTCTGGGTTTTGCCCCTTGCCAAGGGGGTGCCACCCATCCCACTGATGCTGGTGCCAGAAGGCACCACCCCACCCCTGGGGTCCCACCATGTGCTACCCACCCAGCGAGTGCTTCAGCTTGGAGAGAGTGACGGTGAGCAGATGATACTCTTCCTCCTCCTCTTCCTCTCTGCCAGCATCTTCAGGGCCATTGGTGGCTGCCCCAGCCCTCGCCTCACCCCCTGGCCCCCCAAAGAGAGGGGCAAGAGGGGGCCGTGCCCGCTGGGGCTTCCCCAGCACTTCGGCCTCTCTGTCGGGCACTGTCCTGGGGGGCTCCTTGCACCAGGTGGCCCGGGGGCTGCGAGAGTGCCCATGCCCCTTGCCAGCGGGGGGCTCAGCCAGCAGCCAGTTGGGGGCCCGAGGGCCAAGGGTGGGCAGGGGCCGGCTGGTGGATGCATAGGCATCCACTGGCACATCAGGGAGTGGGGTGTAGGTGCGGGGGTGAGGCCGGCGGGGGCTGGGGGAGGCTCTTGGACGGGCTGGGCTCGCCTGCTGCTCCCCAGCTTCCTCCGGCTCTGGGGTCCCTGCTGGCTTCAGCAGGAATCCGCCCCGATAGTCTGCAACGAGAGGGGCTCAGGGATCTCCCCAGGGACCCACAGCCCTGCTCCCTGGCACCCCTGCCATGCAGGCCTACCATGAGTACCCCAAAGCCCTGGGTCCTGTGCCACCTAGGGCCCCAGATCTTCCTCATCTAGGGACCCCTAGACACCCCAGCTCTCTGCAGGCACTCCATGTCCTCCTCCCCAAGAACCCCAGCACCCAAGATCCACAGATTGTGCTGCTCCCAGTCTTCCCAACACCTAGGGATGCTAGATGTCTTCTTCCCTGGAACCCCCTGCACTCAGGTATCTCAGCTCCCTTTCTCCTCCCCCAAACTGCCCCCATGCTCCCTCCACCCTGTCCCCACTGGGCAGCCCGGTGTCCCGGCAGACCCTACAGGTGGCACTTACCAGGCACTGGTGTGATGAGGTGTCTCTTGGGGGGGACGTCATGGTGGGCCGGGCGGAGGGCAGGTGAGCGCACTGCAGTCAGGGAGAGCCCCCGGTCACCTCCCGAGCTGCACCCATCCCTGACCACTACCTGCCCCCAGTCAAGGTCCCTGGAGGGCTGGGATCTACCTGAGCGGCTCTTCAGGGCATCAAAGGCTTCCAGCTCCAGGGGCATCACCATGCTGTCAAACCTGCCCAGGTCTGTGGGGGCCACCACACTCCTGCCAAGGCAAAAAGGTGGGAACAGGTTGTAGCAGCCTCTGGAGTGTGATCAGGGCTGAGGAGCATATGTGAGGCTCCACTTCAATCACACCAGGCTGGGCAATACTGGGGTTCCCAGATATTTCATAGCAGCACTCGCCTCACGTCTCGCAGCAGCAGGACCTTCTCGGGCCGGTCCAGGATGGCCAGCAGCGGCCGCACCAAATCCTCCACGCTGCCCTCGTGCAGGTACTGCGGGCACAGGAGGGGGGGGTCAGTGGTGGATGCCCCCTCAGCCGTTCCTTGGTTTACCTCCCAGAGCTAAGCATGGGCACAGAGTGCTCGCCGTGCCCCTGGGATGCAGGAGCTTTCCAGGGACGAGCCCAGGGTGGCGGCGCCGCCCTGCCTGTGCCCCGCCTGTGCTCCGCCTGCACTCTGCCTTTGTGCGTACCCGGGAGCAGTGGCGGAGCACGGCTGTCACCTCATCGGGGCTGAGGAGACGTGCAGCAGTGTCCTGGATATGCGGGAGCCGGGCCTCAGGGTCGCTGCCGTTGGGCTGCAGGGTGGCGATGCCCGTGGGGCCCAGGATGGTGGCACGCCGGCTTTTCTCTGGGGAGGCACAACAAGGAGGGGTGGCCAGCGGGGCAACGACTGCTGCCCCAGCCAGCCCAGAGAGTTCCCCATGCCCCACACCGCAGCAGCTCACTCCACACCAGAGCGGGATAGACACAAGCAGCGCAGGGCCAGGTGCATGCAGAGCCTGCCCCACCCCACCCCCGGGCACACAGGCACCCCCGTTACCCCGCTTCAGGCTCCGGATGACAATCTTCTGCACAGCGCCTACTGCAAGGGAGATGGAGAGCGCTGAGTGCCCGGGGCACACAGCAGCACCACCGCCCACTGCCAAAACCATGCTTGGGCAACCCCTCCCTATGCCCCCTCCATGCCAGGGATGCCACAACAGGCCAACAGAAGGGAGAACAGTCCCAGGTCGAGTCCCTCTCTGCCCCGTCACCCAGGCTGATACCTCTGTCCCCGTCAGAGCGCCCTGGGGACTTGGCGCGTGCCCGGCGATCAGAGCCAGGGGCCTCCTGGCTGGGGGGTGCCCAGCTCTGGCTGGTGGCACGGCCCCCCTTGAAAAAGAGGTTGACAAGGGTCTTGGAGCGGTGCAATCCTGGGGGACCCCCCCGTGCCCCTTGTCCCTCTGGCTTCTCCTTCTTCCGCTTCTCCTCTGTGGACAGAGAGAAGGGGGTGTTGAAGGGGAGAGGCGAGGGGATGCCACCCCAAATTGTGTCTGGGGGCAGGGAACTTTGGGGGACTGGAGGGGCTACTGGGAGACACTGACTGGAAAGGAGTCCTTCTGTGGGGTGCAGTGGATCACCAGGGGCCATAGGGCTGCACTTTGGGATGCCTGGCAAGCCTCAGGGACAGAGCTGGGGCTATGCAGGGTTATAGGATACCCATGGCTGGTGGCCAACGGGCCATATGGGCTACAGGGTGCCAGGGTAGGGACCAAGATGTTTGCTGTAGGAAGCCCAGGAGCGGGGGACCAGGTATCCATGTGGGTCAGGGACTATGGGATGCTTGATTGGGGGACAGGCTGTCCACAGGGGGCACTGCCTGAGCTGTGGGACTCCCAGGGCTGGGCGTGCAGGGTTGGAAGGGGACTTCAGCCAGTGTTGAGTCCCATGCGTGGGGCTGTGCCCCAGTGCCTACCGGCGACAGTGAGGTCACTCTGGGAGCGTGTAATGGGCTGCCGTGGCCGGCTCAGCGCCAGCAGAAGCGCTGTCTTGGGTGAGTGGGTGAAGGTCCGGCGTGGGTGGGCGCCGGGGGTCTCGCGGGTGCCCTGGCCCCGGATGGCCGTGTCCCGCAGCAGCTCGGGGGGCCGCACTGTGCGCCGTGTCTCTGGCAGCCCCTCAGCAGCAGGCTCAGTCTGCATGGCCCGCTCGGCACGTTCCCGTGCCCAGCCCCGCCGTGGCCCGTCCTCTGTGGAGATGGCCACATCCACGGTGCGGGCTGGGGGCGCTGGGGCAGCCGTCCCCAGCCCATTCACCGCCCCTGGTGCTGGTCCCGAGGAGTAGGAGGAGATGGACGAGCTGGTTTCCGAGGTCTGAGACAGCTGTTGCAGCTGCCCGTTGGTCACTGCAAAGGCACAGCAGGGACACACTGTGGGCCACCTAGAGCTCTGTGTCCCTCCTGAAGACAGTGGACATATGGGGAACCTGCAGGGCCGTGGGGACAGTGGGCTGTTGGCCATTGCATAGGAATCATCATGTCCTCTCCAAGAAAGTGGACATGCAGGAAGCTGTAGGATCACAGGGACTACAAGGCTGCTGGCCGTGGCAGGGGGCTCTTCATGTCTCCTCCAAGGATGGGGGACAGGTGGGACCTTGCAAGTCCATCAGGTCTGTGGGTATGCTAACAGTGGCATGGGGAGCTCCCTGCTCCCTCCAAGGCCTCGGGACCCCACGGCATGTGGACCTTCTCCCTCCCTACAGTGGTCAGACATCACACGCATGGGAGTCCCAGCCCCACCGTGCCCCAGCCCAGTGCCCCTGCCGGTACCCGCGCGGCACTGCCCTTACAGCGACTGAGCCAGCAGTACTCGGCCACCAACTCCTTGTAGGCAGGGAACCGGCCTGTCTCCTATGCACAGGGGGAGAGGACAAGGGGGTCAGTGAGTGCCGGCTGCCCCGGCAAACTCCATCTGGTGCCAGCCATGAATAATGCATCCCACCCTCCCACCCGCCTGAAACCCAACCAGCCAGCAGCTGCACCAGCCCGCGGCGCTGGGCTGGGCTGGGGCAGAGCCAGTGAGGGGATGTGCCAACCCCTGCCTCACCCGAGGGTCCATGGGGCTGGGTGTGGGTACCTTGATGGTGAGCATGATGTGGGTCTGCCCCTTGAGCACCTCCACTGCCTTGCTATGGCTTATGTCTTCAAACTTGACTCCATTGGCTGCAAGGACTTGGTCTCCCACCCGAATGCCGTTTTGCTCTGCCAGTCCTCCGGGGTCCACCCTAGGGCAGCAGGGGGGCAGGATGGGACCAAACCCTTGCAGGAGTCCTGCTCCTACCCCACACCTCCACTTGGGTGGCCTCGTGGCTCAGCACCCATGGTGGTGATGCCCACAGTCTTCTGAGAGTGGAGGGGCTCAGCCAGAGAGGAAGGGCCGAGCCCCAGCGTGGGCACAGCAGAGACTGGGGATGTCACAACCTCTTCATGCCCCGGGGCAGCCGTACTTGGAGACGTAGATGCCGAGGCCGAACTCTCTGCCGCCGCGGATGTTGAAGCCCAGGCAGTAGTCATCGGAGGTGGTGTAGAGGTGGACAATGCGCTGCAGCCCGTCCTCGGAGCCGCTCTCTGATGGTGTCGAGCTGCTTTTCTCTACTACCAGGCGCCTGTTCACCACATCCACCCTGGAGCATGGGTACAGTGTAGGGGGTCTCAGGGATCTGGCTCTTGTCCTCCAGCAGGATGGGACCACTGGTGGCACCCAGTGGAGGAAAGTGATGGGGATGCGGGATGTTTAGGATGGGGTTTGCACCCACCCTACCTGCTCCAGATCTTCCTATCCCATCCTGTACCCCACCCTGGTCTCTCCTCACATTTGCCAGAGACTTCAGATGCCACTCCACCCTGGGGGTCCCCCAGCTCTGGGAATTCTCCGTGTTGCCCAAAATCCCCCACCAACCTCCCCCAGCGTGCTGTCCATGGGGTTGGGTTTTGGGGTGCTGGCATGGGATATGCCCTGCTCACCACGCCGTCTTCTCCTTGGAGAACTTGATTCCTGGCACACGGCCCATCCGCCGGACCACCATGCGGAGGCGGTTGTTGCCAGTGAGGACCTTGACAGCGCTGCTCATCGTGATGTTCTCCAGACTCACACTGTTCACCTCTGTGATCTTGTCACCAACACACAGCCCGGCCTGCTCTACAAGGGACACACGGCTCATCTGGGCACCTGACCTGGTACCGATGCCCTTGTTTGGCATCCCATCCCTCACTGTCTCCTCAACCTGATCTGAACCCCTTAGGAACAGATGCAGGGGTGCCTGACAATTGCACTGAGTGGCTTGTCACCTTGCCGCGGCTTGGGGATGGAGCTCAGAGTCACTAGCACAGGGCTGCCTACTCCTGTGTCCTGCCCCTCACTTTGGGCAGCCTGAAAATCTCATGGCCAAAGGCAGCAGGGAGCAAATGGTGCCTTTCCACCATGAAGTTTGCTGTGGTACCATGTCACTGGGAGCTCCTTGAGAGGCTCTTGCTGGCATGTGCCTATCTTCACTGGTGTCCCTCACCCTGACCCTCTTACCGGCAGTGCTGCCCTCCTCCACTTTGCTGACAAAGATGCCCAACCCGTGCTCGGAGCCGCCACGGACGCTGAAGCCCAGTTTGCCGTCCACGCTCTTCTCCACTGTGATGGCATTGATGGTGTCACTCTCGTTGCTGCTGGCTGTGGTGACAGGAGAGCAGATGAGTCACCCATGCTGGGTGTGAGCAAGGGCAAGGGGTGTCTCTCGGTGCTGGGAACACCCCCAGGCCCAGAACAGCCCTCCTTGCCCCTAGACCCAGGGGATGCAGCTGTTGGGGCCCTCCTGGCCACGGGGGTGGGCAGAGGGCTGGGACACCCCACGCACCTTCGATGGGGGCATTGATGAGGATGACACGGCCCATGGGGGAGGTGGCGCGGCTGCTCCGGGTGGTCCCATTGAGCAGGCGGCTCTGCTTGCTGAGGAGGTAGCGGGGAGCCAGGCTGGCTTCGCTGCTGGAGCTCCGTGAGCGGCTGCCTGTCGTCATCCCTGACAGCACAGCGTCCCAGTCCTGGGCCATGGTGGTGCTGGGCACTCCGGTGTCCCGGCGTCTGGCTCAGGGCTGGCTGTGTCCTCACAGGGCCAGGGCTGCCCGTCAGCCAGCAGGGGACATGGCATAGTCCAGCAGCACATGCCCGGGCTTGGGCACCGCTCTCTTTTAGCAGTCCAATGCTGGGGGCAGCTGGCCTGGGTGCCCGCTGCTGGCAGGACAGGTCCCCGGAGCAGCAGCACAGCCTGGAGGGACAAGGAGCTTTGTGACCCCCGCTTCAGCCTGATCCCCTCCCGTCCTAGAGTGTCCCAAGGATCAAACTGTCACGTAGCTCCTGCATACTGCCATGGGGGTGTGGGCACAGGCTGCCCTGCCCTGGGGTAAGGATGCTGGGGTGCAAAAGAGCTCTGCCTGGCAGTGTAAATCCGGAACAGGGGATGCAAAGGGGCTTTACGTGACAGAGTAAATCTGGAAGGGCTCCAGAGAGGGGACACAGGGACATCAGCTTTATGCTGGAGAGCAGGACCTGATCCCTCTGGCCATTCCCCATCCTCCCTGGAGCCTCTCTGAATTCCTGGCGCCATGGGGCTGGAGATGGGTGCGCCAGTCCCTAAGGCAGTTCCCGCGGGGATTTTCCAGGCGTGGGTGAAATGCCACCACGGTGCCCCCCCCCACTTCATTCCCCGCTCGCCCCAGCCTGACCTCAATAAATAAGTGATGGCCCCAGCTCCGGGGACACGCCGGTGTCCCTGCCGCTGCCAGCCCCCCACAGCGCCCACCCATCACCCCCCGCCAGCATCAGACGCGGGTGCCCCCTTCCCGAAGGGGCACAGGGGACCCCCTACCGCCGTCCCTCCCTCCCCCCCGCCCCGTGCCCTCCTCACCTGTCCCCATGATGCCACCTGCGAAAGAGACACCTGGCAGCAGCGCGGGGGGGAAGGCGAGGCCGAGGGGCAGCACCGCCTCCTGCCCCCCCGGCCGCGGGGATTGGCTTTCCCTGCGGGACCGGAGCGGCCATCGGGCATGGGAGCTGTCAATCGAGAGCGGCCGGGGCTGGCCTTGCAGCTGGCGGCGGGGGGGAAGTCCCGTGTGTGTCCCCCGCGAGGGGGTCCGGGGGCGCGTCCCCCCGCGAGGCTCGTGTGGCAAGGGATGTGGTGTCCCCCCTGACCTCCTCCCTTAGCGCGGAGCATCCGGGGGGCACAGAGGGGAAACGGAGGCACGGTCAGGGGAGGGGGGGTGTCGCGTCCCCCCGCTCCGCTCACTCCGGTGATGCGAGCCGGTATCCCCCCGTGTCCCCCTCCCCGGGGGGCATCGCCTCCGGCCCGGGCCGGCCGTGACCCCCCGGCGGGCCCCGGCGCCGCCAGCGCGA
>VXBT01009500.1:5000-87999 GCA_013400235.1 Oriolus oriolus | reverse complement strand
AGGGGGGGTCACGCGTGGCGGGAGGGATGCTCGGCGCGGGAAGGACGGGAGCGGAGCGCCGCTTCTCGCGGGAAAGGGCGGGTGTGGAAACAGAGCCGTGCTGGGTGTGTCGGTGCCTTGCCGGGAGGGACATTCCCCTTTCCTGTGCCCTTCCTCGCTCCGCTCTCCCGGTGCTGGCAGCAGGTGCGGCCCCGAAATGGTGGGTCCCTGTCCCCTCCTCTGTGACCAGGGTGCTCTGCTGGGCTGGGAGGTCCCTGACTTCTGCTGGGTGGTGTAAGCGAGGTTGGGGGGCTTCTCGCTGGCACATTGCAGGGTGCAGTGGAGGGGTCACACCACCCACGAACTGCCCCGTGTGCTGGGTGGGCTCAGGAGTCGCCGCTGAGCTCCTTTACAAAGAGGCTTCTTGTTCGCCCCTTGTCCCCCCAGGCTGGGGGCGCAGCAGGGCTGCCGCAGCAGAGATGTGGGGGGACACACAGGCACCACGTCCCACATAACCCTTTCATCCCCTGCCCTGCCAGAAAATGCCGCCGTCCTTGCCTGCCACCATCAACATCCGGGAGCCCCGCTGGGACCAGAGCACCTTTCAGGGCCGGGCCAAGCACTTCTTCATGGTGACCGACCCCCGAAACCTGCTGCTCTCAGGGGCTACGCTGGAGGAAGCCCGACGGGTGGTGGAGGACTACAGGTACCTGCTGGGAAGATGGATGTACCCTCAGCAGTGCTCCCGGGCAGGATACAGCCTTGGGGCCATTCCCAGGAGTGGAAATAGAAATGATGCTGGCCCCGCTGGCCAAAGCCAGCCCCCAAAACTGTCTGGCTGGTCCCTAAGGCATCTCCCAGCTACTGCACATGGTGTGGGGAACCAGTGAGGCCATGTGTGCTGGCAGAGGGTCTTTCAACAGGTGTTACCCTTACCTGGCAGGGCAGGCACCGTGCACCCTGGGCTGACAGAGGACCAGCTTTGGCGGGCAAAGTACATCTACGACTCGGCCTTCCACCCTGACACGGGCGAGAAGATGATCCTTGTGGGACGCATGTCCGCTCAGGTCCCCATGAACATGACCATCACCGGTTGCATGTTGACCTTCTACAGGTACCTGTCCCCTCCTCACCCCAGGACCAAGAGAATGCCTGGAGGATCCTCCTGGCTCTGGGGTGAGGAGGGGACGCGTGTCCCGTACCCCACTCATACTCGTGCTGTAGGAGCATGGGTGGCATCCCCTGGTGTCACCAGCACCCTCCTCTCTCTGGCAGGACCACACCAGCTGTGCTGTTCTGGCAGTGGGTCAACCAGTCTTTCAATGCCATTGTCAACTACACCAACCGCAGCGGGGATGCACCAATCACCCCCAGGTATGCATCTCTCTGACCAGGTCCTCGAGGCACCCCAGAACACCAGGGGGGTGCCTTGAATAGCTTCTTGAATAGCAGGGAACTGTAAGATGGGCCAGTGGGGTCCTGGTAAAGGCAGAGATGGACACCGTTGGGGCTGTCAGGGTTAGTGGTAGAGCTGGGAGAGGAACCCAGATGTCCTGGTGCTCTTGAAGGGCATGCTGTCCCCTCCTTTGGAGGGACAACTGGGATGGGGAGAGCCTGGCTTACTGGTGTCACTTCCTGCTCTTTCAGCCAGCTGGGCACAGCCTATGTGAGCGCGACCACGGGGGCAGTTGTCACAGCACTGGGGCTCAAGTCCCTCACCAAGGTAAGGTGACCCTTGGCCATCACGGCTGGGGGACCTGGACCCTCCCCGTGGGATCTCCCTGAGTTCTGAGCTGAGCAGGGGATTCACCTGGAGTGGGGGGGAAAATGAAGAAAAGGGGTTTGCTGAGGTCAGCCTCACAAGGCAACTGCTCTCCCCAGTTAAGATGGCCTTGTGGAGATGGCCTGTCTCTCCAGCCTTGCTCCAGATGTATCTCCAGGCTTCTTTCACCCTTCAGCCTCTGTCCAGGCCTGGCAGGGGACCTGGGACCCCCTCACCCTTTGGTCTATGCAGCTTTTACCAGCTGAGAGTTTCAAGGGAGAAGGGAACATTTTTCCCCCAGTGGGGCTGGGACACCCCAGGGTCTTGCAGGAAGTCTTGCAGACCCAGGGACAGCCAGCTCTGCCCTCAGACCCTCTACGTGACACGCTCCTGCTTTCCCCCCAGCACCTGCCAGCCATCATCGGCCGGTACGTGCCTTTCGCGGCCGTGGCAGCTGCCAACTGCATCAACATCCCGCTGATGAGGCAGAGGTGAGCCCTGGGGTGGGACGAGCTCGGCTCAGCCTTCATGGGCACTGGTGGGGAATGCAGGGACTGCCTTGCTGGCCCTTAGTGTGGGGTGCTGGCTTGAGGGTTATTGGTCCCCGTGCAGCCCTGTTGAGGACTGCTCCCGAATGTGGATGTGGGTCCAGCTGAGACCCCCTCTGATTTATTGTGCAGGCAGTGGATGGGGTACAGGAAGGTGCCAACCTCCTTTGGAGACATATCCCTGTCCTGTGTCCTGATCCCCTCACCCTTGTGCCCTGTGGCCCCCTCACCCTTGTGCCCTGTGGCCCCCTCACCCCCTCTGTCCCTGCAGAGAGCTCAAGCTGGGGATCCCTGTCACGGATGAGAGTGGGAACCGGCTGGGTGAATCCACAGCAGCAGCCCAGAAGGCCATTTTCCAGGTGGTGGTGTCCCGCATCGGCATGGCAGCGCCAGCCATGGGTGAGTGTCCCCTCCTCCACCTGTGTTGAGAAATTGCAGCTGATCCCTGGCAGCGTGGGATGGGATCCCACTGCTGGCAGGGGCCTGTGAGCACTGGGAGCTCATCTCCTTCCTCCCTGCCTCAGCCATTCCGCCGGTGATCATGAACATGCTGGAGAAGAGAGCTTTCCTGAAGGTACCAGTGAACCTGGGATGGGAGGGTGGGCGTAGGGACACCCACCGAGCTTGGCACATTGTTGGCACCCCTCAGGGCTAGCACCCTGTTGGGGAATAGACACCTTCCCGCCCTGCCCACCGCACTGACACACATCCTCTCCCTGTCCCTGGCAGCGGTACCCGTACCTGAATGCTCCTCTGCAGGTTGGCCTGGTGGGACTCTGGTAAGTCACCCTCCACTGATCGATGGGCATTGCTGCCCTGGGCGCAGACCAAGCCCAGGTGTATGGAACAGCGCTGCTGGGAACCCTGCTTGGCAGTGGGGGGAGAGAACTGCCCCAAAGTTTCTTGGGGGCATGCCAGAGCTTGGCAAGGCTGGTGGCACCCCAGGCAGATGAGATGGGATATGAGGTTCTGGGGCCAGGAGTTGTTTTGCTTCATCTTGGTGTCTCTCACGCCTGCCCTGGGCTCCTGCTCAGCATTGCTGCCCCCCCACATCATCGGGGGACAGGCTTTGCTCCACCTCAGGAGCCAGATTCAGGGTCTGAAGCTTGGAGAGGGCATCTCTGTAGCCCTTTCCAGGGTGAACACCTGGCACAGCTCTGGGCTGCCTCACTGCTGCTCTGGGATCAGGCCATGGGTGGGTGTGGGTGATTTATGCAGCCCAGCTTCACCTCTCCGTGTCTTTCCCTTGCAGTTTGGTGTTCGCCACCCCGCTGTGCTGCGCACTCTTCCCTCAGAAAAGGTACAGATGGGCACTTTGCCTGCACGTGTGGCTCCTGTGTGGGCAGGGGGTGCACGGGCTCCTTGTGCTCTCTGACTCCCAAGAGATTCTTTTGCTTCTTCGAGCAGTCAGGGGCTTGAACCTGGGCACACACATCTCTGTGCACACACAGCAGTGCAGACCCAAGGGTCTGTGCTGGGCGTGGGGACAGCATCCCCACGGGGTGCAGCAGGTGGTTTCCAACCTGAGGCCACTGGTGGGTGTACCCCCTCCATCCGCTGTATCCATGTTTCCTCCACAGCTCGATGCCTGTGAGCAGCTTGGAGCCTGAAGTCCAAGATCAGATCCGGAAGAAAGATCCGTGGCTAGAGACTGTCTACTTCAACAAAGGGCTCTGAACGGGCTCCTGTGGTGGCCTAGATGTGTCCCACGGAGCCGCTGGGCCAGTGCATCGCTGAGCTTCGCCCTTCAGATCCCCTCAGGGCTGCCGCCGCTTTCCCTTGGCCGTCACGTGTCCGTAGGTCCCAGGTGCTCAGCCCTGCTTCCCGGGGTGCCTGCAGCCGTGCAGCCCCACACCAAACCCTGTCCCCGTGCCCGGCTCAGCCCTGCTCTGGGAACCTCCCGGCTGGCACCCTGGTGCACTCCTCCTGTGCTTACTCTGCGTGTGCCTGTAGCTCTGTGCAGTGCACAGGGAAGTGCGGGCAGCGACACCAGGGACCTTGTGAGCTGTGGTGGAGGGAAAAAAATGTGGGGTGAGGAAGAAAATGGTGCTCCCCAGCTTTAGGAGGCAGCAGAGAATCAGCAATTTTTAGGTAGAACACCTCTGCAGGCACCCTATGGTGCCCAGCGGTTCAGCAGCTGGTGCCTGGGGATGGCAGAGCAGCTTTCGGAGAGGAAAACTCCCCATACCTGAAATGGCTGGGATGAGTGATCAATGGCTCATAGTGGCTTGAACTCAGAGCGAGGGGGCTCTCCCGGCCCAGGCATGTGCTCCCAGCTCACCTTCTGCTCTCCTCTGGGCTGCTCTGGGGATTTAATCTGGCTTTCTGCTGCTTCCATCCCCAGAGCAAATGACATTCTAATCCCAGTAGAGTCTTGGTTTTTATTCTCACTTTAATGCCATCTGTGTTCAGGGCTGGGCTTCCCCTGAGGGGTCACTCTACCCCCTCCTGGAGTGCTTGCTTTCAGGTGGACCTTCTCAAATAGCTTTAAGTGCACTGTGGTTTCCTCTAGATATTTTTGATATACATATAATGTACCTATATATACCAAACAATAAAGGCAGATTGTTTATACAAAAGCAACAGCTTCCAGTTTGCATATGGTGGAAAGGGACTGCTGTTGGGGTGAGGATGGGAGCAGGAGGGAGGGGCAGGTTGGCTTCTGGGGTGCCTCTGCACCCCCTGGGGCTGGGTTCTGCTCCCTGCTTTCCAGCCTGCTGCCTTTGCAGCAGCTCTGGCTGGCCTGGCGTGTGTTTAAGCTTATCCAGCTGTCAGGAGGGCTTTTTTTAGTACAGTCGGCTTTGGACCTCGCCGCTGCGCGGAGAGCTTTGCTAAGCTGCTGCCCTGGATGCTGCTGGTTTGGAGAGGCCAAAGCGTCACCCTGGCTCTGCCCACACTCACACCCCCTCTCGCAGCCCTCTCACAGGACAATCCGGGCCCTGCTCCTGGGCCTCCCCTGCAGGACTATTTTTATCCCACTTTCTATGCACGACTATGGCAGAGCACACTGGAGAGCACATCGCTGCTGTCGCAGGACCCTGGCCAGCCTGCGGGCTCCCCCTCGGCTTTCTGTCCAACCAGGGCAGTCAGAAGGAGCCATGGATGTACATCCAGGGAGAGGAGGGATGGAGGCAACCGTGCTCTGCAGTGCCCTGTGCTGAAGGACGGAGGAGTGAGAGCCACTGCAAAGGCCAAGAGGGGCAGACGCAGCAGTGACGAGATAAGGGCCAGGCAGCCCAAAGCCGCTCTGTGCCACAGCTGGCAGGGGCTGGCAGAGGCCAGGCTGGGGCTGCCCCCCTCGAGGGGCAGCCAGGAGAACACCTGCACCCAGCACCCACCCAGGGTGGGGGAGTGAGTGGATTGGGACAGGCACATCAGGGATCTGTCCTCCTCCTTCTCCCGGCCCCAGAATATTGCAAATATCTCCCCTGAGCCAGCCATTGGCGGCTTATAAATAATGCAGCCCCTCGCCGTGCAATAAGGGCTTGTCAGTAGCTATTCTGCTCTCATAAATTAAAGATGAAAAGGTACAAGGCTCTTGCCAGAAAAATGAAGACAAATTTTTAATAGCTTGCCAAGACACAGGGAGATGGAGCGCTCAGGAAAAATGAATTACGTTTTTATTATGTGTTTTATTGTGGTGTAATTGAACGGGATTATCTGAGAATACAATATATTTCCAGAGCAGTGTAAAGAAAACAAAAATAATGATGACACCTGCCTCCTCCCACACACACTCCCTAGCTTTGCAGGGACACCCTCCTTGTGTGTGCTGGCTGGGAGCTGGCCCTGAGCTGTTGGTGGCCACAAGAGGCAGAGATGAAAATGGGAGGGACATGGGACCAGAGACACAGATGCTCAGCCCCAGCTGAATGGGTCTGGCCGGGCAGAGTCTGGGGTCAGCCCAAGAGCCCCCCAGAGCTGTGAGGGTGGAATACAGGGCAGTGTGGTGTGGTAATACTTGGCCACACAGAGCCACTGAGTGTCTTTCACCTGTCATCCGCTTTCATTCCAGCCCTGGGATCCCCATTGGTCTGTCCCCCACCTGCACAAGCTGGCACTGCTAGGCAGAGACACGACAAGCTCAGCTCTGGTGCGTTGCAGGTCTGGGGTGCTGCCCTGCAAACCAGCCACGGTGTCTGCTCTCTCCCGGAGCTGGCAGCAGTGCAGTGAGCCCACAGACTCAGCCACTCCACTGCGCTAGGGGGAACCTGTCCCCGTGGATCCCCCGGGTTGGGGGAGAGAAAAATCACTTGGCCAGTGAGTTCTGGGGGGTCGACAAGCCCGAAAGTGACACCGCTGCCTCTGCAGGGGACCCCAGGATGCAGCAGTGGATGCGGGGGAGCAAGAATGCTCAGTCCCTTTCCGAGCTGGCTCATCACAGAGGTCAAGGGCCAGTCCCAGAAAGACAGCAGCTGGATGTCCCCAGGGGTGCTAGGGGTGCTGGGCGGCGCTGGGCTGGGGACATCGATTGGTCCCTGGCATTTTTAATGAGCTGCCCGACCACATGCTTTAACCTTGCCCATAATGAGGGCGAGCGGCAGCAATTCCTACCGCCTCAGCCGGCTCCCCCAGCCTTAATGAGCTAATCAATACTTGTTCTCAGCTTAATTTCCAGCTAATTGCTCTTTAATGACGCCTGGAAATGGGCAGCCTCTTGCAGGGGGGAGCGGGCAGGCTCCCCCTCCCCAGTGGCAGGGGGTGCCGGGGTGCTGGCAGCGGGTCACCTTTCCTGGCTGCGTCCCAGCCCTGCTGGCGTTTCTGGAGGCCGGGGAAAGGGAGGGTGGCAAAGGCGACAGCGGGAGCGGTGCCACTGAGCTGGCAGCGCTCTGTGGAGCACCCACCCCGTCTGGGGGCGCCATGCAGCCCTGAGCAGCAGGGCAGGCTGAACAGAGGATCCCCCCCATCGCAGGAGGATGTGCCCAAGCACCTCAGGACACTACATGGCGGTGAGGGCTGCCAGGCTCGGCTGATAGCGGGGCTTTTAGTGAACAGGAAGATAAGGGCGGTGGGGGTGAGGTGTCCATGCGCTGCTCCAGGTCCTGCAGCCCCCAGGTACAGGGTCAGTGTCACCGCAAGCGGCCGGGGACGAGGCGAGCAGTGCCCTGGAGGTGGCAGCAGAGACCCCGCAGCCGCCTCCCCGCACCGGCACCCGCACCCCGTGCCGGGCAGCCCCGCGGCCGGGCGGGGACACGCAGGGGCTGGGGCTGCTCCTGTTTGCTGCGGGGCAGGGGTGTGGGGGCAGCCGGGAGGGTCACGGGGCGGTGGAACCCGCTCTCACCCGGCACCGGAGTGTCAAAGTTCGCACGACCGTGCCAGTGCGGGGACGTCCCGGGAATGCAGCCCCCGCCGCCTTTTCGGTTCCTGCCCCCGGGTTATTAGACTTGCGCTCGGATGGGGCTGGTGGGAAAACCTCAGGAAACGGCATGATTCCTGCGGGGATGGAGCTGAGCCGCGGCTCTGGCCGCGGACCCTGGGCAGACTGGGGACCGGGACGTCCCTTACCACTCGGCCACCGCGCCTCGCGGCCGGCTGACCCTGCACACAGCTGCAACCGCTTCCCCAAGAATTTGCTGACGGGTTGGTTCTTCAGAGGAATTCGGTCTGGAAAAGCCTGGAGAAACCTGAGCCTGGCTGCTTCCCAGAGCGGGCCCGGCCTGGCACGCAGGCGGGGGCGACCTGCCTGCTGCCCGTGCCTTGTCCCCACAGTGGAGCCCTGGAATGTGGCTGGGACTCCTTGAGAACCAAGCAGCCTTGGTGTGGGCTGGCCAGAACCGGGCTGTTTCAGGCTGTCAGACAGCAGGAAACAGAGTGTATTTGACGTGAAATGAGAGAGATTTGGTTTGTTATCAGAAGGAGACCCGCACGGCCACAGGCAGCGTGCCGGCAGCATTCTGTCTCAGGATCTCCGGTGACATTTGCTTCTGCTGTGACATAACCCACATTCTCAACTCCACCAGCCCAGCCCCAATGCTGCTCGCCAGCCCTGCCTCACATGACGTATGTTGAGTCACTTGGCCTAGGGCTTTTTTTCCAGAGCAGATTTTTCCCTTGGCTTCATCTGCTGTAAGCCCCAGACTGCTGTGGGGTGTCTGGGGGATCAGCCCAAAGCTGTGAGGGGTCAGTGGGGCCAGGAGCTGTGTGGTACCCTTGACTGGGTATCATGTGTTCCATTCTGATGACAGAGCTCTGGAGGGATGCCACAGATGTGGGTCTGCCAGGAGCACCCATGGACTCATGGCTTCGATAGGACCATCACAAGATGGGAAAACAGTGATGGGGAGCAACCCACCAGGAAAGGAGGAGGAGGTTTTGGTGCTTAAGGCTCAGCCTTCAAAGCCTGATTCCAGGAGCTTCACTGGGCTCATGAAAAGTGAGGAAAAAGGAGAGATAACTAGCCAGCACTGGCAGGGAGCCAGGAATGCAATTTACCCAAATGCTGGGCCATGCAGGGCCGTGATCACCCTTTTCCCCACGAAGCTGTCAAGCAGCATAAGCCACAAACTCTGTTTGCAGCCGCGGCTGTGTTGATTGACTTCAGGTGTGATTGAGCAGAGCTCCTTGTTAAGCACAGGTTACATCTTCCACCCCTCATTCGTAGCTGCTACTGTTTATTAGCACATTCAATAGTCTCATTAAGCAGGAGGTTTAATTAACTGCCAGGTTTGAGCTCCATCTTGTTGAGCTGAGCTGAGCTGCCCTAGGCTTGCTGGGACTTTGTGTTGCTCCACAACTGGAGTTGTTCTGCTCAGATCTGTGTTTGGATTTTGCTTTTGGCCAGGGGTTCTCCCTCGTTAGTGGCTGATGCTGCAGTGATGCTCAGATGAATCCATCCACCCACAGGCCACGATAATCCCATGGAAATGGGAGCACACCGGGTGCTCAGGCCGTGGCACATGGGAGAAGAAGCCATGTGTGGGGAAGGACGGCAGCACTGGGGCCTGTTCCCCCTTGCTGAGGGCAAGAGATGCAAATAACCTGAAACACTGATGGCCCCTGATTTCAGCAGTGCCTGGGATTTAAGTGCAGGCTCTGTTTCTGTTCTGGCCAGGAGCTTTGTGGGCAGAAGGTGGCATATGGGGCCAGGCTTGCCCCACTGCTTTGCCCCCTGTGTGGAGCAGGGGCAAGTGAGGCTGTGTTTGGTGCAGGGATGCCTCAATGTGCAGGCAGCACTTCATCCCAAAGTGGGAAGTGGGGTACGGCAGGGATAGCCCAGGAGGCTCAGCACCCCTGTCTGGGTCACCTGCAGTCTGTCTCCTCTCTGCTCAGCCTCTGACCCAGCTCTGGGGCTGCGTGTAGGAAAACCTCAGCCCTTCCTGACTTTTTCCCTGCTCCCGAAACAGCTGCAGCCCCAGCTGCTCAGCAACTCGTGGATGCTGGACATGAAACTTTGTGGCATGTGGGGACTGCACTCAATAGGCTGGACAAGGGGAGCCAGGGAGGAAGGCAGCCCTGAGCCAAGGGGCTGGGGGCCACAGAGGGGGAGTGGGACGTGAGGCTGAAGGCAGAGCTGGCAGGAAACCCCACTCTGCAGCAGGGGGCTGGGGAGCGGAGTTTGGCCGGCAAAGACGGATTTAAGGGGGCTGAAGCCTGCCGCATTTTCCATCGTTAGACATGGCTGGATTCACAGCTTGACCGAGCAAAAGCCCTGGAACCCGGAACGAATTTGCAGGATGGTGTCGGAAAGCAAAAGCAGATTTTTGCAGCATGGTGAAGGAAACCAGATCCTTAGAGGGGTCCTGATTTGCTTGAGCTTCACGGGGGAACTAAATCCCAAAAATTCTATGCCTGGGGAGGTGCAGGCTGTGTGATCCCCTCGGCGCGGCATCCGGAGCAAGATGCAAATGCACGGGGTGTGTTTTTGCTGCAAAGGCATGCTGGCTCCCCCCACCCCTCAGAGCCAGGGAAACGGAGGCAGGGAGCAGCAAGGCAGTTTGCTGGGGAGGTCTGGAGCCCCAGCCCCGTGCACACTGGTTTTGCACTGCTGTGGCATGGAGCAGCCCCACCATTGCTCCCGATAGCTCCACTCCAGCCAAGGTAACGCTGTGGTTTACCCCCTTCAAAGGTGGCTCCTGATGTGGGGGGAATGCAGACATCCCCTGGGAGTTATCCCCCCATTTACTTCCAGCAGCTGCTCAACTTCTCAGTCTATGCTTCCCAACCAAATTACAGGCTGAGAGATGCTTTTGACCACTTCCTTAGCCATGCCCACCTCTCCCCTTCACTTGTCCCCAAGGACTCCTGCCAAGGAGGGGACCCCAGTCTCCTCCTGCCCCATGGATGGGGCGGAGCATTAGCGCAGGTCCCGCGCACGACCGGGGGTGATCCCAGCGTGGGGGTCCGCGGGGAGGTGCCGGGGCCAGGGAGCNCCAGCCCCTGTCCCGGTCCAGGGCCGGGCCGCGGGCCCGGAGAGGGGCGGGGGGATTCACGTTTCGCTGACATCACGGCGGTGCCGGAGCGGCCGGGGGCCAGCAGCCCCGGGGGCCAGCAGCCCCGCCGCCACGGCCACTGCGCACCCGCGGCCCCCGGCACCGGCGCCTCCGGTAAGTGGCGGCTTATGGCGGGGTGGCTCCTGGGGGACCCCAGGGGACGTCGTGCCTCTTCCTAGCACTCTTCCAGCACCCCTAGCGCCTGCACCCGGGACGTGAGGAGCCAGAGACCAACTTTGCAATTCCCCTGTACCTTTTCTCTGGCCCCCTCACATCCATCGGGGGATGGAGCCTTGCTCCGTACGGACTGGGGTAGGGTGGGCCGGGGGAGGGCTCCGGCACTGCGACCCGCTGCCCCTTTCCGCCCCTGAGGGGCTCGGTGGTCTCTCATAAGCGGGTCAAATCCTCACGGTTTGTTATCCGGGGATGCATATGTGTAACCCACTGCCCGGGCCATCCCACCCCGGCTCTGGGCTATGTTAGCCCCGAGAGTGGGGGCGGGAGGGCTGCAGCTCGCCCTTTGGTGCAGTTCCTAGCGAGAGGTGAGGTGACTCAGACAGACAGGCTGTCCCCTCCCCAGCCCCGCTTGCTTATGCTGAGTCGGCCTGGGGCAGGGGACCGTAATTTCACCCCACCTCAGGGAAGGCAGCCAGGGTAAAACAGGGGGCAGGGAGGGATGTTCACAAAGGGATGTGGTTCATTGTCACCCCCTCTGGGGACAGGCTCTGAGCTGCCACGTTTTCCCCCCCAGCAGAGATGGGAAGCCTGGAGTAGAACAGCCTTTTCTTACCCTGCGTAGGTAATGCAGGCTCGGGGTTTGGGGGCAGGGATCCTGCTGTGCTGGGTCCACAGGTCCACAGGCTGACCACACTGGGTCTGCTGTCAGTCTGCTGGCTGCCCACGTCGGCACTGAGCTCCTCCATGCTCAGCCTCAGTTGCCTGTGTGATAACTGAGGAGTCACAAAACCTTCTGGGGAGTGGGCATTTTTTCCCCTGCTCAGGTAGGTGGTGCCTAAAAAGAGGGATTACAGCACAGGGGGAGAAGGAGAACAAAAGCCAGGCATGACTGGGAGCATCCTTTTGGGTTGGCTGCCTCCAGCACAGAAAGAGAACCTTGTCTGCAGGATCAGCCACTCCATTGTGCTTGTATGGATGGTGAGGAAGAAAAAAAGGGCTCGTGACTCTTGCAAAGCAATGGGGAAAGGAAGGGGGCTTGAGAGCAGCTTTCTCACAGGGGACCAGGAGCAGGGTATGAACGTGCTGAACCATAATGCTGCAGAACAGCTTGTCCAGTGCCCTGCCAGCCCTGTGGCTACCCAGGCTATGCTGGGGTCAGGGGAGGATGGACTTGGCATGCTGGGCTGCCAAGGGAACAAGGATGAAACCTGGTGGGACTGGGGTCATCATCACTATCCCTCCGAAAGATGTTCAGCGTCTCAGGGCAGGAGCTGGTTGGGGAGCTCCAGAGTGCAAAGGCTGGGGCTGGGGGTGAGAGGGGCTGGAACCAACCCTCCCCTGCACTTCATGCAGTGCTGCTGCTCAGAGCAAGCCAGCCAGGAGATGAAGGAGTGGGAGACACTTCCTGCACCAGTAACACACCTTCTCCCTCCTCACAGGCCAGGATGGCTCTTCAGATCTAGACAGGGAGACCAGAGCAGTGCCAGAAATCCCCATCCAAGTGAGAGTGGGACTGGGATAGAGGAGCTGCCGTGAGGATGTCCCAAGCCAAGCCCCTCAGAATCTCTTGCGTCATGTTTTCCTTGCTCTCCTTGCACTGGGCTTTGCTCCAGCTGGGCCAGGCTTTTCCCAGCACCTCTGACTACCTCCAGCGGGGTTGGCAACGGCTGCTGGAGGAAGGGGAGGGCTGCACCGAGTGCCAGCCAGAGGAGTGCCCGATGCCACGCGGGTGCCTGGCTGGCACAGTGCGGGATGCCTGCAACTGCTGCTGGGAATGTGCCAACCTGGAGGGACAGATCTGTGACCTGGACAACACCAACCACTTCTATGGCAAGTGTGGGGAGCACCTGGAGTGCCGGTTGGATGCCGGGGACTTGCGTCACGGAGAGGTGCCCGAGCCCCAGTGCGTCTGCCTCTCCCACCTGGCCCTCTGCGGCTCTGATGGCAAAACCTACGCCCAGATCTGCAGGTTCCTGGAGGCTGCCCATGCCCGCCCTGATGCCAACCTCACCGTGGCCCACGAAGGTCCCTGCGAGTCAGGTAGCGGCCCTGGAGCTGTGGGAAGAGACAAGCAAGGGGGTCTGGCTTAACTGTTTCACCTGGCAGCAAAGCCACAGGGACAGGACTGCACTGGGGGCTGCTCCATGCAGTGTCAGGCTCCCACTAGTCCCCCCACCCTGCTGCTCTGGGGGAGCCCCTCGCAGATCCAGTGCTTGGAGAAATCTGGGAGAAGTTTGCCAAGAGGGAGCAGAGTTTATGGGAAGCAACAAATCCTGCTGGAGCAGATGGGGAAGTTCCAGGGAACTGTTAGCGAATTCTTGGCGGCAGGGCTGAGTTCACACCGGCCTGTTGCTCCCGAGAAATGGGCCTTCCTCCCGCAAATAGAAACTGGGGTGGGTTTGGCTGGGCTGTGTGATTTCCATCTCCCATTTAAAACTCAGGTGAGGGTTGAGAGGGGACAGTGTAGCAGAAGGCCATGCCCCAGTCTGCCCAGTCCAGCACAGGTCACCCAGTGCTGTCACCACAGCCCGAGGGATGTCAAGGTTGACCTTATTTTCTGTAGATCATCATGTTCTTGAGTGTTTTCCCAGGTGTGTTTGGAGGTGGAAACCTTCCCTTGACCTCTGGCTCATGCTATGGGCCAGCTCACAGAGCAGGTGTGGGTAAGGAGGGCAGTCCTCACTCTATCCCTCCAGGGAAGGGATGTGGAACCCGGAGGTGTTGGCTCCATCTGGCAGATGGGGACCTGCTGACTCCCTTCATTGCTGGCATGAGCCCTGTGTCGGAGCAGAGGCCTCACTTGGCTGGAAGCTCAACTACCTCATCCATCCCCACCAGCCTTAGGCTGGATGAGCGCCCCTTGGCCTTTCTCCCACAGGAGGAGCGTGCTCTGATCGCTCAGGAGAGCTTTGCTTTGTAACACTGCTATCACTGTGCTGTTCCTGCTGCACGTGTCCCTCGAGCATCATTGCACAGGCAGGGAGACTGAGGCCAGCAGGGTTGGCAACCCTCCATGGACTGGAGGGGCTGGGGAGGGAGCTCCCAGTGCCACCTGTGAGGAGGGACCACGTCCTTGGGAAAGGTGAGGGTTTGCCATGGGAGGGAGAGGAGAGAGACACTGGAAGGGTCCCAGCATCTCTGTGTGAACCAAATGCTGCTGCTCCAGAGACCAGCCCAAGGGAGCCCACAGGACCTGCCAAGGGTGGGACCTCTTCTGAGCCCACCCTGCTTTCCTCTATCCCCCTCCCCAGAGCCTCAGATCACCTCTCCTCCCTATGACACATGGAACATCACCGGGCAGGATGTCATCTTCGGCTGCGAGGTCTTCGCCTACCCCATGGCATCCATCGAGTGGAGGAAGGATGGCACAGAGATGCTGCTGCCTGGAGATGACCCCCACATCTCTGTCCAGGTGAGCGGTGTGCCCAGGGCATTGAAGACGACCCCAGGGTGACCCAGTGCTTCTCAGGGCTCGTGGAAAACTAGACCTGAGAGTGGTCATACTCTGGGAATGGCCAAGCCTGGCTGCCCGGGGATGAGAAGGGGTGATTGGAGGCTGCACACCATGAGGACTGACTGAGCCAGGGCTGGTGTCTCAGTGGTAGGAGCCATCAGCATAGCTCTCTTCTGTGATCTCCTCTTGTAGTTTTTGAACTTATTCATATTCACAGAGTCCTGCAGCAGGGAGTTTCCCACTTCCCTGCCTTTAGCTTGCTGTCCGTGCTGGCTTCACTTGCAGTCCCACTGGCAGGGCTGGAAAGAGGACCTCCTGAGTGCCTTCCAGCCTGGGTTGTCCTCTGGTCCTACCAGCACACTCAGGCAGTTTCTGCCCTTTTTTCCCATCAGCAGAGCTTCCCTCCCGCAGCTGGCAGGCCCAGGGGTCAGCATCCTGCCTGCAGCCAACCCCAAATATAGCACCCAGCTGGGCATACCTAGCTATTAGAGGGTGTGGGCAGAGGTAAAAGGGCCATGCACCTCAGCCAGGCACCAGTGGGGAAGAAACCGTGGTGGAAGGATGGAGGGAGCCAGGGGCAGGTGGAACCTGGCACCATGGCCCCCTTCCATCTTTCTGTCCTTCAAGCCTCCCCATAGCCTGTCTCGGGGTCCAGCCAAGGATCTTCACCCCGAGTGGGGCTACACTGCCTGGCTGGAGGAAACTCTGCTGTCCTCCACCCCTGGCCAGCACACCATAATAGCAGCCTGCAAACACAGCTGCAGCCCAGCTGGGTCAGGAAAAGCTTATTTATTCCTGGGGATAAACAGAAAATAGCATGGTTACTGCCAGAGCAACCCTGGGACCTCACTGCCTGCTGAAACAGGGGACCCGGGGCTCTGTGGCACAGACTGCCCCTTGCTGCCGCCACAAGGGCTGACAGAAATGCCCCCTTCTTGCAGTTCAGAGGCGGCCCCCAGAAGTACGAAGTGACAGGCTGGCTCCAGATCCAGGGCGTGCGAGTGACGGATGAGGGCACGTACCGCTGCTTCGCCAGGAACAGGCTCGGGGAGGTGGTGGCACTGGCCAGCCTGACCGTCTTCACACCGGGTGAGCACCGCGTCCTTATGCCCGTGCTCTCAGGGGGACATGGGAAGGCATGTTTGGGCACAGGGCACCAGTATGACAGGAGCTGCTGGAGCATAGGGCCGTGCATGGTTTGGCTTTGGTCGTGGTGGGGAAGGGGACAGGCACAGCAGGATGGCAATGTCACGTTGTCCCCATGCTGCCATTTCAGATCAGCTCAACCTGACAGACTTCTCCCTGCCGAAGCCCCATGTGACACCTGAGGACTACGGGGAGAGTGAGGAGGACTACTACTAGCCCAAAGATGGCATGTCCGGCTGCAGAGATCACCTTGCCTGCTGTGACCCTTCCCTGGGGGCTGGGGACATCTCTGGAGCAAGAACCCTCCGGCCCAAAACTCCTTCTCTGAGCAATCCTGGCACACCAGCCTGGTTTTTGGGGTGGGGGACAGGGTGACACATCCTTTTGGGGTGCTGGGCGATGGGATACTGGCTGGTTGGTGCAAGGGCTCAGAGCAGGGGCAGCTCTGCCTGGAGCAGGGTGGATTTGTCCTCTGGCACTGAGCGGAGACACAGCGGCAGGTAGGACACTGCGGGGCAGCTGTGCTGTGTGCGATGAGGCCTTAGTGCTGGGGATGGAGACAACCCCCTTTGGGAGAGTGAGGCCAGGGCAGGGGCATTCCTGTAGGAATAATTTTTGGGGAAGCTGGAGCAGAGAACTGGGACCTTGCTGTGATAGCCAGTGTGTCACTCCCCTGTCTGCTCTGTATCCCCCAAGCACAGAGACATCCCAGCTTCTCCCCAGAACCTGAGGAACCTGCTGCCAAAATATCCTTCTCTTCTGTTTTGTTTTTAACCAGAAAAGTAGTGATTTGAGGAAACCAGACACTTGTGGCTTTCAGTGCTGTCTTTTCTCCAGCTGAACCACCCTTGTGGTCAGAAACACTTTGGCCTTTTTTTGACTGACTCCGTGTTTCCCCTTCCATGCCTTTGACTGACTTCGTGCTTTCCTTTGTCATTCCAGTTGATGTTATTTAAAATATACACGTAGGTCAAAGCCAAGGCCAGCCGCCTGTCCTGCATCCACGAGGATGTTTATGGGGGTGAGGAAGGGTGCAAACACTGTGGATGCTACCTCTTATGTTGTGGAGTGCTTGAGTTGAGGAGCCGTCCTGCCCATCCCAGTGCTCACAGCTGGTCCTGGTGTGGGTCCTGCCCTTCTCACCCCACGTGGGAATGGGGGTGCCCAGCAGACCATCTCCTGTGCACTGGGGATGCACCGACCCAAATCACTGTACTCCCAAGAGTTTGGATCCCATCCCACTGCTGCCCATTTTCATCCTGGGCTCCTATGTTCTGTGGCACTGAGGTCTCCACCCAGTTGACCACAGCCCTGTCAAATGTGGAGCAGCTCTGGGCCTAGTTGGTGAAGGAAAGGGATGCTCCAGTTTCCACTGGAAACATTATATTAGAAAAGAAAAATCCCACCTACCTCCCAGAGCTGGTGATTTAGAGCAAATTTTCATTTGGGGGGAGCACAGGAAGGAAGCTCAGAGCTGCACTGTGCTGCTCACTGCCCAGAGAGGGCTGTCAGGACCCTTCCTATGGGCATTCTGGGGCTGAGCTCACATTCAAGGGGTGCTTCACCCCCCAGAGCAGCAGCATTTATGGGACTTCTGGTGCTCAAACCTCCATAAGGACCAAACCACTCCCAGTTACTCAGTCCCAGCTCCAGGGAGGTCCAGAGCTGCGGCAGGGAGCCAGACCCCGTGAGGAAGGAATTGGCCAGACCCCAGGCGGGAGCAGGCAGGATGCAATAAGGCTGGCGGCTCGGGTGCCGTGCTGCTCTCCTTCACATGTTTTTTCTTTTCTTTTCCTCCTTTTTCTCTTGAGAGCTGGCTCAGACAACACAATTACAACGCTGAAACCTGAACAAGGAAATAAAAGGGATTTGTCTGGAACTGGCAGCAGAGCAAAATTCCTGCAGACAGTGAGGCTGGGCCAGTCCTGGCCCCCTGCACCGCAGCTTGATGGGGCACTGCTGCCTGCCTGCTGGAGTGCCTGCCCTCTCTGGCAGCAAACCCCTTCTCAGCCAGAGAAATGCAAAAGCCATCGGTGCCTCAGTTTCTCCTTCTGTGTAAGGGTCAACCAGTCTCCTCCTGGGATGCTCCTTCAGAGTTGGAGGGTGTTCAGGAGGGACCAGGGACAGAAGCCGTTGGCTTTTATTTTGCTTTTTTTGGGTGTAAAATATGCTTTCAGAGAAGCTGGGCCTTTTTTATCCATGCTGATCCCCTTCCTGTTTTTCACACAAATGAGCTGGTGGAACTGGGCCACACTCAGGCTGAGGCTGCCACAGGGAAATCTGAGAGCGTCCCGGAGCTCCAGCAGTCAAGAGCTGCTTGCTGGGCTCCCTGCCGGTGCCCGGGGCTGGCCCCCAGCCAGGGCTGCCATGCCAACCCTCCTCAGGGCCAGGCTCGCCCTGCCTGTGTTGGCATGAATCCAGGTCGTGCCGGGCGTGGATGCAGCTTTGGTCTGGCTGGAGAGCGTCAGATGGGTCACACGCTCCGTCCCTGGCTCTCCACATGCTCTGCAGGACAATGCCCTGCCTGGGCAGCTGCATTTCGGTCTCAGTCCTTGCCCACCTCTTCTTCACACCCAGGGCCTTCATACCCTGCAGGGATCTGGCAGGGGATGCTGGTGGTTCCTGCCTGGCAGGAAGAGCAGTGGGGATGTGGTGACCGAGAGAGGGGGGAACTTGAGCAAGAGCTCTTGGCCAAAATGAGCCAAACCAAGGGCTGTGTCTCCCAGACTCCTCGGATCCCACTGTGGGAGAGGGCTGTCTGACTGGCAGGCTGGAGCTCAGCCAGGAGTTGACCTCCACTCCCCACAAGGTGAAGGGCAGCAGAGTGGCTCCAGAGGCACAGAGAGGGCTGGTGTCTCCTCATCCCAGCTCCCAGTCTTGCTGTTTCCAGTCACTTAAAAATTAAAGAAGCTGATATTGCTGCACGGCTGGAATCGGTCACTGCCACAGAGCTTAATTGAGGTTATTTGTTGGCTCTAAAAACGTTTGGTCACCTCTGCTGCTGGCTGCTCAGAGGTTTGCTGCAGCCCCTGCCCCAAGGAGGAGGTCAGCCCAGGCTCTGCAGATCCTGTTCTCAGCTCCAGGCACCCGAGGACCTGACCAAACCTGGTGTTGGTGTGGGTTCAGAGAGTGTGCCCCAACAGCATGCAGCACCGAGTTCCTTTGCTGGCCGATTTTGGGCGCAGTTGCTTTCTAGGGGCAGAGGGGGCTGAGCAGCTCCCGCCAGCCCAGCTGACTGCACTCCAAGCACCTGATCAGCCCGGAGGTCAGGCTGGTGTCAGGGATGGGGAGAGCTGGACTGGGAAGTATTAACTTGGCCAGTGGCCCAGGCACAGCACCGACACCTCCTGGCCCCGTGGGGTGAGCAGGGTGCGGGTGCCGCCCAGGGCACCAGAGGTCACTGCGAGCCTGGGTATAAAGAAGGGCGGCTTGTCCTGCCAGCACCTGAAAGACCCTGGAGATGCACCCTCTGACCAGCCGCTAAGCCACAGGGTTTTGTGGTCTGCACGGAAAACCCACCAAGTCTGGCAAGTAAATACACTCCTGGAACAAAAACATGCTGTCCCTGTCCTTCCCTGCCCTTGGGGGTGCTGGGACCTGCCCCTGTGTGGGCCTGGGCAGGAGTCACGTGGAATCATAGAATAGTTTGGGTTGGAAGGGACCTTAGAGGTCATTTAGTTCCAACACCCCTGCCATGGGCAGAGACACCTTCCACTAGACCAGGTTGCTCAGGGTCCCATCCAGCCTGGTCTTGAACACTTCCAGGGCTGGGGAGTCTGCAGCTTCTCTGGGCGACCTATGCTGGTTCCTCACCACCCTCACTTAAAAGAACTCCTTTCTAATATCTGATCTAAACTTACTCTCTTTCTGTTTAAAGACATTCACCCTTTTTCTGTCACTACATCCCCTTGTCGAAAGTCCTCCAGCTCTCTTATAGCCCCTTTAGGTTCTGGAAGGTGCTTTAAGGTCTTCCTGGAGCCTTCTTCTCTTCAGCCTACTCTTCTTCAGGCCCAACTCTCTTGGCCTGTCTCCAGCCCTCTGAGCATCTTCATGGCCCTCCCCAGGACTCGCTCCAACAGATCCACATTCTTCTTATGCTGGGAGCCCCAGAGCTGGACACAGCACTCAGGTGGGATCTCACAAAAGCAGAGTAGAGGGACAGAATCTCCTCCCTCGACCTGCTGGCCACGCTTCTTGTGGTGCATCCGCGCCTCCATCCCAGAGTCCAGGTTTGGGCCACGGCCGTGATTAAACAGTGCCACCTCCTGGCAAAGCCACCGGCCGCGCCGGGCCCTGCCGCTGTGCTGGGCAGCCTGCGAAGGCACGCACAGACAGCCTTGGGCACCCCTGGAGCACCCTGACCTTCAAATCCATCCATGCCTGCTCCACGCCCTCTCCCTGCCCCTGGCAGAGCCTCTGCCTTGCTGGGAGGGGCGATGCCATCACAAGGGACATGAGTATGAGCTCTCTTGAGGGATGATCCCCGGAGCATCCTCTTGGCGCCGGCTTTGGATGGCTGCTGCAGGCAGAGCTGGGATGAGGCAGAGCCTGGAGCTGTTCAGCTGCAATCCTTTGGTGTCTGCGCTGAACTAAGGCTGCAAAAGGGTTAACACCCCTCATGGCCACCCTGAGAGCCCCCCCCATGCCATGGGCATCTCCCATGGGAGATGGATGGCTTCTGGCAGAGGCTCACTGAGCCTGAGCTGATCTCTGGTCATGCCTGGATGGAAGCAGCTCTGTAACCTCGCTCTGCAAACGGGTAAACTGAGGCACAAAGCAACTACGTGTGGAGAACTCAACCAGAGCCAGAGAGACCTGCAGGGCAGAGCAACCAGCTACCCCCAGGACTTCTGTCCCCAACCTGTCCCCACCCTGGCTGGGGGGTGGCATTCTCCCTCCTGTCCTCTGCACGGCACCTCTCCACCCTGCTGTAGGGGCTCAGAGAGAAAATAAAACAGCAAGACGGCTTCCCTGCCTCCACCCAGCACTTATACTGCCTGATAAACAAAATGGAAATAAATCCTCCTGCGTTTGCAGCAAATAGGTCTCCATGGGGGGTTGCTTTCAATAATTCAAATGCCGTTGCAGGAGCAGAGCCCACGCCAATGGGTTTTAATAAACACAGCCGTAATGTGACATGCAATTTATTATTAAGCTTAAAACAGGAAGCAAAGAGTTTAATAAAAGCACCGGGTTCCCTGTATCAGTCACAGCAAGTAGCGGGGTGCTGGCTGTGGGGGAGGTTGGGCGAGCTGGCTGCAGGGACACGCAGAGCTGGGTTTGTTTTGCTGCGTGCCCCTCAAGCTGGGCCTGCAAGAATCCTGAGCAGTGCAGGGAGATGTGAGCCAAACCAGGGGAAAATGGGGATTATTGCAAGGACAAGGGGTGTGATTGTCGCAAGGGTAAGGCGTGAAATGCTGCACGCTGTACGGCTGCCCAGCCATCCAGGGAAGAGCTCTGCCCTGGCACCACAGCTTGCTTGCAAGGGCAGATTAAAGCTTTGCGTTTAATCTCTCTCTTCAAAACTTTCTCACCCACATCCCTTCCTAACTCAGCTCCACCTGGGCAGCCCTTTTCTGCTCCACCCTTAGCACCCCATGGCCGCCTTTAAGAGCAGGCAGAGGGGAAAGCTGAGCCTCCTGGAGACAGAGAGGCTGTGCCAGGTGAGATGCTGTGAGGTACAGGGAACAGCTGGTGCCTGGTGCTGCAGCAAGTGTGTGTGCTGTCCCCTGGGCTGCATGGCTGGCCCTTCCAGATGTGGGTTTGCTCAAGGGCTGGTGAAAAGCAAGAGCTCGTCAGGGAGGTGGCTCAGCTGAGGTGGCTTGACTGGTCCAGCTATGTCTGGCGGCACTTCTGTGTACAGGTGAGGGGTGAAGGGTGTTGCACCATCCCATATTCATCGCCTAGCAGGACCCAGATGCTGCTTTCTCCATGTCCCTGCTGTAGGCCTGCCTGGACATTTGAATGCTGGCACTTGCCCTAGGGATGTGGCTTTTTTGCCTCCTCTCCTTGGTCTTGCATCCTAGCTGTGCCCTGTCTGTTTGGGAAAAATCCTGCCAAACCCCAGTACCCACTCCTGCAGAGAACAGCACAGCAGGTGGAAGAGATGTGAGAAGTGGTGCAGGGACTGCCCACACTGTTTCCCAATGAAAATGGGGTTTGTATGACTGCCCTGCGCTCTGGTTTGAGGAGTGGCCTCAAGGAGAAGCAGTTCCCTGGATGCGAGGTTTGCCTGTGTTATATCAGACAACAGACAGTCCCTTCCCCACCAAGGCTGTGGGAGGTGGGGAGCTTTGTCCCAGTCCAGCCAAATGACAGTCTGGGGCTGAGCCAGGGCCTCCAGGCACCTGCAGCTCCTCCCAGCAGAGCAAGCATCCTGCTATCTTAAGGAGGGCTTTCCAGCCAGATAAAGCCATGCAAGCAGCCTCTGTCCTGCAGCTTGGCCAAAGGGCTGGCAGGGTGTGCGTGGGACAGCTTTTGTGGGCTCTTTAGCTGGTGTTGACAGCAGAGGGTTTATGCTGGGATTGATGCAGGGTAACACCCTCTGGTTCTGCCAGCACCCATGCCTGCTGGAGCCTGTAAAAGGTTTTAACTTGAGACTGCTTTTTTTTCTCAGCTGTGTCTGTTGAAAGCTCCACTTCCTCTGGCTTGAAAAGCCCAGGAGCTGCTGATGTGACTCTATCCACGACCATTGCTGAAGCTGTGAGTGGGATGTTGAATCTGGATCCAGGGAAGGGACATAGTATCTTGCCCGTCCCCTTGAGGTGATGATGCCTGTGCAGATTTGTCAGGAGCAGCACCAGCCCAGGGAGAGCTGGAGGGTCCCCACACTCTCTTTGCATTGCAGGTGACTTTTTGACCTTCACCTGTGGTCAGGTGGGGGAAAGACCCATCCTTAGTGGTGTATGGGGATGGTCCTGGTTGTATCTCCTCTTGTGTGCTCATCTGATGTCCTGGGTCTGCTCCCTATGGTCTGGGCCTTCCCCTCTCCATGGGCCTGGAATTTGGGACTGGGGTCTGACTACATGGAGAGAGGGGGGTGAGCTGGAGTGGGTACAATCTGCAGAGAGCACAGGTATCCTTCAGGGAGCGCCTGGGGTGTGTTATCTCAAAAGCAAAGGGGTGCTCAGCAGGGACCTGCCTTATCGGAGAGCTGGTTGCTGTCTCTCCTCGCAGCCCTTTCTGCCCCAGGGCTGCTCTCTGTCACTTCTCTGCTCCGTAACAGCCGGAGGCAGGCGGAAATGGGAGCCCCTGTGCCTGGTCCCTGCCAGAGCACACTGCTTCGGAAGTGGGGGGGTATCTGGCTTGCAATTACTGTGCCTTTGGCTTGGCAGGCCTGAAAGTGTGAGTGATGGGGTCTGTGCAGAGCAGCCCCTGAGCCCTGGCGGGGTGGGAAGTGCTCATACCCATCAGCAGCTTCCCCAGCTGCCGGTGCTCTGCCGGATTGAGAGTGTGGGAGGGGAGCACCGGACAGCAACTTTGGGCTACTTGTAAAAACCCCAAATATTCACCTGGCTGGATGTCCACATTCAAAGCACAGTTTAGCCCTGCCCTTTAACAACCTCCCTCTCCCAGCTATGGCCGTGAGGAGAGGCAGAAGCTGCAACTCGCATCTCCCATTCCCCGCCATCCACCTTTCCCACTCTGCAGCCGCAGGTTGCTGTATGTGGTGAAGGGCTGGGGTGGCTGTTCAGCATCTCTCCAGGGCACCTGCTGCAGCCAGCCCTTCCCTCATGGAAGAGTTCAGGTAGGAAGAATAAAACAGAAGAATTCTGTGTTTGCATCTTAGCTGGTGTCAGCGGGACCAAGAAGGTCCAGGGAACTCTGACCTGGCGTGTCCTGCAAGTACAGCCTCTGACAGTGGATTGAAACCCTCCGTGCCTGTAGATAAACCATCAGCCACCTTGGGCATTTTGGGAAGGAGGATGCTGCCTTCCCCGCCCAAGGACGGAAGAGACAGAAATGAGTGATGCCAGCTCAACAGAGCTCACTTTAAACATGGAGAAGATCCAAAAGCACTGAGCCCATTAGCATGGTGTTCTCAGGAGTTGTGCAAGGCTCCAGCTCTCTCCCACTGCCAGCTTGCCCTGGCCTTGGGGAAGGAAGGGTTAAGCCTGTGGGGCTCAGCAAAACAAGCGCTCTCCGAAAAGTCAGCCAAGCTAGCCAAATGCCGGCCTCCCCTCTGCCCCCACCCTTATCCATCTCTCTTATCTGCCCTGGGCAAGAGCAGGGCATTTCCCCTCCTCCTCTGATGAGGACCAGAGCTGGCGACAGGCGGAAGCTGGTGCTAACAGCACAGGGCCCAAGGGAGGCCACGGCCGTGGTGTCCCAGCCGTGGGGCGGCCTCTGCGGCTGCAGGTCAGAGATGTGGAGGGGTGGTTTGATCCACCATGGGGCTGGATCCTCTGAGGGATTCCCTCTCCCTGTCTCTCACCCTGGGTACTCCAGCAGCACCTCGTTTCTGTAGCACGCACACAGTGACCCGCGGGGTCCCAGCCCCCTGGAGGGCTCACATCAAGGGGGTTATCAGCCCTGCAAGGGCTGAGTACCCTGTGGGCACTGATATCTGAGGGCACAGCAGCCCGGTTTGAGGTGGCTCGTGCAGCCCAGGCTCGCTGGGACACAGCTCTATCCATGCTGGGAGTGAAGGTGGAAGGAGGCGGGTGTGTTTCACCCAGTGGGGGCTGCAGTGGGAGCGAGGTGCCAGGGCATCTCTGGCAGCGTGTGAGCTCTGCCGACACGAGGCAGGCTTGGACGGGCTGTTTAATTAAATGTGAAGAGCTCTCACACTTCACAAGCTGCAGCCCTCACTGCAGCCTGAGCGATTCTGGGAAAGAGTCCTTTTATTAAAAGAGAGAGAGGCTGTGGCTCTGCCAGGCAGCCATCAAATGGCACATTTAATTGTCTCGGCTCGTTTAGCTGTCGCACAGGGAGGGCTGTGCTCTGAGCCCTTCAGCCTTCGGCGTGCAGCCTCCCCGGTGGGCACACGTGCTCCCTGCGTCCTGGGTGCTCCTGCTGCCCTCCGGGAGGGCTGGCAAGGAGTTCATGGGAGAGGAGCCTTCATCCAAGGTCAGCACTGGGGGCTGGCTCGGTGCTCTGATTGCCCAGCCTACTCCGGGCTGAGCACTGGGGTTCAAAAGGGCTCGGGAAAGCGTCTGGAGAGATGGGAGCCTTCTGGGGCCGTGGGAGCTGCCTGGAAGACACAGGGTAACTAAATGACAGCTTAAAAGTATCTTCTCGTTTATTCCCATGGCAGAAGACTTCTGGCTCTGAGGAGGACATCCTACCCTGGTTTCAGTGTGACAACCTCAGGGTATAAATCATGGGACAGGCTGGCAGTGGGTTAGGATAGTTGTGCTGCACCTTTCCTCCAGGAACTGCAGTCCTTGGAAATACCTTCTGGGCTCTGCACCATCCCAGCAGCAGAGAGCTGGCCTGCTCAGGGTGCACATGCAGGGAGAAAGGACTGCTGGGCGGTTTTGCTTTAAATCTGCTGGGTGATATGGAGAGGCTGAACTTGGGTTCAGCTGCTGGTGCTGAGCCCATCGTCCTGGAGGAGAGGCTGTTCGGCTGAGTGATGGAAGATGCCCCTGGAGGGGGAGTCACAGCCCTTCCCGTGGCTGTGCGGGAGCAGCCATGCCAAAAAGGACCATTTGCAGGGGAGAGGGGGAAGAAGAAAAAGATCAAGAGGGGGAGGAAATACAGGCTTTTATCAAAACCTCCTACTTCAAAGCTGTCCAGCTGAAGTGCTCCCCTTTGGTTTAATTTGAAGTGATGTTTCCTTCAGCAACTGCAGCTAAATGGTATCAAGCCACGCTGAAATGGCTGGAAAGCCTGGAAAGGCACTGTTTGGGAATGGCTCGAGGCAGACCTTCCCATTAGGGTCAGCCTTGAAGGCCTTTCCATAGGGATGAAAACTGCCAATGCTGGCATTTCTCATCCCTCAGCTCCTAGCATGGGATAAAATCCAAACCCTTTTGGGAACGGGAGCAGGGCAGTTTCTCATCCTGGGTGCCTGGGGTGGCTCTACCCCTCTGAACTGGCTGCAGTGTCTGCGCCCTTGAGCAAGGGGAAGGCAGGAGCTGGAGGCGTGGGTGCTGCTCTGCCCTGAGGAAACAGGGCTTGTGGTTTCCAGCCTGCAGCCTCCCTGAAGATGCTTTGGCAGCCCCTGCACACAGGTGAGAGCTAAAGCAGATTTCAGGGGGTAGCAGGAGAAGGGGCATGAATCCATCTTCCTGACCTCCAAACCCTCTTGGAGTGGGAGAGGAAGGCCACTGCTCCCAGTGCCTGTGGAATTTCTGTGTGGGGGCAGTGGGGAAAAACAGCAACAGTGGGGCACGTGCTGCCCTGTCACAGCATCCCTTAACTACTAAAAAGACTGCCTGGGAGGCAAAGCAGCTGGCTTTTCCTGGGAAAGACCAATGTTCTCCTGTCTGCTGCATAGGAACTGATTTTCCCCAGCTGGCTGGAAAGAAGCTACTTTGAAGGCAGCTGTGTCCTGTTCCTGCTGGGGGCAGCAGGGCTGGGTACCCCCTGGGCAGTGGGTCTGGTCACTGGGAGGACAAAGGTGATCAAAACAGGCCAGCTGCTCTGTAGAGAGGGAGAGGGACGTGTCCTGGGAAACAGAAAGGTCATGGTCATCTCTTTAACCTCCAGAGGCCAAAACAAGGTTTTAATGGCAATGACTGTGCTGGCACTAAAGCCACTGACCAGGAAGGAAAGTGAAGGACAAGTCAGCTCTCACTGCACATGAAGAAGGGATGCTCAGAGATGTCTGTCTGCTGGGGACTGCTCATTACAGCATCTGCAAACCTTCTTCCACCCAAAAGACTCAAGTGTTTTTCCAGCCAGGGGCTGCTTTAGGGAACAGGGCTTCAGGGACCAGTGATAGTGGCAGAGCTGGGACCCTGATCCCAGATTTTCTTAAAGTAAATCTCAAGGGGGTGATGCTCCGTATGTTTGTGCTTGCAGTGATGGGAGCTCTGTGGAGCAGAAGGCAGCTGACCATGTGATCTTTCTCATGCTTTCCTTGATATTTGGGAAAAGGTCTCTGCCAATCTTGAGTGAAGTTTCGAAGCTGCACGAAGCAGTGAGGAGGAAAAAAATCCTTCCACGAGAGTGGGGTGGAAGGAGCGGTAATTTCTCTTCTCCCAGTTCAGCAACCCCACGTCCCCCACAGCAGATCCATTCCAGCACTGGTGTGGTTGCTGCTTTCTCGACTCTCCCTCCTCCTCGCCCCCTCCTCTCCCTCCCCCCAGCTCCACTCCACGTGCTCCCAGCTGCTCTAGGATGATACAGGCAGGCGCAGAGTTCATGGGAGCCGTACCTGTGCTTTGTCTTCATCTGTCACCCCTCCTGACAGTCAGATCCATCTTAAACTGGGAGCGAGAGGGGAAGAGAGGGAAGCAATAATTAACCTCTGTGCAGGCCGCTCCCGAAATGCTGCAGTCTGGTGATGCACGAGGAGACATCCCTGACACTTTTATTGCTACTCCAGCACCGTTCTGCATCTGTAGGAGGTGATTTGGCCGGGCTGGGATACCCGAGACTTTCATTATGGTTGAAGAGCTGCTGGCACCTGCAGCCTTTCTTTTCTGGGTGCATTAGTGAGGGCTCCCCACCACCCTTGCTGATGAAGCTGGAGGGCAAAACTCATTTGGGGTGTTTGCAGGCTGAGCAGGGGTTTTCATGGCTCAGTCCTTGGGGTGGGTGCAATGTGTGTGTTGGGTTTAGGAGCTGAAGTTGTTTCTCGTGTGGGTGCAGTACACGTGTGCAGAAGCAGACCTGGTGTCATTCCAGCCCCAGGGTGAGCTGCCAGGATGTGCCTGACATCTAGGGTGGGACCACAGGTGCTATGGAGCCTGTGACAGATCACTGGTGGCAACCTTGTCCCACACCTGAAAGTTTTCTTGATGGGGATATGAAGTGGGGAGAGGGGCTGCACGTTTTTGGGCCCCCTTGTGATGCTGTGGTGGACCATAATGCCATCTTGGCAAGGGATAGTGCTAAACATCCCCCTGGTCCCTGCAGCCTCCTGCCATGGGTGCTTGTGTCTGTCCTGGCCCTCTTGGGGTCAAGTGACCTCCCAGCATTGCTGGGACAGCAGTGACACTGCACAGCTGACAAATGCCAGCCACGCACCTGCCTGATCAGGGCCTCGTGGCAAAGGAGCCCTGCAAGTAAAGCAGCATCAGTGGCCAAGCTCCGTGAGATGCAAAGACAACAGCTGTTGCTGTAAACCCAGTGGAGCCTGTGGACAAACACAGCCTGACCCCGCAGGGAAATCTGGAAAACCCATCCAGGGGTTGGTGTCTGGCTTGGCTCTTCTGCGGGATTGCTGGGCTGTCGGTCGGAGCAGTGACTGCGTTTCATTACATGCTGGTGCCCGTTCAGCAGATGTTGCAACCTCGTCTCATAGGAGAGCAAGGAAAGCCTTAGTGCCAAAAGCACCTGGCAGTCAGACCTTGAGTTGTGCTGATCCAAAGTGGGGCAGGCTGGTGATGCATCAAACTCCTGGTCCTTCATGTGGGTGTGCAGAGGCTGGGGAAGGATGGGACAGCACTGACCAGAGCTGGGAACTGGGTGTGGGTCCAGATCCTGGTTCAAGATGTGCTGTTGTGCAGTGTCCTGGACATGGAAGGTGCTGCGTGTGGGGAGGGGAGCTGAAAGAACTCCTTGGGATGTGTCTTTGGGATAGCACCGGCATGTCCTGTTCGCCCATGAGATGGGTTACAGCCGCTGTTTCTCCCCAAAAACAGTCCCAAGCAACCAAGGACTGTGAGCAGTGGGAAGCTGGTATCAGGTCCCACTGCTGTTCCCAGGGTCTGCAGAAAGAGGCAGCCACCCAAGGGCTGTGAGCCTGCTCCGTTGGAGGGTCAATGGGACCGTTCAAACGAAGAGAAAAGCACTTAAAAATAAGATCCATTTTGTTTTTCATTTGTTTTAGCAGTGAGAGGGGCTGAAACAAGCCTTTCCACTAAGATCAGAGGTGGCTTAACCAGCTCTAGGGATCTGCAGAGCAAACTGGGATCCTTTGCCTTGTGTTTTTGTCATGGCGATTCTTTATGCAAACCCAAGTTAGAGTGTCAGTGTTTTTAGACAGGCTGATACGATCTGTTCAGAGTAATTTCTGAAGAAACTTCAGAGGATCCTGGCATCTCTTCTAGCCTTGAATTTTCAAGTTGCAGCCTTGGTCCTGGCAGATTACCTACTCCAAGTCCTGGCACATGTCTTAGAAACTGTCAGCCCCATCAGCGTCCCCAGACTGTTTCTAAGGGGTCTGTGCAAAGCCATCAAGAAAGGCAGAGGTGACTTCTTCCATCTGGGGCAAATTCCTAATGGAAGACACTCTGCTCTAAAGAAAATATAGCATTTGCATGTAAGAAGGTGTTGTTTGTATCAGCTGGAAATGGGGAAACTGAGGCAAAGAGGATGAGACTGACTTTCCCAGCTGAGGGAAGGACCTGGTAGCAAGCCCAGAGACAACTCAAAAGTCTTGTAAGTCTTCCCTCTTCCAGCTGCAAAAGCATCCCTTGGGACACAGGTCAGCACACTGAAGAAAACCAGTCCCAAACTTTCTGGCTCAGCCTTCAGGGGGAATTTGCCAGGGGCAGGGGGGGAAATGCTCCTGAGCACCTGAAATGTCCGAACCGGCTGCACATGAGGCCGTGCACGAGTGCTGCCAGCTCCCTGGCTTCTAAGGAGTGGGAAGACTCGGCCTTTCCCTGCACAGATGGGGGTTTAATCAGGCACAGTTCAAGCACATGGGTGTTCAGCACTAATCCAATTTCCCTCCATTCATTAGGGTGGTTATTCATCACTCGGGAATGATGAAAGGCTGCGAGCCCATGTGGATGCTGAGGAGCGGCAGCACTGCTCCATGCGGGCATGGGACCATGAGCTCCTTCCTTGCTGCTGAGCCTGACTGTGGGTAGGGATGGCAGGTGAGCTGCTGGGGGATCTCAATCCCTTCACAACACCAAATTGCAAGCCAGGCTTGCTACACCAAGCTCTGGGGATCTCAGGCTTGTCCAGCAGTGGTATGAGAAACTGGCTGAAGCACGGGTTGATACATGCAGACAAGGAGCTGCTGAGTTGGGAGAGGATCTGAAGTGATAGAAACTTGTGGCCCTGCTGTGCTCCACCAGACCCTTGCATTGCTCCTGATGGTTAAGTGGACAGTAAACTGGCAGGGCAAAGCCCATCTCCCAGTGCTCAGTGATCCCACAAAACAGAAGGTTTAACAAGCTGGTCCCAGTCCAAGCTGAAGAAAGGCCACGGTCTGTGAGAGCAGAGCTGTGGGGAGTGGGTGAAGGAGTGGCCATCTCTCCAGGCTGGTCAGAGCTCAGCTACAGCACCAGCTGGAATGGCCACTGGTGAGGCTGTGCAGGGAAGGCAGCTGCCTGGGGTGCACGTTTGCTTCTTCCAAGGGTCTGCTGGTGGTGCCTGGGTAGACAGGTCAGGAGGCTGCCAGAGCATGTCATGGCTATGCTCTGGGACCCTGGAACCCAAGAAAAAGACAAGACATGTGTTCCCCTCTGTTCCTTTCCCCCATATGTGAAGTTCATCACCTTTGCTTTCCAGACAAACACCAAAATTTGCACAAATGTCTAAGATATTCCCTTTCAATTCCCAACTCCTGTCATCAGTGTGAATATTCCGGCCATTAAAGGCAAAAAAAGTAAATTATCCTCCATGGTTGGTGTAAATTTTGGTGTGGTGTCAGTGAAAGGGGCTCAAAGCACGGAGGAATCAAAGGCTGTTGAGTGGATGCAAGTGTGAGTGTTTTCCTGCTGCATTTATTCCCCAGTGTGAGTAAAGGGTCCTTGCAGCGTGGCTCACAGGGGTGAGAGTTATTGCCCTGCCCCAGGGGGCTAAAGAGGAACTACCAATTAGTGGCTGGAGAGATACTGGGTAATTCTGGTTATCATGAGGTGTCTGGGGACCTCTGGGTCATCGCCATGGGGCACCTGGGCTGTGAGCAGGTATTTAACCACGTTCTGGAGTGAACCAAACTGGCTCTCACATCCTGGATGGGGTCTGGTCCTGCAGAGCCACTTGAGGGTCTCAGCGCAGAGCACAGGAGAGGCAAGGGGTAAAAGCTGCTTTCCACTCATGGAGCTGAGCTCCCAAGCCTCTGGCCAGTCTGTCTGTCCGTCCTGTGCCCTCCTTGGCTGGGAGCTGGGTATTAAGGCATCTGAGAAGCTGTGCTCCTCTCAGCCTAGAAGGTGAACCAACCTTTGGGGACCTGAAATCACCCCCAGGCTGCTTGTTGGCATGGGGGCTCCTTGGCCTCTTCACTTGGCCATTTCCTTTCCTCTGTGTGATTTCTCCTCCAAAGCACTGACCCCTCGGTCCCACCACCTGAACCCCTCATTCACTGAATCTCCAGCTCATGGCATCTTCCAAAACCTCCCTGGCATCCCTGCAGCCCCCTGCCCTCTCTGAGCCCCTCTCCCCTCCTTGCAGCACCCCACTTCCCAAACCCTGGCTGAGCAGCAAGGCACTAACTGTGGCACCCCTCTACCTTCTGAAAGGGGCGGGTGGTTGTGTTTGATGGGGGTAATCCATCTCCATCACTGTAATGACCGTTCCCATTAATCGGCCATAAACTAATAAAGTAAGCACTTTCCCCTCCACACCCCCCCCCAGCTTCATTAAGTCTTTAGTACATTAATATGTCTTACTTAGTGTCTGCTTTGGCCTCTGGTTTTGTGGTTGGGTTTGGGGTTTTTAGTTTGTTTTGGGGTTTGGGATTTTTGTTTTGTTGTTTGTTTTTTTTTAAATTTTTTCCTGTGGGTAGCATGGGTTTACTTGCTGATGTTATTCCCTGCAGCCCCGAGGAAGCTTTGACAGCCCAGGTCATCCTTACATCAGCAGGAACATCATGTGTGCTGATGAGCCGAGAAGAAAGGGACAGGGACAGGGATTGGGGCGGGGGAAGGAGGGAGGGAGGGAGGAATAAAAGATCCCGTACACCTCCAAATTAAATTTGTGATGCCTGGCATCAGATGGGCCCGCAGCCAGAGATTAATTCGACTGATCAAGTTATAAAGAGCGCTGAGGCAGGTAATCAATCTTGGAGCTGTCAGGCGAATAGGCAGCAGTATTAACCTGGCAGGACTTGCACACACATACACACGCACACACGCTGAAGCCTTTTTAATTCCTTTCACATTGACTATTATTTCCCAGGCCTGTTTATTTTGGAAGGGCTGGGGGGGGTGGGGGGTAGTGGTGCTTTGCTCTCTCTCCTCCTCCATCCTTGGCAGCAATAGCCCCATTCAAGCCGAGGATCGTTCTCCCCCTCGTGCACCCACCACCTCTATGTGCAAAGGGGAAGCCCTTGGACATGGAGTTAGAAGGCTTTAGCATCAGTTTTCCAACTGGATTTTCTGGTGGATACTGAGAACATTCAGGCTGGGTTTCCTTCTCTTCCCAGGCTAGGGGTGACATTACTCTTCCCCACCAGCCCTCTGGCTGTGACTGATCCCAGGCTTGTGGTGCTCTGCCCAGGACACTCCCCAGGCATGGAGAGCCCCCATGTGTCTCTGGAGGTTCACAGAACCACTGTTCCACGCTGGGTCAGCTGCAGCCTGGGGCTTCTTGGAGCTGAGTCTGCAGAGCCCATAGTGGATGAAGGCCACGAGCTGTCTTTGGAGGCCTTCCTTAGCAATGGGGTGTAAGCAGATCCACAGTGGTGAGAGCTGGGCAGCTCCCTGCTTGATCTGAGGCTTGGGAGTAACAACCTTGCTGGCAGCAGAGGGGACTTCTGTCTGTATGGGCTGGAGACCCCTGTGCTGGCCAGGTGCTGGGCAGAGACCTTATCTGGCCAGCCTCAGAGCTGGATGGGGCAGGTCCTACAGACTCAGCATTGGACCTGCTCCATGGAGAGGAGACTTGCAGGCAAGAGCAGGGACAAGGCCAGCCAGGGACCTGGGAATAGGTTGTTTCAGGAGAGAGCTAAACTTGGGGCAATTGGAAAGATGACAGAAGAAGGAGTTTGGGGTGCTCAGCCAGCAGCCAGCACCATAAAGTGTCTGTGAGACCACCTGTGCCCCCATGGGGATTGTTGGCCATAAATATGGGCTCAGTTGCTGGCTGTTCATAGCAAACCACCCATGACATTAGGAGGCAGTGGGACATGAGCAGAGCAGGATGCAATCCCCTCTCTGGCTGGTACTCCTTCTTGGGTGATGCAGTCAAGGAGCAACGTCCTCATACAGAAGTCAACTGCTGACAGCATTTGACCAGGTCAAACACACAGTGCCCCATCTGGCATCCTCCAGGACCTGGAGGAGACCTGGGCAGGTGAACCAGTTTGTATTGATGCTGAATGCTGAGCATGGCTCAGGTGGATGGGACTGGGAGCTGGCTCTGCAGGGACCTGCTCCTGGTGGCCCTGCAGACCCTGTCTGAGCGTGAGTGCTTGTTTACTGAAAAGGCTCAGGTACAAGTTGTCCCCGTACCGCAGCTCTGCCGGTTGACCCAGCTGGCAAAGGAACAAGAGGCCTCGCTGAGCCCCTGGGTTGGCAGCCCTTTGGCTCAGAGCTGTGCTGTCCCACGTCCAGGCAGGCTGGAATTTTGCAGTGGCCTGACAATACTTCCCAAGTGCCAAAGCTGCAAGCTGTCAGCATGACACAAGCAGGACACGTGACTCGGGGTGCTGGGAATGCTATGTCCTTTCCGGGATGTTCAAGTGGGTCCTTTCAGGCTGGAACAAACTGCGTGGGCAGCTGAGGGGTCTGAGAAATGCTCTGTAGTGGGAGCTGTTGTCTTTGCAAGAGGAGTTTCTTTCCATGCAAGGTGCCCCGGTTAAATATTTCAAAATCCTTTTGCTCCCACAGTTTTCCTGTGCATGCCCTTCAGAGCCTGTCAGTCAGGCTGCAATGGCCCTGCTGAGAGCCAGGGCATCCAGCAGGGCTGCAGCTTGCAGCCAGCTCCTGCACCTCTGCATCCAGCACGCGTGTTTGTGCAAGGGCTGTGCTCAGGGCTGAGGGGGGGCACTCTCCTCTAGGGTGCTTGGAGTCGGTCCCCAAAAGGGACAGAGTTTGGGGAAGGGCTGCTGGATGATGCACTCAGCGCCAGCACCCATCCTCTGTGTCCCTCCCTCTCTAAAGGATGGATGCTGTGTGCCCCAGGGGTGTCCCCATCCTCCCTCATGTCCCCCATAAAGCAGAACAGGGGTGCTGGTGCTGCTCCTCTGTCTGTGCTGGGCAGGTCTCCTCTTCCCTCTGTTCAGAACAAGTAGCTGTAGCCATTCCCCCACCCCCTGTCCCAGCGGCCCCATTCCTGCCATCCTGCGGTGCCCTGATTGATGCCATGGCCCCTTCCACCAGATTCACCAGCAAACACCTGTATCCTCTGCAGCCTGTGCCAACCCCACCAGCTCACAGGGCTGCAGGCAAGAGGGCTTCCTTCTGGTGCCAAACCACTCCTGCGCAGCTCATGCCAGCAGATTTTGGAGCTGTTTGGTGCCAACGTCTTCTCCAATTAATCTTCCTCCTCCCTGGCTCCCCTCCTCACTGGGCCACATCTTGGGGAGGATCCATCGATCTCGGAAGTGCCCAACAAAGCATCTGGAGCTCAGACTAGACTGTGTTCCCCAGCACCTTCTGCAGGTTGCTGGGTAGCAGCATGGATGTTGTCTTCATATTTGATGGTATTACTAACATGAGGGGGGGTGAGGGGGAAGTAAGCACTAATTGATCTGGTAATAAAGTTAATAGAAGCTTTTATGAGCTTGCCCATTAAGAATAATTAGTGAAGGGTGAGTGAGGGGAGGAGGTTGAAGGGAAATCCACCAAGGCTGGGATGGGCTTTCTTGGTGAGGATTTACAGCTGTTCCACCTCACACCCTCTGCCCTTGGCCTCCACCCCTAAACCCTCTTCTGTCCCTGTTGCCCAGGTCTTAAGCAGGTCTCAGTTCTCCAGCTGGAACTGGGGCAGCTGAAAGTACAAGTCGTACAAGCCTTGGTAGGTGTGAGGGTGAGACCTTCCCTGTCTGCGCCCAGACAAGATGGGGGTCCCATGAAAATTTAGCAGGGACCGCTGGAGAGGGTGGTGGACTTCTTCCAAAGATCTTCCAGCAGAAGGTGAGCATCAGTTCTTGCCAGGCTTTTCAGGGATGCTGGGACTGCTCTGGCTCAGAGGCTGGCTCGGCAGGAGCAGCATCCCTGTGCCAAGCTGCAGACACTTCGGACTGTCCAAGTCGGGAAGGGTCATGGGGCATTGTGGGCTGGAGACAGGATGGCTGAGCTCTGGCATGGGGAGAGAACTCCACCTCCAAGCCCTTGGTAAACACAATTGTGAAAAGCACCTCCGTGGGGTCAGGGGTTAACACAGACAGGGCTGCTACTACAAATGGCAGGGAAAACAGGTGGGGTTTCAGTGGCTGATAACAGGATGTAGCAGGGACAGGTTGGGCTGTGAGCTGGCAGAGGCAGGATCAGCCTGGCTGCAGGACAAGGGGCTCCGAGGTATCTGGGGGTGATGGAGAATAAGTCCTCTGCACCTTCCCTACTCATGGGACTGCAGGCCGTGTGGCACAGTTCCTGAACTCTTGGAGACACTGTCCCCTGCTTTCCCCACCTTGTGGAGCTCGTAGCGTGTTCTTGGCTTGGTGGATGCTGCCAGCACTGAGCGGCATTCCAGGGAGCTGGGCGATGCCAAAAAAACAAGGAGTTCAGAGGATGAGTGTGATGCTGCAGCTCTGTCTACAGCAATCAGCCTGGTACCCCAGGTTTGTGCTGCCTGTGAGCTGCCCCAGTGTGGGACAAAGCATCCCTGGCTCCCAGCAGCTCGGCCTGCTCCCAGCCCATCCATGTGCAACCAGCTGGGACATGCAACCGGAGCGGGGCTGCGGGGCAGGCGGATGTGGGGCTGCTTTGAGTGGCAGGTGGATTTTGCTGCAGGCACTGAAAAGCAGACACCAGGCAGTGGGGCTGGACTGGCTCCCCCCCACCACTGCACGGCAGCTCTCCCTGGCACTCTCCCCCAGCCCAGACTCTTACACATCCCCCTGACCTGGGCTCTGCAGCTCGGCTCTGTCTCTCTCTGCCCATCCCTTGAGTACCCTGTGCATGCAGAGCCATGCCCACGGGTCTCTGGGCAGCCAAACCCGGACATGGCATTTATTTCTGTCCTGCCTGTGTCACATAAAGGGTGGCTTCACCCTCATGCAAGGGTTGTGGCAGCCCTGAGACCGCCAGCCATAGGGAGAGAGGGGCTGGCTTCTCCCACCAGTGGGATGCAGGATGGAGCTGGTGCCCAGGCTGAGTATGGGGGACATGGCAGGAGCAACCTGGAGCACCCAAGCTGGCTGAGGGCTGGCTGCATGCAGCACCCACGGGAGGATAAAGCCTGCCTGCCCTGGTGCCCCCCCGGCTGACACAGCAGGCGTCGCTGTCTGTGTTTGTTTGCTTTGAGAAAAGGAGTGAAACCAGACCCAGCCACGCTGCTGTTTGTGGCAGGGCCCTGACTCAGACACAGAGTACATGGTAAACAGAGGCGGGATGCCAGGGCTCACTGGAGAGGCCCTGTCCCTCCTCAGAGTGCCTCGGCCATGCGGAAGAATCTCCGCACCACTTCTCAGGGCGTCCATCTCTGTCCATCCTACTCCCACCTGCAGCCCTTCAGTGTCCTGTCTGGAGCAGAGAACAACATTTTTTTGTGATTTTGTAGCATTGCCATGTGATGTGTTGGGTACCAACATGGGAATGGGGACCAGGCTGATGGTGTGACCCAGCAGAGTTCCTTGGACTCCCCTGCCACTTCAGCCTATGTGACTGGCAGTGTGTCCCTGTGAGGAGATCAGTGACATCTTAAAAGCTGCTGCAACACTAGCCGGTGGCTTAGAAACACCCATATGCTCTGCCAAGCCCTGGGGAGGGCAGCCAGGGCCAGCAGGCTCCAAATATTGATCATGGCCAGCATGTTCATAGAACATCTTTCAAGCCCTGCCATCGTGGATAGCCATGGCCAGATGTCCCTGGTTTCAATACCCCCTGAGTAGAAAGAAGTGGTACCTGTTCCTTGGAGCCCAAATAGCTGAAAGCACCCCCCTGTGTTACCCATGGGTGACAGAGCCACCCACTGACACAGCAGACAGGGCATGTCCTGTGTGACCATGAGTCACCTCTGCACAGGGGTGACACCCTTTCTCCCCTGTGAATACAGGCTGACTAATGGGGCTTGGGACCCTTAGTGGTAACTGAGAGCAGTGATTTACATTTAATTAGCCAAATGAATATGAAAATAGACTCTGCCCAAGAGCCTGCTAATAACTTTCTGTGTTAATGGCTTGGGCTAATGGAACTCGTCCCTGGAAGATCACTGTGCTGTGCAGCGAGACGAGGGCCCAGCCGGGCTGCAGGGGGAAGTGGGGTCGGCCATGCCAGTAAACAGGGAAAGGTGACTATGGCCTCTCCCCTTCTTTTCAATGGGTGCCACAGGTCTGATGCTATCCAGGCTCTAAAACACGTGGTTACCACATGGATACAACTCAATGGTGGCTTTCCTGGTCCTAAATTTAGTGTCGCATTGATTAGTAAACCTAGACCTGAATAAGGAGGCATTTTGTTGTTGAAGGCCACGATACAAGTGGAAGGAGTCTGGTATAACTATAGCAGAGAGATCAAACAGCAAAAACCAGTCAGTGTGCAGAGCCAGCTCAGGACCTGGATTCAAATCCCATCATATCAGACACCTGTGATCTTGGCTACACCCCCCCAGAACTCTCCCTCTTTGCACCCCCCAGCAGATGCAGAAGCATCTCTGTCAGGCTGCTGCTGTTGGAAGTAAATCAGGTGGTATTCAAGGGGCACAGGGCGAGCCTGCCTGGCAACAAGTGCAGCCCTGGACAGGGTGAAAAGGGCATTTGGAGTCAGCGGTTATCAAAGAAGTAAAATAACATTCCGCTTGTTAATTAATTAATGTCAGTGAATTGTTAGTCAGCTAATTAATGTTAATCAAGTCAGACGTTGCACTTTCAAAAAATTTATTTCCAAAATAACTTGTGCCCACCAAGCTAGTCCTCTCCCACAGCTTCAGAGGGCTGGTCTGACAAACCTGCAGACTTGTGTGATGGATGTGACTTAAGAACCAGCTTTGATGGCTTTGCAGCGAATCACAAAGGCACAGGGATGTCAGAGTGTGCCTGATTTGTGTGTGTTTGGTTCCTTAACCTGTCTGAACCCCACTAAACCTGATTGAGGCTAATGTGAGGTGGATCCCCTCAAAATGTCTTACAGCGGCTTGGGGTCTCCCCAGTCAGTCTTGTCTCTGATTTCTTGCTGTCCAGGAGCCCCCCAGCATCTGTAATTGAATGTGAGGGCTTTTGTCCAGGGCTGCAGAGCTGCATTAATCACCTCAACCTGATAGAGCCAGGCTGATAGATTTTCCCAGCATGTGAAATAACTCATGTTAATCCTTGCTTATTGTTTTCTCTGTCTTGTACATGAATTATTCAGGATGATGCTGTGGGAAACTGAGGCAAGGAAAGCCATGAGAGAGTCCTGTGGTGGTCTTGGTCCCCCAGCAGGGAAAGCAGAGTGGGATGCAGTGTGGTTCTCCCTCTGGCCCTGGACACACCCAGTCGGCGGGAGGTGCTTGGCTGGGGTCTCCACACACACAGGGGCTGCTGGAAATTAATTGCACAGTTGACAGCCATGTGTTGAACTCTCTGGGCATCCCCACCTGGGCTTCTCAGGACAGGCTCTCCTCCCATCCGTCTTTGTGCTGGCTGCAGGGCTGTGTCCATCGTTGGCGCCGCATTTGTTTTGCTGTGGGTATTTTTCTTTAGCCCCAATTACACTCAGGCTTACACCAAAACAAACAAGCCCTGGGATGTGGAGGTACCTGGCTGGCTCAGACAGGCTGGTGCCACAGCTGGCCCCAGGGCTGATAAAGGACCTGCGGTGTCGCTGCGCTGGAGTCTGGGCTTGCAAAATGTGACATGGTTTTTCTTGACAATTAATCACTGGGGAGTGAGCAGCATCAATTAATGGGTAATTGGCCTGATTTTGGGTCAGGGTTTCCAGGCTGGACCCCTTTTGGCCCTCTCCCCACTACAAAAATGAGCATCCCCATCATGGCACCTGGATGCAAAGCCCTGAGGGACAAAGTGAACGAGGTGTGGGTTGATCCACCAGTGGTGGCAGCCAAGGGGTTATTTCCTTGGGCAAGTGGGAATATTAACAACAAACCCCAAGAGGTGGAAAAGGAACAGAGCTGGGATGAGGACATGACTGGCCCTGCACTCACAACTGCTGTCTGTGCCCCAGCCAGGCTGGCAGCACGTGTCCAGTCTGACCCATGGGGTGTTTTAGGACCCGGATTCTTCGGGGTGTTCAGTTCTGTGTTTGGCCCTGTGTGGGGTCAGAAGCAAGGGCTGCTGACTTAATATTTAGGGGTGAATTGAGGTGCCTCTAGCACCAGGAAATGCAAATGTTTCTGGTCCACACTTGCTTTAGGAAAGACTGCGGTGTGGTGTCTGCTTGAAACACTTAGTGGGGAAACTGAGGCACCAAAGCAGCTTTCCTATGACTGAAAACCCCAGATAAAACAGAGAACCTGTAGCCACTTGTGTGGCACAGGGGGCAGCTCCTGGGACATCCCCAGCCCTCTCCAGTGAAGCAGCCCCTTTGGAGGATGGAGTCTGCCAGGGGTGAGAGCCCTTCCCTTCAGCCAGGGACCACACCCCGCTGCAGTGGGGCTGCCCGGTGTCTCTGGTGATCAGCCCGGGAGCTCTGAAACAGGTCGGGGGTGGAGTACGGGATGGGAGAGTAATTTGATGCTCTGAGTGTCCAGAAGAGATCTTGCTAGAAATACCCATCTGACACTGCTTGAGATAAAGCAGGGGAGGTGGGTTCACTTTAGCTTATCGGGCACATTTCCTCTAGAGAGATCTCCATCAGCTCAGGGAGGAAACTACTGAATTTTTGTCTTTTGGTAACTTTTTTCCTTCTGAAATTTTTCGAGGGGAACAAAGACGGTCAGGGAAAAAATGTTTCACTTGGTCCTTACTTTGTTGGTGAGAAAGTTTTAGGTTGGAAAGTTTCTGTTACTGTTTTGTTTTATCACCAGGAAGTCAAAATTTTTTTTCCACAATTAAGATGAAGTAAAAAATACTGCCTGGAGAATGAGGTGGAAAACAAATTTTTAAGCTGAAGAAGAGCAAGTGACACGCTTGGAAAGCTGTATTTTTCATAATTATCCAATGGAGACAAAGTGAAGCACAAACATAATGTGGGAATTTCACATGCTACTTCAAAGCTAATTTAATGAAATTTCACGTTTCAGGGACAGAAGCAGCCGGTCAGAAAGCATTTGCAGATATCCCCATCCTCAGGACCCAATCTTCTGCCTTCTGCTCTGCCTCTGCACATGCTGGGGTGGTACAAAAGGACATCTTGGATGCCCTCATCCTGTGAAGACCCACAGGGGCTCTGCCTGGCCTCGCCTGCAGCGCGAATTGCTTCACTCCTTGTATCTGCTATCATCAGTCCTTGCTGGGCAGGCTTTGGGCTCTCAGAACTGCCCTGCACCCCCCAGTCTGCAGGAGAGGTGGCAACCAGCCTGATCCTCTTCCCCAGGGCCACATCCAGGCGCTGGGGCTCTCAGCAGGGACCTCTCCCCCAGGCCATCTTCTCTGGGGAGCCAGGCACCCTCATCTCCCCCACCTTCGAGCACCAGATGTGCAGGTAGTGGGGCACGTGAGCAGGACGCTGCAGGGCCAGGCAGGATTTCTGCTCACCTGGCACAAGCCCAAGGAGCTGTCGTCTCACCACTGCAATGCTGCTAAGCACCAGGCATCCAGCATCTCTGCCCCCAAACCCAGCAGCAGCTTCAGAGGATCCACCTGGCAAGCCACAAGCGTGAGCAAACACGTCCTGGTGCACCAGCGTCTCATAAAAACTTCTGCAAGGCTGTGAGAACACTAAATGCCAGTTTTGGTGCAGCATTGTGCAGGGACCAGATCCTGGGGAACACAGCCAGCCTTCAGGAGCTGGAAGTGCCTTCTTCCATTTGACTTTCCAGTTCCTTTTATCATGGATTTTGAAAATGTGCCACTCACTAATGTTTTGCAAGTGCCCTTTTGTGCCTTTGCTCTGGGAAATGCAGCCCTGGGACAATGCCCTCTCCATTGATATATGACAAACCACTTCAATTAATTTTCCTTCGAAGTTTTCAGCATTTTGCTGGTCTGATTCGGTGAAGAGACACTTCTCCAGCCTGCCAGATTTTCTTCTCTTATTTTCAGCTCTGTGTTAGCCTGTCCCAGTCATTGCTAAATATGAGCTTTGTGTTTGCTGGTAGTCAGGACATTTCCCCGTGGCCTTGGTACTCAGGACCATGATGGCCTCAGGGGTTCCTATGGGCAGTGGGCAGGGAAAACAGGCACTGGTCAGGCAGAGCAGCCTGGAGAGAGGTGTCAGCACTGCAGCCATTGCTGGGGCGTGAGCAGGGCTGGGATGCTGGGCCGATGGTGGCTTGGGCCCTTTGCCAGCCTGGCAGCAAGGTTAGGTCCTTGGGAAGTGAAGTTTCCAGGATGTCAGTGATCAGCAGTGCTGGGTGTGCAGCCAGGGTGCGTAGTGCGTTAAGGAGCTGATTGGGGTGGTGATGGATGGGCAAGGTGTTTGGGGCTCATTAATTTCCTGGCAGGATTCAGCTTGTCACATCCTGTAATGCAATCAAAGTGGGAACACGTCTCACTCAGGGAACACAAGGAGCACTCAGTCCAGAGGCAGAGCACAGCCTTGCAGCATCCTCCAGCTGACAAAAAATGCCACTGCTGTGGGAGTTCAGTCCTGCTAAATGCTGGGCATGGCTCAGCCTTGGCTCTGTAACCCTCAGCAGGGGCACTGCTCCCATTTGGCTGATTTCTCCTGGCTGCCCAGCAAAAAGTGGCTGTGTTAGGGCTTAGCCTTGTGCTGCCTTGAGACCCCACCATCCCTGGGTTGCAGGTGTCCTGGGAAGCCTCTGCCTTCTGGAAGTCTGGATTGGGTGAACCACAGACCACAGCACTGGCTGCGGTCATTCTTCCTTCCCCTCCTGTCACTGCATCCAACTGGGGGCTTGCTGGGATCTCAAGAGCAGGGTCTCAGTTGTTGGACAGGGGCAATTTCCCTGGTCCAGAGGTACTGTGGGTGCTGCCAGGCTTGCAGGAACCTGTGACAGGTTACAGCCAGCAATCCTGCAGCTGGAGGATGCTGTGGGCCAGGGCTGCAGTGGGAGGTCAGGACAGATGAGCTTGTGCTCCCTCCCGTCCTGAAACTCCCCAAATCCCCAGCCTCCTCTCCAAGAAGCTCTACTTCCTGTCATCCAAAGCACTGGGAGAGCACGGAAACCAAAAGATTTAAAAAAGGAAAAAGGCCCCCGTGGTGACAAACATGATCAGCATGGCTGTGAGCCAAGGCACCGCTCACCCACCCAGGGGACGAGCTCGGGGGGGACACACACAGCCCCTCCAGCCAAGCCTAGGGCAGGGGGGAGGTTGTTTTTCCGGCTGCAGCATTGTTCTGCAGAACCTGAATAAACACCCAGCCTGGGGCACCCAGGCAAAGGGCACGCTTCCCTCCCAGTGCCTGGAGTCCTCAAGGAAACCCGTTTTGTCTCTGCTTTTGGCTGACCCTTGGAAAACACCTCCACTCCTTGCAGTCAGCAGTGCCTGCACCAGCACCGTGAGGCCCTTGCTGATGGAGAGGGTGGGACAGGACTGTTCTCAGCTCCCGTGCAGACCTCTGGTACATGGTCTCCTCTGAGAGCATCAAGATCTCTCATCTGCTTCTTCAGAGCCTAAACCCAGCACACACATGTGGGTGTGCTTGAGAAGTACATTAATTTACCCTTTTAATATGAATAATATTCAGTTGTAATGATTTGATAACCATTTAGTTATTCATACAGCTTGTTTGCTACCATTGATTACTTTGGTTTGATGTTACTTGCAGGCAACAGGGAGCTGAGGTCAGGCTCAGCTGCACCACGGGGAGCTGCAGCATCCCGAATGAGGGAAGAGATGCTCAGTGGTGGCTGTCCTCAGGTGGCAAAGGGCTGGGAAAATGCCACTCTCTGGGCTCACGCAGGCAAGACAGGATTTGAAAGCTACTGGTTTTGTGGCCAGCTGCAGCTGGGGATCTGTGGCTGGCCTACTGATCTGTAGCTCTCTGGTTCTGGGGAATTTTCTGAGTCCACCCATTAGCCATCCTGGGGGGTCCAGGACATGGCTGGATTCCATCAGGCTCTCTTGTCCTGGGCATGCTAACAGCAGAGAGGGCACTGGCATCAGGGAGCTGGCTGTTTGTGCTGGGCATGGAGCCTGGAGCTGGCACATTCCCCAGCTCAGCACGGGGCTCTGGCTTTGCCTGATGAAGCTCTCGCAGGTGCAGCAGCATCTGATGGGCTCAGGACAGGACCTGAGTCACTCCGAGAGGGCAGTGGCACCAGGACACTGCAGTGTCCAGGGTCAATGCTGTTCTACAGGGCAGCAAAAACCAGCAAGCAGGAACTGCCAGGAGAGGTGTGATGTCAAGGATACAATTTTCCCGTGCCATTCATGATTTTCAGCCTAGGCATGTCAGTGCTTGGAAGCATGTGTGCCCCTCATTTCATCCGCTGCTGAATCAGGTCTTGCCCCTGTGTAGGAAAGAGCTGCTGCCTGCCCAGCCTGCTTTGCTGTGCAGCGCTGATATCACCCAGAGAAGGCAACACACTTCTCCATGGCACAGGAGTTAAGGAGAGCAGGCTCATGGCCAGGGAGCAGCTTAGGAGCCCATTTTGTGCCTATTATCCAAAGCACTGAAAGCGCTGCAGATGAACTAAGTGAGGGACTAAGTAAATAAAGGATTGACCTTCCACCCCAGGGGCCAGAGGGCAGCTACAAACTAGTGCTAATGTGAAATAGAGAGCCAAACTTTGCAGACTCTGGAGGAATTTACCCTGGAAGCATCAAAGAAGGCAAAGGACTCATGTGTCACCCTGTCTGCATCAACACGGGGGTGATGGCCCTGCCACCCAGAGGACCAAGCTCTGGCCAGCGGCTCGGGGAGGGACTCTGTGTCATTTCAAGGACTGAAGCAGAAAAGGTTTACAGAGAAATCCCTGACTTGGATGCCTGGGGCTGCTCGCCCTTTCAGCGTGATGCCCCGTGGGCAGCTCAGCACAAGCGATTTGCTGAGCATCCCCCAGTGTCCCGTGAAGGCACCGTGGAGCTGCTGGGTGCAGTGCAGGGGGATGGACCTGGGAGCTGGGGGTTTTATCTTAACCTGTGGGTGCTGGGACTGGGGACCACTGAGAATGCTTGGGATTTGCAGCACAGAGTTTTCAAAGGACTTCCTGAACAGGGGTCACAGCGAAATGTCTCAGGCTGGGCAGCCAGCATGCCCAGTTACTTTTGACCATATGCAAAGGGACACACGGAGGGTCACATGAGAGAGGCAGAAGACCACGAGGGGTGGACGGGTCAATAGGAGTTGGCAGATGGACATGGCCACTGGAGAGAGGAAAAAAGCAGCAGATAAAGGTGAGAGCTGGAGATCACCAGAGGAGAGCTCTGATTGGGATATTTTGACTGAGTTATTCCAGCTGAGAGAAACTGAACCAAGGGGTGGTTTTGTTACTGCTTTTCTTGCTCTTTTCTTGTCTCAGGGAAAGAGGTGAGGCTCTGCCCGTTATTAACAGCTTGAGATATGTGGGCTGGCACAGAGCACTTCTGATAAACCTACAGGGTCCCCAAATACTGCTAGTCGGGCACTAATTCATTCACAGGATCATGGCAATGTGCACAAATCTCTCTAGGCCTGTTGCATTATGAAAGCCTGTGAGTGATTTACAACCTGTTAGCGGGACCCCTAACTGATCTGTGTGCTATCTACAGAACAACTGGACCTTCTGGGCTGCTTTCAGCTCCATTTGCTATTTTAATCGGTGCCCAGAATTGCTCTTCCTCCCTTGCAACCGATGCCATAGTACTGTGCTTGCCTTTCCCTTGGTGCAAAAAAATAAAAAAAAAATTAACAAAAGAAAAATCCCCAATCCCCCAAAGCACCCTGTTAAGAACTTCCACATCTCATTGAGCTGTTATTAATAGAGGGATTGTCTGGTGTCACAGCACAGGCATAAAATACATTATCACATAATCTTATTTAGCAAACACTTGTGTCGCTTCGCCCTTGGTAATTGCATTTGGGAGATGCAATATTTATGAAAGGGGAGAAGGAAATGTCTTGACTCATCTCCTCTGAGCAGTAAAAGTCCTGGGAAAAAGGGGGGAAAACACGCTGGGGGTATGAAGGGGATGTCAAAACTGCCGTTTCCTTTGCAGTAGGTTCAGTGCCCTGTCAGAACTTCAGCTTTGCCACTGAGCTGCTCCTGGAACTGAGCGAGGCTGAGGAATGGATCCGGGTTTTGCACTAGGCTGTGTCGGACCTCACAGCTTTCCCAGCATCTCTCTGCAAATCCTGCTGCACCCTCACTCACTGCCTTGCATTAGCTCTTATTTCTGGTTGGACTTGAGAGGCTCTTCAGTGAGACTGCACTCGGGGCTCGGCTCAGCGGGAAGACAGATCAGGATTTCTCCTACGACTGAAATCCCCCCAACCAGCCCCGCATTTCTGTGTCAGACCCCACAGTCCGAGAGCAGGAGCTGAGGAGAGGAGTTTTGCCCGGGGTACAACATCCCGACCCGGGGAGCTCAGACCTGTGGGGACACCTTTTCCTCCATCTCTGAAGCCTCAGCTCCTACCACCTGCAGATTTGGGGGAAATTTGCAGCATAGAATGAGCTGCTGGAAGTTGTCCCTGTTTCCCAGGGCATGCTGTAGGGAGAGGAGAAAGCTGTCTTGGAAGATTATATAATGCCTCGGATAGCTCCATTCCATCGGAGCGCTGAAGTGTTTGTCCCCAGAAATCACAGCTCATTTCCCCACCTGCAACCGCCCACGTCCCTTCGTACCCCCAGTGTCCGTGGCTGACCTTGACCGGCCAGCGAGCCACTGTGGGCTCTTCTCGGGGCCCGGAAGCTCCCGCTCCGGAAGGTCGTGGAGGGAGCAGTAACACAAAACAGCGACTTTTCGCAAACCCCGACCGTGTCGGCACTGGCAATTCAAAGCCATTGGTGATGTGCAGGGAACAGGGAAACTGGTGTCGCCTACTCCCCTTGCCGACTTATGTTTACACACCGTGTTTAATGTTTGTTTTCTGTCGTGCTCTCTCTAAGCTGATTTTCGGGATTCCGCCTGGGTAACTAGAAACATCCGCCAAACCTTTGCGGTGGAGCCGCCTCTGACTTCTCCCCGTGGTCACTTGGTGAATCGAGAGGCTGTAGCGCTGGCTGTCACAACGAATTACAGGTGGAAAATACACTTAATACGAAAGTGAAAACTGAAAAGAATTGATTAAATTTACAAGTGTGGAGGTCGCTCTTTGCGTCAATGGCCGATCATGTTTAAATACGGATAATCCTTTGCGCTCCCCATCCCCGGGCATCGGTCCCCGGGCGGAGCTCGCTGGGTGTTTTACCCGCGGGGAACGGGTTGTGCCACGAGGGGAGGCTTAGGGTTTGGAAACCCCCATGATTTCCTATTTCTAGATCACTTCCCCGATTTTATGCCATGGCTAATACCTGTGCTGTAAACAGCAAGTGCTGCGGCAAAATTTTAAGCACCCGGACAGAATTTGTATGTATTCTTAAACTTCAGCAATGAGTTCAGGCGCAAAAATTAGTTAAATGGTGAGCAGAGTGGTCCTTCGCTAGGAAGCTTTCCCCTGCCAACTGTTAATTCCAAAAATCGCGTTTCAAAATGTCCTAAAATAAATGGTACAAAACTTCACAAATGTTAACGTCGGTTGCATACAATATGTAGAAGTCAAGGAAAAATCCTGAGGTCAAAAATTACTGAGTCATAATCCGTAGTGCTAGAGTTTGTCGGTACTTTTCTTTGGTACAAATATATTTTCTGTTTATTTACAGGTCAGATATTTCAGCCCGTATACGAATCACTTGTAAAAAGACAAGCGTAAGGAAAAGCTCCCGAACCTGTCAGAGTCCCTTGACATCGGGGATGGAAGGGACTCGCGGGCGGGGCAACGACTCGTCCCAGCAGCCGCCCACCTGTACGGCAGCTGCCTGGGGGGAACGGGGCAACCCCCCCCTGTCCGGCCCTCCTCTCCAAAGGCTAATGCAAACAGCAGCAAATTAGATTTAAGTTTACCCATTGGTTCTGCCATAATTTGTATTTGCTTTTTGCCTGCTAATTGACCTCGGGGAAGGGAAAAGAGGGAGGAAATAAACAAACAAACGCAAGGATTTACCGAGGAGGGTTTCGATGTTTTTAGAGCTAAGCCCGTAACAATGTTCGCAATAATTAAGACCATTATTATCGGATCTTCTCATTCATTAGTGAAAGCTACTCTGTTAGCGGAGCCGGCAGGGCGGGCCGCTTCCCGCCTGCCCGGCGTTGGGAGCTGCCTGCGCCCCTGCCCCCGAGGGCGGCTTTTAAGATGGGGGGGCCGCGGAGGGGAAAGACACAAATCTGTTGGCAAAACAGGACTTTGTCTGATGGGGAAAAGGCCTTAGGCTCGGGGCGGGTGGGAAACAAAGCGGCCGCCGCTTCCCCGGCGAGCGAACAAACAGGGCAGCTACCGGCAGCCCGGGGCCGGCGGCGGTGAGCAGCCCCCGTGGGTGCGGGGCACCCGCAGGATCGGGCCGTATCACGACTGCCATCCTCTGTGCCGCGACAGGCCTGGCTGTCGCCGGGGTCAGAGTTTCTCGGAGAGGGAGAGATCCACGGGGAGGAGGCGGAGGGGCGCGGGTGACCAGCCCACGTCTGCTCCCTTGCTGTCACGGAGAGTGTAATTAAACTGTGAGTTAATAACGGGGCAGAGCCCCCGGTGTCCCCCACTGCTGTCGATGCCCTCGGGGGTGGCGGCCAGACGCCGTTCATTACAGAGGGGCTGGTGCGGGGCGGGTGGCCAAGGGGACGGGGCTAATGGGATTACACGCATTTCTGCACGGTGGAGAGAGGGGCTGGTGCCGCAGGACCAATAATTTATTGGCAGATGCTCCTCCGGCAACCGGCGACATTGAATATTCATGGGGCGCCGCCGGGCACGGCGGGGCCCATCGGCCACCACCCCATTTCCTCCCCTCCCGCGGGGTACCCCCGCCTGGGGAGGGTCCGTAAGGACCAGAGACCCCCGGCCTGTTGCATGGAGCTGGTCAGTCCCAGGGCAACGAGAGGCGGGAGGCAGAGGGAAGGTGCGGGTCCCTTCGGGACTCCACGGCACCCGCGCTGCTTGCGCCCACAGGTGCGATGAGTTGTGACCCTGCTCTTCCCTCTGCTGAACCCACTTTCTCCAGGAAGCCAGCGGCTACAGGGGGGCGAAGGGGCAGTTCGCGGACTGCTCTAAATACTTATTTTTGGTAGATAACTACTACCCCGGGAGATGTCGTTGACAGAGCGCGGAGCCGGCCCCACCGCTCCTTCCCCGCCGTATTAGCTCGTAGCCCCTTGGTCGTTTGTAACTATAAAGGGGAGAAATATCTTTGCGGGCGAAGTTCGTGCGATGCTGCTGCTCCCGCTGCGCCGGGCACTTTATACTCATTAAGTGCAGCGGCGCTAAGTCATTACTGTAATAAGGAGTTATGCTGAATGCACGGGGCCACGTTTCCAAAGCCATAAATTACAACTGTCAGTGCGTATTCGAGGGATCAACAGAGCTGGGAGTAATTATTTACAGCGTGCTTTATAGAGCAATTAAAAATTCCCCAAATGGTGTTAATTGCTTTTAACGCTCAGGAAGGGCAGGCCACTCTTCCCGCGGACCCTGAGCCGGGGAAAAGCCGCCGCCGTCCGTGCGGGCTCGGGCTCGGGCTCGGGCTCGGGCTCGGGCTCGGTGGGAACTGCGGAAAACGAGATTTCTCGTTGGGAAGCCCAGACCCCCCGGAAACCCGGCTCCTTGGTGCGGGGGCCGTCCTGCTTCGCTATCGGCGTCTGTCGCGACACTTGCGGCATAACTCAGTGCGGATGGCAGCTCTAAGGGATAGAGCCCCGATGGCAGCGGACACCGCGGTCCCCGGTCCAAGGAGAGGCGAGGGACTCCCGACGGGGCCGTCTCGGCCCCGGAGCTCTCCCGCCAGCCCCCGTGAGCAGCCCGGGCCCGCACGGCCCCGCCTGGGCACCACCGCCTTCGCCGTAATGGATTTCACAGGGGCCGCGACGGGAGAGAAAGAGCTGCGGGGGGTGATGGACGTGCAGAAGGATGGATAATAGCCGAGCTGGGGGAGGCCCCGGAGCAACGAAGCGAGGGAGGGAAGGAGTCGGGGTGCACCCTTCTGCTGAGAGAGCGTTTGTCGCCGCTCACGTGCCCGCGGCAGTGTCGCTCACTCTCCTTTCAGCAGCATTGAGAATTTTATAGATTCCAGAAAGCACTGCTCCAAGTCCGATTTTCGGACCGAGCCCGATGGGCTTTGCTGGGATGTTGCCAAGGTCCCAGACACACCACTTTTGTCCCTGGTCCCCTCAGGAGGGCTTGTATTTCGCAGCGGTGTCCCGGCCAGCAGCTGCGAGGCAGAGAGGCAGCTTGCGATGCCAAACTCCCGGGAGCCCCGAGCTGCAGAGGAGCTCAGGGGCCAAGGGGAGCCCTGGCAAGCCAGCAAGGCAGAAGACAAGGGGAGTGGAGGGTGGAGGTCAGGCCCTGGCTGGGCTGCTCCTCTCTGCTAGCAGGAGGCAGATGCACACGATCAATGAGAGAACCTGAGAAAGGATCCCTGGGCACTTCGTGGGGAGAGAGAGTCTTATGCATCAGGGAGAGCCCTCAGCTCAATTGTAATTTCCTAGCACGGGTATACTGGGCCCTCAGCCCTCATCTGGGGCAGGACTGAAGCACCATTTTGGAAATGAGCTTGTCCCAGCAGCTGTTTGGGGTAGGTGAAGGGGGACAAAAGTTTCAAGGCTGGCAGGAATATGTGTAGTGGCTGTGGATACTTGAAGGAGCTGAGATGCTCTGGAGAAGTGCAGTCCAAGGACATTGGGCTTCCTTAATGTATGAATTTTGCAGCAACGTAGTGCACATGTCAGCTCCTGCATTGGAGGCTTTTGTCTACCCCCAAGGAGGTCTGATCCACCTTATTGGTGTTTCTGGCAAAGTAGGATTTCTCTGTACAGAAGAGAGACCCTACAGTCCTAAGAAGCAGTTTGGGCAAACATCTGGGAATGTCTGTCTCCCTGGGCTCTGCCTAGAGTATGATATCTGGATTATTTTTTTCAGGGCCTGACAGTGAGAGTCCTAGCAAGGAGGGACAAATCCAGCCCTCAGCAAATGGGAGCATACTGACTGGGGATAAGGCAGATACAGCTGGGCTGGGGTGCCTCTGGCCCCCACCCCAGGAATCCATTTGTAGGATCATTGGATGCACCTCAAAGTGGGTGCTGATCCTCGTAAACTCTGCTGTTGGGATGTGAACCTGAAAGCATCAAGACTGACCCTGATGTTTCTTAGTGTGTGAGCTTGCAGCACTGCCTCTCCAGCCTCAGAATTAGGGAGGGAAAACCATATATTAACTGCAAGCCCTAATGATACAGGACATTTCCAGAGCCTCGTGCTCTACAGTACTGCTCAAGCCACAGCCCTGGAGAGCTCAAGGGGAAACTGAGGCCAGGAGCAATTTGAACTGGAACTTCTGAACTGAGTGTTGTCCCGGAGCTTAGACATTCAGTGCCCAAACTTCCAGTGCCAGGAACTCTGTGGCTTTCTCAAGGATGCAAGTGAAGTCTGTGGCTTGTGCAGGGAATATATCCTGAGGCTGTGCATCATCCCCAAACCCATTAATAATTCCCACTGACTTCCAGAAATTTTGAATTCCTGTCAGGACCTAGCCCTGCCTGCCCTTCTCTTTGTCCTCACTGGGTGCTGGACAGAAGGAATTCTGACTTAGCTGTAATCTGTCTCCCGGCAAATTTTATTGCCCCAAAGCCCCTACATTTGGCTCAAAAGCTGGGGGCTGTGACTGTCACTAACCAGACTGGATCACTGGTGGTGACCTTGTGATTTCTCGAGGCCAGTCCCTCTGAGGCCTTTGGCATCTGCTCAGCCTGGGGGATCCCTGGTGTAGGGGAGGCCAGGGCTTTTCCCGGCATCAAGTGGGGCCTTTGGGATGTGCAAGCAGCACCAGGCAGCTGTGTTATTTATTGGAGGGGGGCATCTCCTGGGTCTCAGGACTTGGCAGCAGATCTGGGTCCCTCTGGATGTCAGAGCGCACTGGCAGGGGACTCTGTGGCACTGTGCAGGACTGGCATGGTATGTTTTATTGCTTCCCTATGGACACAACCTGACATGCTCAGGGCAGGTGAGCAGGCTCTACCCCACATCTCCTGCGTGACAACGGGCAGAAGAAGAAGCTCAGGCGTATCCTGAAGAAGGGCAAAGGCAGCTGCAGTCCTGTGGGACAAGAAGGCCCCCTGCCCGAGGGCAGCCTCCCGGCCCCGGCTGGCCTCAGCCCTCACTCCCTCCCTCCCTCCTCTCCCAACCACAAGGACTTTGGTTGATGGAGCTGGCGCCAGCGAGTTCCCTGAAGAGTTCAGAAGTCAAGAACTGAGGCAGGTACTGGGAGGAGGAGGGAAACCCGACCCCAGCGGGCAGGCAGGGCTGGGTGGTGGTGAGGGCAGGCTGGCTGGGCACCGGCCGGGCATGGGGCCGAGGGGCGTCTGTGGGTTGCTGCTGCCGCCCGCTGTCTCCACAGTCTTCCCGTATGCGGCTGTGGTGGTGGGTGTGGTGATAGTGACGGGTCTTGGGTTATCACAGCAGGGTTGTGGCTTGGGTGAGGGTGGCAGGAACCCACAAGCACTGGTGGGTCAGAGTGTGTGTGTCTGGGGGTGTCCGAATGCGCGGGTACCGCGGTGTGTTACTGGCTGCCGTGGGAGTGACCGTGGGTGTGTGAATACACACAGCTGTGAAGGTGTGAATGAGAACGTGTGTCAGAACTTGTGCGGGTGCAGGGGGTTGTAACTGTCCGTGACTGTGTGGGGACGTCTGAATAAGTGCACAAATGTAGGTGTGCGTGCAAGAGAATGTGTGGGACTGCGAGCACGGGTGCCTGTGAACTCATGAGGGTGTTTGTGAGCTTGTGAGCGACACTGCAAGTGTGAGGATGTGGATGGGATGATATATCTGGTGACGAGTGACGAGTGTATCTGAGTGCACAGGCGCGACTTTCCATGCCAGCGCATTTGTTTTGCCTAGGGATACCCCAGAGCAGGCTGTCCTGTGGGATCGCCACGGTCCCTTGTGGGCACTAAACCACGGGCACGCTGAAGACGTGAAGGGCAGCCTTTGCCCCAGCCGGGGAGGAGGGAGCCTGGAGGGCCGGTCCCAGCTAGGAGCGGGGAGGATAAGGCGGGCAGAGCACAAACCACCGGGCAAAACCCGCGGCCGGGAGCGCTAGGTCGGCAGCAGCGGGAAGCCGGATCCAAGGAGACGGCAGTGCCCCTATCCCATCGGCAGCTCTGCCCCCGGCCCAGCCGCGCGGAGCAGGCACCGACGGGCCAGGGCCACAACAAGTTTTACACAAATTGCAATAGCGGCTTTCGTTTTCATTTTGTTTTAAACTTTTAAATTTTGGGGGGTTTTTTGTTTCTTGTTTTTTGTTTTTAAACGAAAACACTCATCTCCCGCGGGCAGGCGCGGAAGGGGACCGCGGCGGCAGACGGCAGAGCTGGCAATGACGGGTGCCCCTCAACCCTCGCCCCGCCGCGGTGGCCGCTGCCCCGTGGGGCGCAGCTGAGGCCTGCCATGGTCCGGGCCCTTGTGGGGTGCCCTTCTCAACGTCCCCGTGTCCCTGCTCTGGGATCTGGTGGTGGGAGAGCCGCCTCCTCCGCGGCTTTTTGAAAGGTGCTGACTTTTCAAATTGAGAATAACCTTCCGGAACAGAGGGGCACGGCGGGTCTGGGACCCCATCAGAAGGGGATCCTCCTTCTTCAGCCCTCGCTCGGGATCAGCGGCAGCCTGTGAGGATCGCGGCCTAGGCTTGATTCTCCGGCGGGGGCTGGCAGCCAAGGTCCCCCTTCCCAGCAGTCCACGGCCACTAACTCCGGGACCAAACGTCCCCGCTCCGCCGCCCGGTATCAGCCACTATTTCACCCCCCAGTGCCCTGCGCGCACCCAGTGCTCACTTTATAAGGCCGAGACTGGCGGTGACTTTTTTTTTTGCGGTGGGGTGGGGGTGCGAGGGGGGGCTGGGGAAGAAGAAACTCCTCTTGTGTGCTCTTCTCTGCTGTCATTCACTGGGCTGCTCTCAGCATCCAACCAATGGAGAGTGAGGGCCTGCAGCAGTAGGCCCTGGGTAGGGTGATTGATGGGCAAGTGGGGCGGCGGGCGATCGCACTCACAATCCGCCGCGCTCCGCTCCGCGGGGCTCCCGGCTCCCCACCGCCCGCCGCGGCGAGGGGTCCCCGGGGCACCCGTGTGTGTGTGTGTGTGTGTGTGTCCTGGGTGAGAGGCTCCTGACGTGTCTTGGTACCTGGGAGTGCTGGGTCTCATCGGAGCGGGACCAGTGTGCGTGGCTGGGGTGTCGCGTCTCCGCTCCTGGGAGCTGTTGGGTGTGTTCGGCTCGGTTGTGTCTCCAGTGTCTGTGTCCTGTGCCGCGCCGGGCACGGCTGTGGCGTCCCGGGCTGCGGGAGTCTTTCACTCTTGTACCTGGGCTGCGCATGGCTGTGCTGCTGTGTCTTCGTGCTGAGCGTGTGCCTGCCGTGTCCTGGCCTTGCGTGGCTCTGCTGGCGTTTCTTGGGGTGCTCGGCAGTCGTGCTATGGGACTGAGCTCGTAGCCGGCGTGTCCCGGCTGCGTGCGGCCCCGTTGCCGGTTTCGGGGCGGTGCTGCCCTGCCCGGGCGGAGGTCCGGCCCCGGTGCCCGAGCGGCGGCATGGAGCACCTGGGGGCTCACCACCTGCACCAAGGGCAAGCCGAGCCCATCAGCTTCGGCATCGACCAGATCCTCAACACGTCGGAGCCGGGCAGCTGCATGGTGTCGCACCCGCGGCTACAGGACTCGGCGGACTACGGGCTGGGCTGCATCGTGGGCAGCGCCTATAACACGGTCACGGGTGGCTACGGGGCGAGCGGCGGCGCGGCCGGCGCCTACACCGGCACCTCCTGCAGCATGGGCGGCCTGCCCGGCTCCTACAACGTGAACATGGCGGTGAGCATGAACGGCAATACCTTGAGCTCGGCCGGCGGGGTGATCCGTGTCCCGGCCCATCGCCCCGTGGCCGGCGGCGTCCACCAGCCCCTCTCTGCCGCCGTGCCGGCAGTGAACGGCATGAACAGTCTCACGGGGCTCACCTTCCCCTGGATGGAGAGCAACAGGCGGTACACAAAAGACAGATTCACAGGTGAGTCGCTCCACCGGGACCCCCTTTCTCTCCCTGCTCCCGCTGCCCCACTTCCTCTCCCGCCGCCCGGCTTCGGAGCGGCAACCGGTGCCCACAGCGGTACGCAGGATCCAGCCGGGGATCTCTCCGGCCGGGTGGAGAAAGCAGCCGGGATGGTCCTGGAAAGTCGGTCCGGGAGGAGGCCAGAAGCAAGACGGGGTGGGAAATGAGGCGTATTCAGTCCCCCCTAAATGAGTTGTGTTTCCTTTTGTTTGTTTGTTTTGATATTTTGGTTGGTTCGATTGTTTGTATATGTGGTTTGCTTTTTGGTTGTTGTTTTAGTTCCTTTTTATTTGTTAATTTATTAGTTTGATGTAGCTTTTTAAAAAATTATTTTAGTTTTTTTTCTGCCATGCGGCTCGGCAAAGGCGGACCCGTGTGTGAAGGGGTGGTAAACTCCGCACACCACGTCCCGCAAGCCCCGGGCACCGCTGCCCAGTCCCTGCCGCCCGAGCCAGCACCTGGGGAAACTTTCCTTCAAAACCGAGAGTTATTTGGGAAGCACGGCCCGGCCGGCGGAAAGGCAGCCCGGCGGCCTCGGCCCTGGCCTGCCCGGGAAGGCCGTCCCGTTGCCTTCCTTAACCGGGCTGGCTTTGCCCGACTGCGGGTTTCGGCTCAGCCTTTTTTCCCCACCAAAAGGGACTTTTTGCAGACCCGAGCAGAGCGGGGCGGGGGCTGGAGCCGCTTCCCGGCCTCGCCACCGTTTCCAGGTGTAGCTGGGCTCGTCCTTCGGCGCTAACAAAGCAAAAACTCGAACAACGAAAACAAAAGAACAAAAAAGACGCAAACAAACAAACAAAAAAAAAGGAACGAAATTGCAACGGGGAAAAATCAGAGCCCGAATCGGCCCCTCTTCCCGAGGGCGGAAACCGAGGCCCGATTTTTGAAAGTTCCCGTTTAATTTCGACCCGATGGCGCTGTGTTCGTGCACGGCCGCGGGTGGACGAACGGGCTGTTCTCCTGGCAAGCACCTGACTGGATTTCACGCAGTCTCTTCCTGGCTTAGACACAATGTGACTGTTCACTAATTATTTTTTTGTGGGATTGGAAAAAAAAAAAAACCGAACAAAACCATGTATATATTTAAAACTAAACAAACAAACAAAAAAGGCAAACAAACAGAACAACAAATCGCAACTCCGGTTTCCAGTCCGGGACGTTACTTCCCAGGTACGAGGCACTGGGGCCGGGGCCGACGGGGTTACCGCCGCGCCCAAACAAAATTATCCCGAGCCCGCTTGGCACGGAGCGCGGAGCCCCGGCCCGGCGCCAGGACCGGCTGCCGCTGCTGACCCCCTGTTCCCCGGCAGGCACTTGGCCGGGCAAGTGGTCGCCTTCCCCTCCGCCAGAGCCGAGCGGTGCCCGGCGGGTGCCCGCAGCACCCAGGAAAAGCCGCCGGGCCTTCCCGGTACCCGAGGCCGCCGCCGAGTTTTTGTAGCTCGTGCGTGGGTGTCGGCGGGGAAGCCGCGGCTTCGGAGCGGTGGGGGGGGGGTCCCCAGCCCAGCGGCCGGGAGCCGGAGCCCGTCTGCTGATGTGTCGCTGCTTGCTTCTTTGCCTCTCATCCCCACTCCTCCCGTGTCCCCCCCAGTGGCCCTCTCACCCTTCACTGTAACACGCCGTATAGGTCACCCCTACCAGAACCGCACGCCTCCCAAGAAGAAGAAGCCGCGCACCTCCTTCACCCGCCTGCAGATTTGCGAGCTGGAGAAGCGCTTCCACCGGCAGAAGTACCTGGCCTCGGCCGAGCGTGCCACCCTGGCCAAGGCCCTCAAGATGACGGACGCCCAGGTGAAGACCTGGTTCCAGAACCGGCGCACCAAGTGGAGGTGAGGGACCGGGGGTGTCGGTGGACCGGGGTGGGGCATCCCGCGGGGGACACAGACCTGGCTGCCAGCAGCTCTGCCAGGAGCATTGGTGGCTGCGCAGAGGCGTGCAAGCCCCGTGTGTGTGTGTGTGTGGATGTGAACGTGTGCGTACCCGTGTGTGTGCGTGCACAGCAGTGTGCGTGTGTGCATGTGGTGTGAGCACACCTGCGGGCGCGTGTGCAAGCAGGACACGCGTGTGGAACTGCACGGCCCGTAGGGAAGGCCATGCGTGCCCGTGTGTGCCCGCACGCAGGGTGTGTGTGTGCGTGTGAGCGCGCACGGGGGTGGGAGCGCCAAACACAGCCCCGAGATTGCGGTGTGGTGCGGGCCATGTGCGTGTGTTCCATGGTGTGTGCACACCGGACCTGCGTGCAAAAAGGTGCGCGTGTGTGCCGCGGAGATGGATGTGCGTGTGCGCACACGCGTGCGGTGGCTGCAGGCAGCGTCACCAGTGTGTGCGGAGGCTCCCGCGCCTCTGTCCGCGGCGGCGGCGTGTGGGAGCCCCCGGCCCAGGGCTGTCGGAGCACCGGGCTCTGCGCAGCGCGGAGATTTTCGTCCCCTCGGGGTTAGCGGCGCCTCCTTGCCCAAACGCTTTCTTTTTGTTCTGTTGCCGGGCGTGCCGGTAAAGCCGGAGAGGAAGAGAAGGCTGGGATCACACGGAGCCTCCAGGTCTCCATCGCAGTGACCCTGCCCCTCCCAAGCTGCACCTTCCCGGGATGTTCCCGAGGGAAGCACCCCAGCCCTGAGAACATTCCCTGCCCTGGGCTGGGGACAGGCCCCCGGCGGGGGCAGAAAGTGATGGGCAAGGGGGAGCTCCCTCAGAGAGCAGAGAAGGGTGGTGCTGCTGGGTGCTGTGGGGCAGGCAGGCATCAGCTTCTTCAAAATGGGGGGAAAGGGCTTCCCCAGAGTCTTTGAAAGGTTAATAGGACAGTGATTGCCTGAGGATGCTGGGCCTGGGTAAGAAATGGGGGACAAAGAACTTGAAACCAAGGGGGTGTGGGAATCCTTGATCCCAGTGAGTTCTTCTCTAGAAAGCCCATGGAAGAGCAATTCCCCAAGTGTTAGGAAGTCTCTGTCTGGAGTGATCTCTGTTGGTCAGGAGCAGAATCCTGGAGGAGGAACAGTTCTGCTGTGGCCTGCAAAATGGGGTCAGCTGTGTCTTCTAACCAGGCTTCCTAAGGAAGTGAGGCAAATCCATCTGTCAATACTCTTTGCGTCTGTTGGCTAAATTCAGCCTCTTTTGGCAGAGGTGCAGAGGATACAAACCCATTCACGTGTTTTACAAAAAGTAGCTGGGTAAAGAGAAACAAAATCCTGCTTCTGCCCAAGGGAAAGGCTGCAGCCAGACCTCAGCTGTAATATTAGACATGGAAGAATCTCTGGCCTGAGCCAGAGGGACACAGGCACATAAGTTCTACTTGTATGCATCTGTGCCTTCTGGGTGTTGTGATGGAGATGTGGGTGCCCCTGGCACACCCAACTTGCTGCCTCAGGCCCCTGCACTGGGCAGTGGGCTCTGAGTGGTTCCTGCAGCACTGGGAGCTGGAAGGAGCCGCTGCAGGCTCAGCCTGAATGAGGCAGTGGGAAGTATCCAAGAAAAGAGAGTTGCTATAAGCCCTCTGAGTGATTTAACTGCTTAAATGCAGACTGGGGGGAAGAGTCTTGCCCCTGCTCCTTGCCTGGTTGTCTCTGCTGGAGGGAGGTGGCTGTGTGATCCCCTCCTCAGACTTGGGCTCTGGCTTTAGACACAGCTCTTTCCAGGCAGATATGAACCTGGGAATCCCATTCTGATGTGAATCCATGACTAGACAAGCGGCTTGCAGCAGGGAGATACTTGGGAGCAAGGTGCTCACAGCCATGGTGCTCCTGATCACCCCGGACTTGGGGCTCCCTCCCTCCTCCTGGAGCATCTCCTCATTGTGCAGGGAGTCATTAAATATTCATTGAAGCGGAGACTGAGCTGCTCCCCAGGCTGCACGGGGATGCTGGTGCTGCTCTGAGCCCCCTCTTCCTGAGATGTCTGATGTGAGACGTTGACACAGTGATTAGAACAGGGACTGAGCCCTGAACTACCTGCTCTCAGGAGGGAATATTGGCCACATGTCTGGAGGCTTGGGTGCCCAGGGGCCATTTCTGGCATCCAAGCCCTGGCCTGCTTCCCCACTGGGAGCCAGGGACCCCCTGCCCTGTGCTCTGAGATGTCACTGTGGAGACCAGAGCTGCCATTTCCAATTCCCACGGCCAAAGAGGATGAGACATCTCACATCCCCCTGAGTTGCTAAATTAAAAAGCTGCCATTTCCTGTGTCACTGGTCCACTGAAGCTGCTGAGAGAACGTCAGCTGGGCCTGGGGTTGTGAGGGAGGGAGGGGGTGCTCTGGGAATCATCCTGGGACCTGCACTGTGAGTTGCTCCCAGGTTTTCCCAGCAGTATCAATAGAAATGCCAGGTGAAGCAGAGGTGATTGCAAGCTGCAGACTTTAGACTGACCTGCCATCCAAAGAAGCAGGAGTGGGGTTTTCCCTGTGGATATAAGAGCATTCAGGCCATTTCTACCGATCCCCTACCGACACTGGAAAGGACCCCTTCCGACCCCCTAACACCCTCTCCTTGAGGATCACCTCTGCTGGTGTCATACCAGGCAGACACATGTCCAAACTGTTCATAAAAACATTGTCATTCACCCTTTCCAGATAGTATATCCTATGATTTGGTTTTTCTTACTGCTAAAAAATGTGTTCCTAGTGTTTAGCTGAAATTTCGCTCCCTGCCATCAGAATGTTTTTGCCTTCATCCAAGCTCTCAGCAGCTGGCCACCACAGCCTGGCAGACGAGATGGCAAACCTGGATGCTGGAAGGGGATGTCCAGGGTGGCACTGCCCATCTCCCAGCTGTGTGACACAGCCAGTCACTGTCTCACCTCATCCTGCTCCATGTGTTTTACTGGGGCTTTGCACGTTTGACTCTTGCTGTCAGACACAGAGCATGTTTTCAGGGAATCGCAACTTTTGCAGTGCTGTTGTGTGACACTTCAGGTGTTTTGTCTCTGCCTGGTTTTTTATCCCATGGGCAGAGAAAAATCCAGAGCTATGGGCTGCTCCCAGCTCTCTTTGATCAGAGCAATTTTTGCTGAGGCCAGTAAGACAGACAGAGCCAGTCCCCAGTTTATGGAATTTACTGGCCATTTGTGAAGGGGATGTGGGACCACGCCATGGCAAGGCACCCTCTTTTCCTACCCCTGCCCTCCCATGTCATGAGCACCCAGCACAACTTAATCTCTCTGGAGATGCCCTTCCTTTGCTTCCCCAGGTCTCCCTAATGGCTCCCTCTCTCCTAGGAGGCAGACAGCGGAGGAGCGGGAGGCCGAGCGGCAGCAAGCAAACCGCATCCTCATGCAGCTGCAGCAGGAAGCCTTCCAAAAAACCATCAACCAGCCCATCCAAGCTGATCCCATCTGTGTCCACAACTCTTCTCTCTTCGCCCTCCAGAATCTCCAGCCTTGGTCTGATGACTCCACCAAGATCACCAGTGTCACCACTGTCGCCTCTGCTTGTGAATAAGTCTGGCACGTACACCTTCTACTGGCAGGGCTGTCCCCAGGGGGACACGTGGCATCCTTTGTGGGACATGTAGCAACTCTGTTTCTCCCCAAGGAGTGCTGGAACCCCCTGATCCTCTGGCCACGTGCATCCTACGTGTCCAGCTGGGGAAACCCTCCACAAGGACCGAAAAGAAAGGAAGCCACCCCAAAAACTCTCCCCAGCCATGGAGCTGCTGGACCAGCAATGCTGTCTCACCTCCCCCCAACCCCTTTGTTCTCTTGAAAGTCTCCAGTGTCGACCCTGAACTTGCTGACATGCTGCGAGACAAAAGCCCAGCCCTGACAGACACAGCCGCCGGCGTTCATCCAGCTGGGGGACAGGAAAACTTCCTTAGGATTCTACCGGCGGCAGTGCAAAGTCTATGGTCACCCTTTTATAGGAATATATATATATATATATATATATATGTGTATATATACATATATATTTTGAGCTGGTGGCTTGAAAGAAAAGGAGGGGGCTCCCTGGGAAGCACGTCTCTGCTGTGAGACTTCTCGGGCTGTCCGCACCGGAGACGTTCGGGGATGCAACAAATGGAGGAAACAACAGCAATTTCTGCTTGTGCCAGATGGGAACCCTTCAGATCTCACCTCGCTGTCTCTCCTCCCCTCTTTCATTAATTTTTTCTTGCGAGGGGGAACAAGAGAAGGATCTGACAGACTCCTGAGGACGGTAAATATGATATCTCAGTTGTACGAAGAGCCCAAACAGTCCCTGGCTGCCACGGACTCTGTGCCCATCAGCGTGTATTTTAATAACAAGAAGACCTGCGTGGCAGTTTGCGGGGGTAATGCAGTTCCTTTCCATGGAATATTTCCATATAATTTGCAAAATGTTGTCCAATGTTTTATTTTATCAGTTTCCCATTAGAAGGCAGTTCCTGACAGCAAAAAATCGATTTCACTCTTTCAGCTGTTTAACTTAGTTGTTCTTTCAATTGTACCAAGAGAATGAGACACAATTAAACAAAGCACTTCTAGCAAACGCCAGGAATATATAGATATATATATATAAACAGTATATATTTTTCAGTTACTTATAATCTAAAACAGCACTGCAAATTTAAGCAGTTAGTACAAACAAGCAACCAGAAAACCTATTTTCAGTGAGATTTTTAAAGGCATTCGTTTGTTTGCTTTCGTTTGTTGTTTTCTTATTTTTAAGTTATGCACTTAAAAGGTGTTTTATGTGTATTCATTTTATAAAGTGCTTGTGTAATTTATGTGGAAACGAAAAAGAAAATAAAAAAATCTCCAGGGTACTGAATAAATCATTTAAAGCCTTGCTGTTCCCTGTCTATTAGTTCCCCAAGAGGAGACAGCATATCACAACTACTGCTGAAGCCTGTGATATTTTTTTTTAAAAATGAAAATAGGCTTAGCTTTTCCATTTGACTTTGCTCAGGTCCACTTGGCTTTGGAAGCTCCAGATGTATTATGCTGTGTTTTAATCCCTGGTCCTATAAATATTTTCAGGCTTCAACCCAGCAGTACATTTAGCACTTGCTTTAATCGAAGCCTTTTTGCGGGGTTTGCTGGGAGTGGCAGGGACTATGCAGGGGCTTAGCCTTAAACTCATATGGAATAATTTATTGAATAAGACCTTGGAGTGAGGTCTCACCTGGGCTGAGGCAGGTCTACAGATATTTGTGTCTGAAAGTGAATATGGAACGGGGAATTCGAATATAAAGAGATGTGCAGAGTACATTTTAGAGACAATCTCGCAGGGATTGTTTTGGGGGCACTGTTTTCGGTTCATACTCAGCCTTGCTCCGGGACTTCGTCCCCAGCTTGGCAAGCCCTTCTCAGAGGAAAATCAAAAGGGTGGGAAAACTTGCATCAGCCTTCTTGGGGGAGACTCTGAGCCCTGTGGCTGGCTTCAGCCTGGTGTTTCCTTCCAGCACTGGGAATTACTGAGTAAAGGGTGTTGGAGGATACGACTGAAAAGGGCAGGCAGCCACGAGCAGTGGCAGGGACCCCCTGACGTGGCTCTGGGGTCCAGGCTGCCTGTGGGACATCTGCAACAAAACACCCCAAGCCTTTGACAGCTGGTGGTTGATCGTGCTCCAGGAGGCTGGGTCCTCTGGGTGCAGCGTTGTTGGGGAGTTTGTTAAGGGAGCATGTGAACAGCCTGCTTCATCCGAAATCCTCTGTTGTAGGACTGGGCTGAGAATTTATGGTGCTGCAGGAGTTTCCCATTCTGCAGTCCAATGTGTACAAGAACACAGAGAAACATCTGCAGCAATGGAGAAAAGAAGCCAAAAAAAGAAAAAAAAAAGATAAAACACAGGAAAATATGAAACTCGGAGAACACGAGTTTTTTGAGATATCTTTAAAAGATGTTGATTACTGTCAGAAAACTACTAGAATAAAATAACTTGTATTTTTTCCACCATAAATTTCAGGGAAGTCTTTTGTTTGAATTCTCTTTCATATTACAGACAGATTTTTCGATTCTGATCAAGCTAATTACTTAACATGCACCCAACTTTGTCTACAAAGATAAACTCCTTCAGGAGGCATTGCTGTGTACAAATCTTTAATGGTTTATAGTTTGTTGCAGTGTATATTTTTGTTTTCAGGGTTTCTGCATAGGAAAAAACACCCACCACAAAATAATAATAATAATAATAATAATAATAATAATAATAATAATAATAATAATAATAATAATAATAATAATAATAATAAGAAGAAGAAGAAGAAGAAGAAGAAGAAGAAGAAGAAGAAGAAGAAGAAGAAGGATGATAGGACTCACTGTTAATATTAAAACTGTTTTCTATTTTATTATTATGACACATCAATATTGTAAAATTTAATTCTAAGACAGCCATTTTATAATATCCACATTACTCAGTTCATAATCCAAAATGTTCCCCAGCAAAGTTGAACAATGATCATGCACATTCGAGGGAATATGTTTAGATAGAATATTTAGCTATACCTCGTTTTCAAAACTGGTGACTTCCCCCTTTTCTTATCAATCTTTCCTGTAAAAAAAAAAAAAGACCAAAATAAAAAAAGGAATCTCAATATGTAATGAGAATAGATGTTTCATCGGAACAAGGAAAACAGTTGCCTGGTCTTTCTTGTCCCTGAAAAAATTCCTTCTGGAGGAGTTTTCTCTTAAAATATTTCTCTTGGATTCATTTTAGAAATTGGTTTAGTGGCAGAAGGTGTTTTTGATATCTGCATATGTGCTTCCAGTTATTAATATGATGATTTGTACCTAGACAATAAAAGTTGTCTGAAATATGATGGAATTAAATCAATAAGTAATGACATGAAACAATGACACGCAATGTTATGTTTTGTAGACTGACATCACCTCAGCCGTATCCTGGGGCCATCCGGATCACACTGAAGGCTGATTTAATTTTTTGTATCACACTTATTTGGGAGCAGGAATAAAATTGCATTAAGATGCCTTGAAAGTAATTTCCCCCTTCCGTTGCTCTCAAAATAAAGCAAATCCCAAACATGAAATGGGAATCAGGAAGAAATGCTTTTCTACTGTTTGCCTGTATCTCGGAAATACAGACCAGGGTAGAGTGACTTTGGTCAGGAGGGGAAAAGCCTGTGTGATGCCTGCAGCTGAAGGCACAGGGGCATCCCAGAGGACCGCACTGGGGTTGTGGTCAGTTCCCTCACCCACAACACTGCCAGGGACTGAGAGCGTTCACTCATTTGGGTTGGCTATGGATGTGCTGAACTTCAGAAGGCAAAATCTGGAGTGGGGGAAAGCACTGTCTTTGCATGAGCAGCTGGAGTATTAAACATCTGTGTGGAGCCGGATGAGACGAAGCCCAATGGGATGGGCTGTGGTTGTCTGGGTTTGGTCCCAGCTCAGCAAACTACAAGGGCAGGAGGGAAGCAGAGGTCTGGCCCCCATTTAGCCAATTAGTTGAGCACATGAGTCATCCAAACAAGGATCAGTTGGTTTATCTCTGCTGAGGGATGGCCCAGGAAAAGGCTGAAGGGTCTTTGCTGGAGCCTTCCTATTGAACAGAGCCTGCAGTTGTGCTTTTTCCTGGGCACAGGCCAGCACATTTGATTCCTGCAGTACATGCATGCCCCAGTTTCTACATGAGTACCACATGCAGCTTTTCTTGGGCTGCATGATCCTGTCTACGGGGTATTTGCTATATATTTAAAGTTATTTCTCATGCAGCAGCAGCGTCAGTGAGAGTCACCTGTATGTGGCATTTGCTGGAGGACTGAGGTGAGTGTACATGTCCTTTAATATGGTTTGTATAACTGATAATGAAAGGAGGCCCTGACCCCACAAACACCCATATGCAAGACCATTTTCATTATCTCACTGTGGCTGTTGATTGGTATTTTTGAATGTGCTCCTGATTAACCAACACACAAAAAAAGCTTAAAGCTGGGGCTGCTGCCTCAGCACGGCAGCAGCAGGAGCCCATCCCCACGGAGGCAGCCCCTCCTCGCAGCCAAGGCCAGCTCACAGACACTGGGGGCTAGATGGGGTAAAAAACCCAAACCAATTTACTGACAAAACTGAAAATGGCTTTGCTGAAAACTGTTTGGGTTACAGTAAAAAGCCATTCCTCTCTGGGGTTCTGGGACAGCTGGAACTTTTTGAATTAACTTTTTTATTTCCACTGCCAGAAGCAGACTGGCTGAGTGACACTGATTTCTTTGTGCAACGGTCAGCTTTGATGGCCACTTGTTTGAAAAACGTTTGTGAAATAACATTTGGAATTATCAAATTATCCTGGGTGAAAATTTTCTAAATGAGAAGGTCTCAAATTGTGGAAGAAAGCAGATTTTTTAAAACATATATTAAGGGAAGAAAAAAGCACACGAAGCTATAGATTATCACAATAAACTTCTGTTGGAGTCACACGAGATTGTTTTTTTCAGATCTTTTTTTTGTGCAGCTAAATGTGACTTTGATGATATTTTTAAAATTATTGTTATTGTCTCTGTTACAGTAGGAAATTTGCTTGATGAGACAGCACTTGTCTAAGGCTATGACAGAGGTTTTTGCCCCTATTCCTTTCCATTAATCAGAAATTCTTTGTTAATGGTAGTTTAAAATTAATTCTATACATTTATTCAAGTCACACCTAAAACTGTATTCAAAGAGCTGTGTTAGATTTTTTTTCTGACAGCACTAGAATAATCTTGATTTTTCCAAGTATAGAAAATAATTTTTGGCTTCCTTCTGTTTTTGTTTGGGTTTGTTTATTGGGTTATTTTTTTTGCAGCTAGTTGTGATAAGCATGGGGCTGCCCTAGCAGCTTTCAGCTCTGTAAGTCCAGGTCACACACCAGCCTCCAGCCAAACCTCTGTGTGCTGAAGGGGTGCTATCCCCTGTTGCAGAGAGCTGCAGTCCCCTGCCCTGCGCTTCCCTGGGGCTGGAAGTTCAGTACTTACCCTCAGCTCAGCCATCCTTTGCCTTTCTGCTTTCGAGACAAAAATAAAATGAGCAGAAATCAGGAGTCCATGCTCTGGTTTTCAAGCAGGAAGGAGCAAAGCTTGAGAAAACTCGCTTTCTTGTTGCCTATAAAGAATGTGAACCCGCTGGTCTGAGCGCTGCGGTTAACTGTCTGTCTTTCCTAGACTGCAACTGTCTAAAAATAACAAAGCAGTGATTAAAAAATATCAATCAATGTATACTTTTTTTTAACCACGGTTGCGAAGCGGTACAAAGATGGGGATAGATGAAAACATGGAGAAAATCTTTGTTTCTCAGTGTCTTCCCTGTCTCAGCAAGAGGAAATTTTTGGAAAGTTGTTATGTTTAGCAAGTTTTATCTGCTGTTGTGAAGGTTTTAGGCACGTGTCAGGGCTCACCAGACTCTTCCTCTAGGTATTCATCTAGACTGTGTCTAGTTTGCAATGCTGGTGCTCAGTGGGACTGAGATTGAGCTTGGGCTATCAGGTGTGTTGGACATAAATGTGCTGAAAGGCAGGGCTTGACCCCAGGTCTCCCCATGTAAGGTGACGAAGGGGAAGAAAAAGGTACAGGTGGGGATAGGGCTTGCTCAGGGTCGTGGTGAGGAAGTGATCACAAGTGCACTGAGTTGTGGCCAGGCCTCTGTGCCCTCTCCCCCTCCCAGCTGATCTGGCTGTTTTCACAGGAGAGCCTGGGGGACAAGTGGGGGTGTCCTCTGAGGTCAGGCTTGGGGGAGGAGTGGATAAAGGCCAGCAGGTCCTGGGGAGCCATGAGGTACCACAAGGATGGCCTTTTGAGAGCTGCAGAAAAAAGGCACCAAGTCTGCAGGCCAGTGGGGTTTGAGGGTGAGCGGTGAGGGGCACCTTAGGGTCCTGGTCAAGTGGGAGACTGGCTTGGGCAGAGGAAGGCTGTTCCCAAGCAGGGACTATACTCAGCTTGCCTGGCCCTGTGCCAGTGGCGTGCACTGGAGGGTCTTGTAGGGTCTGAAGATGTCACACCATGGGACTGCTGCTGAAATGCAGGTCCTGTATGTGGCATCCCGTGGGGACAGTGTTGTGGAGCACGGTGGTAACTGCTGGGATGTATCCAGAGCATTTCCCTCCTTCCAGGATTAAGCTCCAGGAAGTTTTATATGCATTTACAGCACTGCTGGGTTTCTGCCACTGTCAGGCTGTGCTCCACTGCCATTAGAGGGACACCTGCAGCCACAGAGAGACGTGTCCCAGGCATGCCACCCACTAATATAGCCACTCGAAGAGGCAAGTGAGGGAGCTGTGGCAGAGGCATTTCCCACTCACCCCCATTCATACAGAAATGCTTGGAAAGGTCTGGCTTTCACTTTGGGATGGAGTGAAAACAAATGTTGTAACCTTATCAGTTGTTATGACAGGTCTGAAACCTGCCTTTGCTGCGGCTCATACCACCACATCCAGAGGCAGGAGGTGGGATGTAGAGCAGAGTATGCGCTCTGTGGAGCAAGGCACCAGACATCTGTTGGTGTACCCACCACTGCTCCCATGCACTCTCCCACCAGACTTGGCCGTTTGAAGATCTGAGGATCTGAGCAGAGCCATCTCACACACCACAGGCAGAAGCCAGACTTGTAGCAGTCAGGTGAGGGAATGCAGATCCCCTGCTGGGACCCCAGGGTGCACATGTGTGTGCCAGTCCCTGGGGAAACACACCACAGCCGGGGCAGAGAAAGCGCAGAGACAGGCAGAGACACACCTGTAATGTTATCCAGGGGAAAGGATTTCCTCAGGGACCTTGTGGCCACAGACACTGCCAAAAGAAGTGAGGAGTGAGGAACTATGTCCTGTTGTTGAACATCTCCCGCATCTCAGGAGCCAGTTTCTCTCCCTCCCCTGCCAACAAGTGGGATTGCAGGAGGTAACTCCAGCCCCACTCCCCTTCCTGGATGAAACTCTGACTGTTGCCGATAGCTTGGCCCAAACTGGCTCTGGTGGGATAAGAAGAGTGGAGATCCTCTCACACAAGAGAAGGGGTGGGGAGGACTGGGTGAATATTGCTTGGGACTTCTAGAGATGCTGCCCTGCATGGAACACACCCCACTGTCCTTTTCCCCTTCCTTGTGTCCCGTCCCTCCCTTCAAGTCTCAGAAGCCTCCCTTAACCTGCCATTATTTTAAGGCTCTATGGGTGTTTCCTGGATGGGAGCCAGAGAACCTCAAACCTCTCTGCAGCAGGCAGAGAGGGACGCTTGGCTGTCTGGTTTCCTCCATAGGATGGAGTCTAGGGCAAGATAACCCTTACCACAAGTACTCTGAGGCACACAGGGGTCAAAGCTATGGGTGTTTCTCCCCAAATGTGTGGCACTGCCCCTTCACAGGTAACTCTGGTGGACGGTGACTCACAGAGCTGGCCGGAACAGCAGGACGTGAAACACTGTCCCGGTGACAACCTCTCAGGCCAGGGGTCAGCACCCATGGGGAGTTAGACAAGCAGGGCTGTGTTGGACACCCTGCCCCCCTCCTCGGCCCTGTGCCGTGCGGGGGGGGAAGCTGCCGGGGAACATCTCTGCCCGCCCCGGGGCCGCCCGGGAGCCATCGGCGGGCACCGAGCTCCATCTAGGGGTCAGGGAGCGCCTGGCGAGCGCTCCGCTCGTCCCCCCGCCCAAGGCACAGGGTGGGGATGACCACGGGCAGCCGAGCCTCAGGCAAACCAGCGAATGGTTCGGACTGGGAGCACTGGGTGCTCAGGATGAACGGCAGCCAAGCCCAGCCCCGAGCGCGTCCTTGGAGACACAGCCTGTCCCTGAAGGGGACATAGAGTCAGAATAATTTAGGTTGGAAAAGACCTTACAGATCATGGAGTCCAACCGTTAACCTAACAGCGTCAGGTCCACCGCTAAACCACGTCCCTAAGCACCACAGCTACATGCTTTTTTCTTGGATAAAGCCAGCTCGGAGAAATTCAAGGGATGGATTCCCTCTACTCAATATTCTCCACTGGGATTAGGAAGTGAGACTTTCCATAGGATATCCCACATGAAGCTGATGCTTCATGTGCTGGGAAGTGGCAGGATGTTTGGGTGCACTGGGCAGTGCCCGGATGGGGTGTGGGGTATGTGCAGGGACACTGCTTGAGGGTTGCAGCCACACCGAGAACACGAAGTGGAGGCCCCCGACTCCCTGAGCTCCAGCAAGGCACGGAGAAGGGGATCTGGCTCCATCCCTCTCCTGGCTGCACACCCCTACCTTCTGGCTCATGGAGTGCAGTAATTGGGGACAAGCAGCTGGGATTTTTAAGCACAGAGGGATGAGCTTTAATCAAAACAGGTGTCTGCAGCACCTCTCTAGGACAGCCAAGAGGCTGCTTGCATTCATCAAAACAAAAAGTATAAACCCATGAAATGCTCAAGCAGATAAATAAGGAAGCAATGATTTTTGTCAGTGACAAACAAAGTCAATAAAGCTCAAGGAAACCACTTGTATTTTATCATCACGTATTCATATGTTTAATACTATTAAAACAAGAGTCTGGGGTGAGCTGCAGGAAATCAAAGCACTTAATGGTGCAGACACAAACCTTCTCTCCTCCCTCCCCAAAGGTGATTTGAACCAGTTTTAGCAAATGTCTTTGTCTCTTAAAATAATTATGTGATTTAGAGGCACTTTTCCCTGGCTTGCATCAAATGGCTTTAATGGGGTCTGCTTGTGTGTGTCTGTGTGTGTCAGTTTAACAAGTTATTTCTTTTTCAAGCTGCATTTATAGCCCAGTATTCACCAGAAAAGTAATTCTCTGTGAGAAGGGATTATTTGTGTTCCACCATCACTTGGCATTTATTCCACAGAGCATTTAGTAGTGAAATGGTGCCCAGAGGGCAGAGGCCAAAATGATCTAAAAAATATGTTGAAATTTAGGATAAACATTCTCTGGATGGTCTACCAACTGTGAACTTTCTCTTCTGTGCCCAGTGGGTTTTGTCCTCTCTGGTCCAGTCTTGGCCACTCTCTTGGCCCTCCTCAAGGTCAGGCTGATCTCTGTCCTCCCTGCCTGTGTTCTCCTCATGGCCCTGCCTGATTTCCCTGGGGCAGAGGAGAGCTGACAGCAGGCCCTGCCAGACTGGGATGGGGATCTGAAGGCGGGTTTCACATTTTTCACAACACTTGAGTGGCGGATGCCCTGGGTGGGTCCTCATAGGTGACCTTTCTCTCTTTGTCCAACAAAGACCTGCCAGTGCTGGGGAGAAAAGGGCTCTTTTGGGGGCTAGATGAGCATGCAGTGGCACAGCAGGAGCCAGACTCCATTTCCATCCCCTACCCCCGCCATGGCTGGGCCAGACATTTGGGGTGATGCTGAGAATGTACAAAATGGGAAGAAAAGCTGGGAAGAGTCAGAAACAGCTCGAGTTTGGCAGGAAAGAGGGAAGGTGAGTGCACAGCAAACCTGCTGTAGTGCATTGTTTCCTGCAGTGACGAGAAAGCATTAACACTGTGGGATAAAGCCCCGGTGAGCCCTGCTTGGCCTAGCCCTCTGTTGGGGTTGCTGGGGAGCAGAGCACTGAGCCATGCTCCTCAGGGAAGACACTTGCTGAGTGAGCTGCTTAATTTGTTCCTTGTCCTGGAGGCACTGGGAATCTCCTAAGCAACTGAGCTGTGCCATTGAAGCAGCTAATTTCTCCTCACAGGTGTATTTGGCTGCTTCAGGTAAGGGTAAAATGAAGTCTCACGTGAATTATCAGTGCAGTCAGAGGACCAAGGGGAATAGAGGCAGCTCAGAAGCAGCCAGCCTTACTTCTTGGAGAGAAATATCACCGGTACAGACAATGAGAAGTGCAAGAGTGAGGGCTCAGCAGTTAAAGATTCAGGCTGCTCACGGCACAAAACAGGCTAAAGAGATGGTCTGAGAAGGATATCTCCAGCCCCTCCTGCTGGTACAAGGGAAGAGATGGGCACAGCCAAGTGGGGAGCCAGGAGGATGGGTGAGATGGTGCTGTCTGCAGGGTGCCTTTGTCCAGCCACATCCCACACCAGGCCATGGGATCATGGAGCTGAGCTGGCTCCAACAGCAGCAGCAGGACAACCTCCTCCACAGGATGCTGGTGCAAAGGCCAGTGGCTCTCTGGTGCTCTGCTGACTGCTGCAGCTCGTGGGAGACACCTCCTGTGCCTGCAAAAGGAGCCCAGGGAACACTACCCCTGCAGTAGAACCAAGTCACTCCACCAAAGCAGGCAGCAACATTGCAAGGAAATGTTCAGGGCTGCAATCAAGAAAGTCTGGGTTCTTTATCTATGCTGGGGCACTGGCTTTGGTATACAGGTCTTGTCTTCCAGAACCACATGGCTTGGAGCTGGGCTTTGCTAGGTCTGCCCAGGTAGGGAAGTAACCCAGAAATGGAGGAGGGAATATGAAATGTTCCAGTGACTCATGTGGGTGAGAGATTAATGTTTTGTGGCCACAACAGATCCTTCCAACAATTCATCTGACCCATTGGATCTCCCAGGCACAACATGTTTGACCTTTAGTTTGTGCTTCAGACTCCTCCTTCTTGACTCATAGCAAAACTCCTAGAGGGATATCAATATTTGGCCAAAGGGGCCCTGTGATGGACAACCTAGTCACCTATCCCAGCCCTACAAGGCTTCTAGCATGTTAGAAGTTGCAATTTTAACCACAAATTGCTTTGTGTCAGATCCTGAACTCATTGAGCATTTTGTGTCTTTTCAAGGTTAAAGCAGCAGCTTTCAGTGGAAATAGGTTTCCTTACCATGTATCTTAAATCTTTTCTGGAGGAAGAAATCAGAACAATTCTCACATCCTTTGTGTCTGCAATAGCTGTGGTTGCAAACATCTGCACTCTCTGTCCTGATATAAAGCCACTAAGAAGGGCTATTGCCTTCTGCTGACCTTTCATCTCTTTACAAAATCAGAGCAAATCACTCCAGCTCCTTATAAATGGTCTCTCCTACTCCTGGCCTGTTGCTTGCTCACCCAACACTTACAGGACTATATCTTTGCCCTTAGGTGGTTGAGGGAGCTGAATGTCTGGATTTCCCAGAGGGGGATGAGACTCAGCTCCTTTGCATTAGTCTATTGCTGGGGTTATTCATTGACACTGGACTAACGAACTCAATTTTGGGGACTATGGGTCCAGGTCTGCAACAGTACAGTGATGGAAATGTAAGTGTAATGGGCCCATTAAGCTATTTGTACTGGAAAGGGCACCCCTGAGACACATTGCTGCAGGCTGGTTGCTGTAGGAAAGTGTGTTAGCAGACTGGGTCCATCCAGTCCTTTTCCCTCCCTCGTAATCCCATTCCTCAAGTGGTTGTTCACTCACCTGTTTCACAATTAAAGATTAATTCCTCAGTCTTCCCATCGAGGGACACAGAGCTCAGTTACCCAGCCACTCCCTGTCACCTGCAGCAGGGGAGTGTGGGGCTGAGAGATGGGCCCTTCCCATGGAAGCTCTGATACCAAGGTAGAAATTATTAATTTTGCTGGTTTAAGGTGAGTTTTCTGAACCTGTCAGCCTGATTTAGAGAACCCACCTGCATGGCCAGCCTGGCATAGACACAATCACCTGAACATCTTGAAGCATCACAGCGAATGGGACATAGCATGGAATCTGGCCTCAATTTTTCTCTGGAGTTGGGCATTTGGTCATTTCCTCATCCCACTAAGGAGTTTGTTCTGAGGCCATGATGGTATCTGCCTGAATGGGATAAGTGGCTGTACAGGTCTGAGCCCCCTTTGCCCATCTCCTGGCCAGAGGGAGGGAATGTTGTGGGATACACAGGTGGGGAAGAAACACTTGGACTCAGCAATCCCAAATCAGTTTAGCAACGTCCAGATTTACAGAAGAAAAAAGCCCTGGTCCCCACACTACATGGTGGCCTGCAAAGTCCTTGTCACGAGGATTTCCCAGGACAGTTCTGCTGCAGCTTTCCAGGGAACTGAGTGATGAGAGCCTGGTGGCAACGGCCAAGGTTCTCCCCATGCTCCAACCTGAGGAATGCCCCAGCAGGGAGGGTCTGACCCTGTCCTCGGAGTGCCAGTCTTGTCCCCTGCTCCTTCCTTTCCCTGTTATAACATATCCTTTCAGCAAAGCAGTGAGTTATCTTAATTTTGCAGACAGCAGCACTCAGGGATAAGGTAACTAATTTCGGAAATTATCCTGGCTGTCAATTCCCTGAGTGATTGGTGGGAGAGGCTTTGAAGCCTCACGCATGCTCCCTGCCATTCACTTGGGCTCGAATTACCCTTTTATTTTACTTCCTCCTTGTTCTCATTGCCACACCACTCAAACTAAAATTATTCGCCTACAACAACAAACGCAGGGATATATCACCGGGAGTGCTGTAGGGCTGTCGCCATATATAATTCTCTGAGCTCAATATTTATAGAGCTACACATGGCACAAATCATACCCAGAAAGCCCATCGAGCTGGAGAGCTAGGTATAAACTCCAGAAATATCGCAAGCCATCGCTCACAGGAGACTGCCCGGCAGACCCGCTGGCCGTACATCAAGCTGTAATGCCATCCGAGTCTGCGCTTGGTGCTGGAGTGGATCAGAGGTCACTTCCAAGCTTTTCTTCCATAAATCCTGGGTGCTGGCTCTCAGCAAGGTTAGGGGCTGGGAGAACTCTGCTCTGAGTGCTCCTTCCTTCTGCTTGCTGCCGCTGACACAGAGCTGTCCCAGCACTCTGTGCAGGCATTTATCTTCGGGGTCTTGTCCTCCCTTCTGCCCCTCAGCTACATGAACCAGAGATGAGAGGGAGGAGGGCTGTGCTGGATCTTACAGCTCCACTGTACAAACTGTGAGAGCTGACAGCTTCTCTGAAACGTCTTTCTGCTGGGCTTTGGGGGAGTTTGAGTCCCTGTTCTTCTCACCCCTGAGGGTCACTCCCTCATCCCCCATCCTGTGCAGAGCTGTGAATTTTCTCCAAATGCCCAGGTGGTTACGGGCACCCAGTAGCCTGCCTGCCCACACAGCAAAGGCACGGTCACCAGTCCTTGGATAGTTCAGGTCCTTCTGTCACTGCCTTCTCTCATCTTTTCCCCCTTTTCAAAGCTTCTCCCTGGCTTGGGTGGGGCTGATGCCTCACTGGGGATGGGGGAGTGGTTCCCGACCAGGGCAGACCCTGGTGCTGTTCAGGGCTTTTGCATTGCATTTAAAGTCAATTCAAAGGGCAACACGCAGGTGAAATGGGTGCTCTGCAGATGCAGACTAATCCTTCCCTAGCTCTTCCCATCCCGGCAGCTTCCACCCTCATGTGCTGGTGATCCAAAGGGTACCGCAACAGGTGGAGAAGATCCAGATGAGACCTGATGCAATGAGCAGGTGAAGCCTCTCTGAAGCAGGGCAGCAGTGAGGTGGCAAAGTTTCTGGACAAAGAAGTGCAGGGGTTTTGCCTGAGAAATCACCAGCCAGACAACTACTTTTATTTCTAAGCTGCATATGATGGACTTGAGCTAACCAGTCTCTGGTTCTTCCCTCTCCCCCAGCAGCATGGCAGACAGACTCTGACATTTAAGCAAAATAAAATCCAACCCTTAGCATTAAGTAAAATTCCCAGCGTGATAGGTTCGTGGCTTGCAGCAACATCTCAGCAGGGGCGTGTTAAAGCTGGTCTCCAGTGAGTGGAAGAATGAAGCTTTGCAAAACCCTGACGAGGCAAAGCTCCTAAAATAACAATTGAATTAAACTTAATTCATTTTCACTTAATATCCTTATAGTGCCTTTAGCAAATGAGGCTGTTATTATTTTGAGGAGGAAAATGAGGAGGTGCAGTCTGGATGGAACTCACGTCTCCTTAATGAAAGAAAGAAAACTTTGGTGGAAATAAAAAAAGCCAGGGGAAGAAATGCAGAAAGTTCAGATTCTCCATTTTGGATGAAACACCCCTAAGCCCATCCAGTCTCATGTTCTTCAAGATATGCCCCAGACTCCAGAGGGTGCAAACCCACCTTTTTTTTTGCCAGATGCTGGAGGTTTGCTGGCTTTACCATGGTTACATACCTGGCCGCATCCAACGTTTGTGAGTGGTTGCCCAGGTCTTTCCTTCCCTCCTTTTCTCTTGCAGTTTTTGAGCTTTTCTGAGACATTTGAACCCCAAATGCCCCCTGCTAGCCCTGCCCCTCACGAGCCCAGTCTGCCGGGTTTGAAGCACTGTTCTCTCTTGTGTTTCCACGATGTGTCACTGTGAGCCTTTCCCTGGGGAAGGCTGAGTTAACCTCCTGACTCTGGCCCTGACTCAGTGGGGCAGACAAGCACAAGCTCAGGATGGTTCTGCCCCATGGCCACCCTGGACACTCCCTATTCAGGACAACCTTTGTCCACATGCTTTATTTCCAGTCATGTCTCCTGTTTGCTTGTGCCCACCCTTATTTCTACCGGGGGTGGGATTTGGCAAGCCCCTCACTACCAAGACTGTCTTTCTCTGTTGGGGTTGCAGAAGAGCATCCCAGAAAGGACATCCTGCAGCTCTTCCCCTCAGACATCCTAGCAAAGAGGGAATATCTCATGGTCCCACACCCCAGAGAGGGATGGTCAACTGAAGCAAGGAGCAAACGAACTCAAGGAACCATTCCAACCCTGGCCCGCAAAATTCCCTGCTCTTAAACCTCAGGCTCTGATAACCAGAGGGAGCAAAGGCTGCTCCGAAATGGCCATGCAGGCACTGAACTACACTTCCCAGTAGGCCACAGAGCAAGGGCCCTCCTGGTATGGAAAAGCCTCCATTTGACTTGCTCATGCTCCCTAGGGTTGGGGACAGCTGGGGGATTTTAGGATTTCAGGGCTAGAGGCAGCCATTGTTCCTTGCTGCGTAAGCAGCAGCAACAGCAGGCACTTCAGCAAAATTAATTTCCACTCTGAATGCAGCTCTCCTGTGTCACTACTGCCTTTACAGTCTTCTTCCCAGAGCTCAACAAAATAGCCCAGACAGGCTTTGCAAGGTCGCCTCGCCCTCTGTCTTGCTCGGAGGCAGGCTCTGCTCCAACTAATCCTCTTCTGACAGACCCTTTTGTCTCTTTTACTCATAGAAACCTTTCTCCACCTGCCCTCGTTAGGGCAGGTAGCTTCTTAACTCTGAGAAAAATGAGAATAAACTTTTTTATTAAGACACAGCTTTTCAAAACTCTCTGTTCCACCCATCAATTAGAACCGGAGAATTTTAGAGTTATGCTAACAAAACTGAATGAGAAGGTCCCTGGGACAGTAAGCACCCATCCCTCATGGCTGCATCCCCTCTGCTGCCAACAGATGCTGCTGCTGCTCTCTCTTGCTGCCAGGCAGGGACAAGCAATATTCAGAGCCTGTGTCTGCAGCAGGGACAAGATAACTTCACTAGGACATTTTCCAGTAATCTGAAAAGTTAGCACGTACCCATCATCTATCCTCTGTACCTTCCTGCTGCTAGCAAGCCACACCTCTTGACCCTGATAGACTATCAGAGCTATTCCAACAAAATCCAGCTTTACTTTCAAAAGCAAAGACTAATGGGAAAACAATTAGCAGTCATGGTGGAGTACTTCATCAAAATCAGATCATCAGGGTTTTTTTTTTTAGAGTGTTGCATATGAAGAAGGATATGAACTCCACCATCTCTGGGGCTGGCATGAACTATTTGCCTTCTGTATCACTGGCTAAGAAATGGATTTTTTTTGAGCACTAATCCTTTGAAAGAAGATTCCTGCCTTGGTTGAGAGCCAAGGCCTGGAAAAAAATTAAGATCTGGGTAGGCATTTGCCAGAGCTTGTGAATAAACTCCTGTTCCCAGTGTGTGCGAGACCCACACCCAGTAGGAAACTGTGTGGAAAGCCCCTGGTCCTGTCCTGGCAAGGTGAGCACCCAAGGGGCTGTGAGGGTCACAGAGCTCACACTGCATGCTGTGCCTGAGCAGGGCTCCTTCTGACCAAGTCCTGGGGGCTCTCAGGGCCAGCCAAAGACACCGAGAGAGCCTCACAAGCAGCCTCTGCCAGGACACTGAGCACCTTTCAGGGAGCATCGCCGAGCTCTTGTGCCTTGCTTTGGAGATGCCAGCTAAGAGAGGAGCAAGGCTCAGCCTATGCTGTGCAGCAGGCTCCAGCCATGTTTGTAGGCAGTGGAATACCTGCCCCGTTTCCCCCCTTGAAAATTTCCTGTCCAAACCCTTTCTTTCCAGCCATGTCTCTGGAACATAATTCTCATCTTCCCTGCTGTAAAGGGGAGCCTAGGAAAGTACCAAAGTCAAGGGCTGCAACACAGCAGAAAGACAGCAGAAGGACTGGGAAGCATTCCCCCTGGAGTCCTTAGCACTCCTTCAACTTTCTTACCACCAAACCCATTGCAAAAGGGTTTTGAGGGGGAGACTTGTCACCACTCCAAAGTGAGGTGCTTCAGAGCCCAGCTCTGACTGTCTCACCCAGACATCAGTTAAATGAAATAGGAGGTACTGGTGGCAGAACCAAGATATCAGCTGATTATTATTTCTTCTCACTTTGGGGTGATCTTGTCTGTGTCTTTACATCTTGCAGTGATAATTATTCTTTTGCTTTCCCTTGAAGCGTTCATGGATCAAATAGGGCAAATTTCCTCTCCCCTTGGCTATGGTATCTGCACCCTGGGCTGGACAGGGCACAAAGAACGAGGGCAGAAGTTGTTTTGCAATCTTGCTCATGGGTATTGCAGCTGATTCCTCCTACAGGGCAAAAAAAAGAGACAAGGAAGAGAAATTAAAGCTATTAGTATCAAACAGTTAAGGGCTGTGTTTGAATTAGGTGAAAAATAAATGGGACTATTTGGGAAAAACATTAGCAGATCATAAAATAATATCTTTTTAAGAAATGAGAAATAGAAGCTAATTGCAGGCTGTGTGACATTGGCTTTGTGTTGGTGCTTGTGCTGATGGACTTGGAAGTTGCTTGACTGCTCCAGTTCCAGTTCATTTTGGTGTGCAGGAAGGCACTGATGGATAAGGGGCATGCAGGAGTAGCAGCCAGGGATTTTTTTGCTTCATCATTGAATCATAACATAATTCAGGTTGAAAGTGACCTCAGGAAATCTCTGATCGAGCTCTCTCTCTCTGAGCAGGGCTCACTGCTGCTAGGGCACGTTTCTCAGTCCAGTAAACCTTTGAATGTTGACATGGTTAGTGACTTCAAAGTTGGATCTCTGGCCCAGTATTTGACTATCCTTCATGGGGAAAGTTTCTTTCTCTTATAAGTAATCACAGTTCTCTTTGATGCAACTTTTCTGTCACTCCTTGTGTCCATTGGCCTTTTGTCTTTCCCAGTACCCCAAGAAGAGTCTTTTAGAGAGGAGACCATCTCCTTCAATATCCCACCAAGCATCCCTGGCATGGATGAGGGTGTCTGAGCAAAGGATGTGCAAGCACAGGACACCGGGGGGAGCTGTCAGCATGAGCATAAAGGAACGTGACTTGTGATACTCCCTTACTCTCAAGGCTTAAATACTTTCACAAACAAAAGAGAACAACAACAAAAAAACCCCCAATGAAACAAAAAAACCCCTGCTGTTAATAATTATATTTTCCTTCAAATTAATATTATTTTTTCTGAAAATACTCATGGGAAGTAAAAGCGTTGTAATACTCATTTGTGTGCTCCAGAGGCAAGGCCAATATCTGGAGGGTGATCATTGCCCATGAAAGTGAGAGCAGAAAATAACCTGGGGACTGTCTGCCAGCACATATGTAGTACTTCATGCTATCAGCTCTGCCAGCCTCAGAGCAGGGCACTGAGGATCCCATGAGCAGTGAAGGGGGGACACTGTCTCAAGCAGCTGGCAGGTTTGGGACAGGACATATACAAGGGAGGGCTCATTCCAGGTGTGAAGTCCTGTCAGTTGACAGGCAGTGACCCAGGGACTCTGCAACCCTCTTGGTTCTGGGGGTGAAGCAAGAGGCAGGAGATTTTCTGCTAGAGGTGACTGTGTTTGCAAAGGGGCTGTATGCACACAGCAGGGAGTGCTCCAAAGATCAGTTCCAGACGGCAGAAGGATTTGAAACATCCAAGGACTGAATTTACTTGTCATGTCTGTAGCCACATTTTGGCTGAAAATCAGCGAGATGTTTAAATTTGGGAGGACAGAGACTGAGGGGCATGCACGACATGCTCACAGGATCGACTAGGAAGAGCTGCTTGCTTTTGTGTCACCCCACTGTTTCTGAGATGCATCAGGTCATGTCTAACCCTGTGCCTGGTTTTCACCTTCCGTCTTCTCCCCGAGATCTGTGGCACTGGTGTCACTTTGTTTTAAGTGGCAATCCTCTCCAAAATGGCTGTGAACCAGGGGATGGGTTTCACCCTTCAGACTGCATTACTCTGGTAGCATCCTGCTTCCTCCTGATATGGGTCATGGGATACAGTATGCTTCTTTACACGGTGACATTAGTAGTGTCACAAGCCCTGGAAAATACGACTTGATTTCTCTGTGGGATGTGAAGTGGCTGCTCACCTCACAGAAAAAGGAACGCCACGGGGGGGTTTTGCTCACGAAACCCTTCTTCTTTTCAGCTTTTAACGCTTAGAAGGGCTTTTTCCGTTATTAAAAACTCTTGGCAGGAGGCAGCACACCCTGCTCGGTCCCACACGGGGGGTGCCAGCCGTGTTTTGGGGGCCGGGTGGCGGTGCGGCCTGCAGAGGTCCCCCTCGCCTAAGCTTTGAGCGCCGGGCGGCAGCGTCGGGCGGGAAAGCGGCTCGGGCGGGAAACGGGTCCTCCTCACAGCCCTCGGCCCGGCTCCCTCCGCCGCCGCCCAGGGCAAAGCGGCGTTGGGATGCCCACGAGTGTGTCGTAAGGATGTGGTGAGGTGAGCTTGGAGAAGCGGTGGCCTCGAAGTGGGACCCCGGGAAGGCAGGACAATTAACAGCCCGGGATAATGCACCGTAATTGCGGGCAGCCAGAACTGGGGGTCCTGCGGCTTGTCCTGCCCTGCCGAGGAGGCACCTGGTGCAGGACAGAGACACTTTGAATTTTGCCGACAGCAGTGGCCTACAGGCCTGAATTCACTGAGTAGAGAGACAGTGGGACAGGGCAGCCCTTCCCTCCTTTCCAACTGCTACTGGATCCAGTTTTTGCTCCAGTCCTGGTGATGGATTTGGAGCTCTCCAGTTTGTGCCCATGTCGATACTGTGACGGCTCCATCTTTGGCAGTGCATGGGATTTTGAGAAGAAACGAGTGGCCCCAGCTGCACGAAAAGGTAATAATTACTGGAGACACACCAGAGGAAACAAGAGAGGGGTGTTCCTTCCTGTGCCCAGTGGCAGCTAAAATCAGGGATACTGCAACCAGCTGGAAGGGACCCCCACACCTGGCCAAGGCTGCACCCCTGCAGGGTACATGGCTGCATCCCCTGGCCTTGCTGCAAAGCCAGACCAGGCAAGGCAGGGCTGTGCAGGGTGCCCTGGGTCCCCACCACAGCTTTTCTGGTTATGGTCACAGGCCTCCCCTCATGCTTGGTGCATGGGTTGTGGTAACCCTGCCCTGACCCGGTGCTGGAGCACTTGAGTTTGATGTTGAGGTTTAGGAATGGGGACAGTGCTGCTCATTTGTCTAATTCACTGCTTTAAAACAATAATAATTATGATAATGATAATAATGTGAGGAGCAGTAGTAGTAGTAGTAGTGGTGGTGGTGGTAGTAGTAGTAGTAGTAGTAGTAGTAGTAGTANGTAGTAGTAGTAGTAGTAGTAGTAGTAGTAGTAGTAGTAGGGGATGAGATGATCCATTCACCCACGTGGCAGTACCTGCAATTTTTACTGTGGGGGCTAGGACATGAGCTGCCAGCACCCATAAACTCCTATGTGTGGGCCAGCATTTACAGACAACTGGCCTCTCCACAGCCAGCAAGACTTGAGCTCACAGTCCCATCACTTTTCCACCAAATACCATGTTCCTGCTCCCAAAGAAAGGAACTTTTTTTGGTTTTTTGAAAGGGAAAGGAGAACAGCAGCCAGCTACTAGGGTAAAGAGTGGAAAGCTCTGTGAATGGGTTCTCTGAGGGAGGTGGCACAGGTTGCAAGTTTCTGTGGTGACATGTTCTGTGGTCTCCTGTTCTCACTGCTCTGATCTCTGAGCAAGGTGTGAGTCTTCCAAGGGAAAAGTTATTTCCATAATAAATGGACTGGGGGGTGCTGAGAGGAATATTGGCTTTGTCAGGAAAGGACAGATCAGAAGTGATATATTGGAATTATTTCAGCATCTTGGAAAACTCCAGTTTGGCTGTAATATTAATGTTTTTGAAGATAAGGAACATTTGTGCAATAAACTTGCAGTAGTTCAGTGTGGCCTTGGCATTGCTTTGGGCTATGAAACCATCATGGACCCTGTGCACTGAATGCCCTGAACTCCCTGAATGTCCATGCTTGGCTGCCCTGAACGTTTTTGCAGCAGCGGGTTAGTGGGTCTGCGAGAATGGAGGTGGGGGACTGGTGTTGGTGAGGCCATGCCTGCTGAGGGTGGTGTGGAGGGGGCAGCTGGGTCCTTGGCAGGGGATGTGTTTGCAGACTGGGGCACCGTTCAGAGCACTTCTAATCCTGGGGGTCATGGCTCTGGTGAAGCGGGACCTTCCCTTCGCCATGTGCCACTCTGTGTGCTCCCTGCCGGAGCACAGGCACTGGAGGGCACGTGGGGACTCCCCAGCCGGGGCAAGTGTGAGCCCTGGGGGGCACAGCGGGAGGGAGCAGCCACACACTCCTGTGCCAGAGGAGGGGGGCACAAGGACTCCCCTGCTTTGCAGGCTGCTGTGACCGGCTGCACTCTCTCACCACAAGGTTTGCTCTGGATTTAGGGGCAGGGGGAGGCGGGGGGTGCCGTGGAGTAGGAGCCCATCTCCCCAGCAGTCAGGACAACTCAGAGCATGGGGGGCTTTGCTGCGGCCTCGGAGGTTCCTGCATCCCTCTGAGGGACCCCCACCATGTCGGGGGATGTCCCTCTGCCATCCATGGGCCCGCTGAACCTGGGGAGGGTCTGAGGGGCTTCGGGGGCTTTTTCAGCTGCCAGACTGCTTACGTGTGGGATCCTTACTCCCTTCCTTGCTGTGACCACTCGGTTGCCCCTGCCCCATTCGTGTTTCTGCCTGTGGAGCTGTCCCCAGGGTGGGGGGGATGGAGGCAGTGGGGGAGCACTGTCTTGTTCGGGAAATGGGAGACAGGGGTTGGGAAGGAGGGAGAAAGGCTTTTGCCAGAGGAAATCGATATCCCGTGAAAAGTAATTATTGAAGCATAAATTTATCATAAGGGTGATCACCAATAAAACATCTCTTGGCGACGTTTTAATTTAAAATCAAATTCGAAAAGGCCCCCCTCCCCCTTCAAAAAAAAATCCTTAACAAGCAGAAAAATAACTGCAGCCCTTGGAACACTTCATTATACGTTCAAAGAGAGCTCCATCATCTTCGCGCCGACGCCGGGCTCTGCTCTTCTGATGGATCCAATGCAGCTGATTTATGGAAATGACTTGCAAATCCATAAATGTAGTTTGCAGTGACAGCCGTGCATATCACTAGTAATTCCTTTAAACTATGCAAAGAAAAATGATTCATATCTGGTTGGACCCTGGCTTTTCCAAGGGTCGCCACTCCTGAGTCTTGATGTGTTTGTCTGTATTGGTTTCCCTCTTGATTTTTTTTTTTTTAACTCCATGATGGATGAGGCTGAGATCTTAATGCTGAAACCCGGGACCCCGAGACCGCCAGCGAGGGAAGGGTTAAGCCTGTGGAAAGGTGGTTTTGCCCTCCTTCCCTGCGGACACGCGTGGGTCGGATGTGACACACATTGCTGCACTTGGTGTCGTGTCCCCCCCAGCTTTTCTCTGCAGCCCCCTGGGTTTCAGCCCCGGGTTCCGAAAACTTAATTGTGTTAATTAATTAGTCCTCCATGTGTGGTTGCTGGGTGACTCCGGGGCGGATGCAGAGGGATTGGGGAGGTGCAGCCCAGAGGGATGGGTGCCCATGCCTCAGTTTCCCCACCTGCAAGAGGGGTGTGATGGGGGCAGCCAGCCCGGGCCATGCTGCTGCAGCCCCACTGTAAGGAGGCCCCCAAGTGCCCCCTCCCTGGGGCTCTCGGCTCTCTCCTCTTTACAAAACCCAGCACGCAGGGCTGGGCCCGCACACGTTGGGCAAGGATGGAGCAAAATTAGCGGTTCTCGGAATTTCTTCATTGTTTTTTGCAGTTATCCCAGGAATCACCATACCCCCCACCAAAGATCATTCTCCAGCAGTATCTCTGATAATGCATTTATTAGGCTTCATGATGCAATAACCACAAGCAGCCAGAAAATGTAGCATATTTCCACATTATCATCCAATTTCCCTTCCTGGGTATTTAGTTCAACTCTTTAACACCAGCCACATAATTAGAATTTGGATTTCCATTAATTTTCCTTGGGCCTGCAACCATTTTAAGATCACAGTGGTAATTAACGTGATACATCACTAATTTCACCAAGCACAATCTAAGTAGGCGCTCCCCCTCCTTCTCGGGGGCAAGGCTGGGGGGGATGGTGAGGGGGATGTCGGGGGTCCGGGCGGCCCGGGGCTCCTGCCAGGGTGACTCTATCTCCGCCCCGGCCCCGCCGAGGAGCGGAGCGTGTCGTGTCGCAGCCCGGCCCCGCCGCATCCTCCGCGTTCGCTACGGAAAAATACACTTTTCCAGTAAATTTAACAATTAAAAATATTTATCGGTAGCAGATTTACGTTGTTGTGTCTCCAGTCTTGGGGCATATTGGTAGACTATTAAGACTAATTAGCATCCTTTCTGCATGCAGATTTACTAAGCTGATTGCGGTATAACTCATCCCTAAAAGCCCCTATCCCTTCACGTTTGCAGAATGTAGCTGAAGGCAAGGCCCTTTCGTCTCTCTCCGAGCTTGCAAGCAGCTCACGTTAGCCGGGCCTTTTGCTAAGTAAACTTTAAAAATGTGAAGCAATAACAATTTGAGTTAGAAGCTTGCAAAGTACTAAAATGGAAATATTACCTCGGGAGCTTCCACAGGAAGGATCTGGGAGGAAACAAGAAGCTTAAATGTATAGAAGCACACAGCAGATACAGGCTGTATATTCTCAGCATTAAACCCAGGGCTGTTATTTTCTTAAATATATTTGGAAATAAACAAACAGATTTCGTACGTGCCTGGGTGGCTGCATGTTCCCGAAGCCAAACAGCACAGAGGAGAGGAGGGAGAGAGGGAGGGAAAGAGAGAAAAAACGAAGAGTTCCAGAAAGTT